>OX183139.1:7653947-8253947 GCA_945261195.1 Cryptosula pallasiana
AAGTGCGTACTATTATAGGTCATAAAACTCCACTACAATATTTATCATTTCAGAAATAGTGTGCTTTGGGCACTACATGGAGAAACAGTGAGCTTGGACAAGATTAGCTGAGAGCACAGAGATTTTGAAATAATCGCTCAAAAACTAACCAAACAAAGGTACATGCTATAGTAAGCAACCACGTGACTTCAATTTTAAGGTGCTCAAGAGAGTTACACATTTATTTACGAATCGTTTTAATGACAAATATCATAAATAATTTTTTCAGCGAAATGGTAGCAAATAAAACAAAAAAGAATGCCAATCCTCAAACTAATCAAAATCAATTTTGATATCCATGTCTTAGAGTTTATGAAACAGTTTTTTGGATTTACTGTGTTCATAAGAGTTCACCGCAATACGATACTATAAAAATTATAACATTAAGTTTTTAAAAAAACTTGTTCCTACCAGCAATGTATAGCATTTATGTGTATAATGGGAGCCACGAAAACTAAGCTTAAACATGGCAGCAATTGAAACTAAATTTACTTCAGTCATTTATTGAGTTAAAAATCATATACACTGAACTCGACAGCAGTAGGTTTCAACTCCTTGGTCCAGTAGCTAAAATTACAGCTGCTAAACAAGTTGACCATAGCCTCCCATCAAGCTACAGTTAAAGAGGTCAAGTATTTTTAAAAAGTTCATGTAGACCAATTGCAATGCAGACTGAGAAGGGTTACCTATTTGATAATAAAAAGGGGCACAGGCCGGCTACAGACAAGCTAGGACAAGAAACTCGGCAAAGTTAATGGTGTGCAGAGAGCACTCAACGCGCACTATCTTATTTTACCTTAAGCTGATAAGGTGAGAAACAATTTCGTAAGACAGCACAGACTGTAAAACTACCTTTACCAACCTTCAAATGGTTTTGCTTGACCTTTTATCATTTCCAGCTGTTTGTCAGTACAGGTGTATACAGGTGTATATGGGTGTATACAGGTGTATACAGGTGTATACAGGTGTATACACCTGTATACACCTGTATACAGGTGTATACAGGTGTATTAATGTTGTTAGCCAATAAATACACTGCATTACCTTCAACGGCAGCAATTTTTGTGGGTTTTGGCTCATCAGAAACTTTAGTTAAATATTTAAGTCTTGTAAACTTAATATTCTTCTCTTTAGACTCAACTAGCCTCTCACCGTCATACCATCCATCAGTTAGTGGCGTCTTGAATTCTTTTTCAGTGGAATCCTGCAATACAGAACCCAGGCAAAAGTTCTTGGATGGAAACATAAGTTAAGAACCATGAAAAAGATTTAAATATTGCAGAAAAGTCATAGCACTTCGGTGCTTACAGGTGTGAGTATACAAAAAATATAGAACAAACGTTAGTGTGGTGGATTTCAACAATAAAGTAGAGACTTTCCTACATTCCCTTTCAGTATTATAGTCCTTCCCCATGGTGAGCTACCCCCTTCCCCATGGTGAGCTACCCCTTTCCCCATGGTGAGCTACCCCCTTCCCCATGGTGAGCTACCCCTTTCCCCATGGTGAGCTACCCCCTTCCCCATGGTGAGCTACCCCTTTCCCCATGGTGAGCTACCCCCTTCCCCATGGTGAGCTACCCCCTTCCCCATGGTGAGCTACCCCCTTCCCCATGGTGAGCTACCCCTTTCCCCATGGTGAGCTACCCCCTTCCCCATGGTGAGCTACCCCCTTCCCCATGGTGAGCTACCCCCTTCCCCATGGTGAGCTACCCCTTTCCCCATGGTGAGCTACCCCCTTCCCCATGGTGAGCTACCCCTTTCCCCATGGTGAGCTACCCCCTTCCCCATGGTGAGCTACCCCCTTTCCCCATGGTGAGCTACCCCTTTCCCCACACCTTAATCCGCAATAGCAATCTGGCCAAGCAATAAAATTGTATTAAACGAAGAAGCTAAAAATTGAAAGAGGACTTCAATTAAAAGACATTTGAGTTCTTTAGGGGCCATTAGTAGTAATATATGAGCAGATCTCCCTACCAAGTGTTTTTTTGAGGATTACACTTTGGGGTTGAGGCAATGGGTTACGGCGTTGAATGAATTCGCCGAGTTTATATCGTATTTTATTGTATTTCATTTGAGGGGCATTCGAGTGGCATTTGAGTGGCATTTAAGTGGCATTTGAGTTTTTGATTATTTTTTTACTTATTTTGAACTTATATGGCATATAGATTTTGAATGTATGGCATTTAAGTTTTGATAATTCTAGACATAATTCGAACCCATATGGTATCTTGAGAGAGAGAGAGGAGAGAGGAAAAGAGGAGAGAGAGGAGAGAGGAGATACATCTACATTGAATAAATACATTGATTAAAAATGAAACAATATGTGAATATATACATTTATTGTATAATAAGTAGAGAGAGAGGAGAGAGGGGAGAGGAGAGATGAGAGAGGAGAGAAGAGAGAGGAGAGAGAGGAGAGAGAGGAGAGAGACTTTTTAGTTTTCTATACATTCATGTATATATGGATAATTATATTTACATTTACATTGCATAATATACATTTATTACATAATAAGTATATTAAATGCTATAAAATATGTTGGAAAATCATCAAATTAGACCTCTAGATGGTTAAAATCTACAGTATTTGGGAAATAACTGCATAGGGTATATAGATTTTGAATGTACGACAATTAAGTTTTGATAAATTTTTTTAATTCCTACTCATATGATATCTTGAGAGAGAGAGAGAGAGGAGAGAGGGGAAGAGAGAGGAGAAAGGGTAGCATTAGCCCTCTAGATGTTTAAAATTTTGTGTAATACAAAGTACTTTAACTTCATTTATTCACTTGAGACTACATATCATCAGCATTTGAGATTGAGTTTACATATAAGAATAATTGTATTTGTATACATCTAGAGAGGGGAGAGAGGAGAAAGGAGAGAGAGGAGATATCTTGAGAGAGAGGAGAGAAGATACCATTAGTCCTTCAGATGATTAAAATTTACAGTAAATTTTGTGTTAACTCGAACTCATATGATACTTTGAGAGAGAGGAGAGAAGAACAAGGAGATATAACTACATTAAACCAATATATGATTATATACATTTATTACATAATAAGTAGGAAAATATCCTTGTATAATATATCTAGAGTTAGTAATACTAAGTAATACAAAGCACTACAACTTGTAATGACAATCAATACATAGTCTTTTTACAAGGATGACATTGATATACTGATGTTATATCTTAGGAAGGAAGACTTCTGTTCTATGTACTTTTGATTCCATAATGAACTAAAATAAAAAGTTATGTATTAGTATAGAATGGTTAAACAGAAATTTAAAACAACTACAAACTCTTACTAAATAGTACTTTTTTATTAATTATTACCTTATCATCAAAAATTGACTGTTAATCGGATGTTTTTGTAGCTTGTCGTGTCTTACGTTGTTGAGTCCTTACCCTTCTAGCTTGTCTTTGAGCGGACTGTCGCTGCATGTTTCTTCTTTTTAGAGCAAGTTCTTTACGAGCACACTCGATAGAAATTGGTGTGTTTACCTGTTCTAGTTGATATTGTCGTTGTTGTAATACATAATGTAATCTCTGAATGTCCGATGTAACATCATTCCCTAAGAGCTTTAATGTTAGAAAAGATTCAGTTCGAAAACTATTTAGCTGCTCTATCAAGTCTTTCTGTATGAATTTACAATTGTTTGAGATAATTCGCACTCTCTCTTCAATTTTTTTATTGCATATGTTTTGTAGAAGTATCAAGTCCTCTTGAGTCAAAGATTTAGGCTGAGTTTCTGATTCTGTGTTGTTAACTATTTCCATTTTTTGTCATTGAATCTGAAAAAAAATACAGATGATTAATTTTGTTCAGTTGTTTTAGTATAATAAATAATGTATGAGTAAAAACTGTAATTTATTAAGTTTTTACCTTGATGCTCTTCTAATAGCTGTAGTAGATGTTGCTTCTCTGATAGCCGTTGTAGAACTGGATGCTTTCTGTGTGAAAACTATGGCTCTTATATAGCTAAAGTTGTACTGATTAAACCCTATGAACACCATCTCGTGTCAATCTCTATGAATCAACATTTGTTCACGCGAAGGAAAGTCAATGCTTTCGCGGGAATAAATAAATAATTTTCACGCGAATACAAACCAATGCTTTCGCGGGAATAAATAATTTATTTTCACGCGAATGGAAACCGTTGCTTTCGCGGGAATAAATAATTTATTTTCACGCGAATAGAAACCAATTCTTTCGCGGGAATAAATACTTTATTTTCACGCGAATACAAACTGTTGCCTTCGCGGGAATAAATGATTTAATTTCCCGCGAATGGAAACCGTTGCTTTCGCGGGAATAAATAATTTCTTTTCACGCGAATACAAGTTTCCATTCGCGGGAAATTAAATCATTTATTCCCGCGAAGGCAACAGTTTGTATTCGCGTGAAAATAAAGTATTTATTCCCGCGAAAGAATTGGTTTCTATTCGCGTGAAAATAAATTATTTATTCCCGCGAAAGCATTGGTTTCTATTCGCGTGAAAATAAAATATTTATTCCCGCGAGAGCAACGGTTTCCATTCGCGGGAAATTAAATCATTTATTCCCGCGAAGGCAACAGTTTGTATTCGTGTGAAAATAAAGTATTTATTCCCGCGAAAGAATTGGTTTCTATTCGCGTGAAAATAAATTATTTATTCCCGCGAAAGCATTGGTTTGTATTCGCGTGAAAATTATTTATTTATTCCCGCGAAAGCATTGACTTTCCTTCGCGTGAACAAATGTTGATTCATAGAGATTGACACGAGATGGTGTTCATAGGGTTTAATCAGTACAACTTTGGCTATATAAGAGCCATAGTTTTCACACAGAAAGCATCCAGTTCTACAACGGCTATCAGAGAAGCAACATCTACTACAGCTATTAGAAGAGCATCAAGGTAAGAAGTGCTAAAATAATTATTTGTCTTTAATTAATTGAATCATCTAGGTTTTTGAATCTTAGTTTTTAAAAACAATCTTTTAATAAAACAATAATTTCAGTAAATTTACATGATTGAACTAAGTTCTTTTACTTTTTGTAGGTATGATGACATCACACTCCAAAGCACTCCCTAAGCTTCATATTGAACCAACTACAGCTAGCAACAACACTGACAATATCTCCACTACAACCATCAATTCCACCACCAATGACATTCACATTGATGATAGAAGACCCAATCCTAACACCTTTAATGATACATCTTCTCGCTCAAACATCAACACTCCTGCTGATATAGCAATGAAATGTCATGTAGTTTCAGCTGACTCTCCTTTGAGCCCTACACCGGACTACACATATCTGCATGAGAACAGTGAAGTCAAACGAACGGAGGATAACAAAAAACCAACAGTGACATTATCTCGAGCTTCAATTTCCTTTCTACTCAGCAACACTAAGAATAATACCGTAAACAAACTTAGAGAGTTCGAATTGCTTGAGATGGCTGGAATAATGACAGGCGCTATGCAGAAAGGGATGTTGGAAATCGGAAATTTTGTGAGTTTGCCGGATTTACCAATTCCTACGATATTGGAGGTTTTCGATGTCAATTACGTTGAAGATTATGGTATATTGGATTATGAATATGTTTTACCAAACAATCATCGAATTCGAGTCAAGTCGCTGATTGACAAAAAACTTACGATCGAGCTACAGGAACTCGATTCCCGCTCTCCACATATCCTAGTGTACATGGGAAAACTAGAAGAAAATCAACCCGATCTACGTATTGTAGGAGGTAATCATCATCAAGGGCTAGAACAACGAGTTATAGCCAAAATGTTGAGAAAGAAATCATTGCAGCAGTTGCAAGCATACTTTGATATCATCACTTTCGATAATATTCCTGTCAACACTCTTCTAACATTCACTAGACTTTCAGTTTGGAAAAATTTGAAGTTGAAGCAGCAAAAACGAAAACAAGATACAGCACCTCTACGTATCACTCACACTGTCACTTACAGATACATGACGAATGATGGAACTTTGATGACTGGGAAGATTGTTGTCCCTCCTGAGAACGTTTTGAAGATCAAAAATCATGAACGCGGTATGATTCACTATAAAAGTACGATGTCAACTCAAAGTGGTACAAAGAAACACATTCTCACGATTCTGGGTGTTGAAGAAGCTTTAATGCTCCTATCTACTTCAAGTGAAAAAGAAGGAATAGCTTTCAGATTTTCCCTATTTGATGATGCTGAGCGGATGAAAAGTCATGATGATGATAACATTGATGTTTATACTGATGATGAAGAAGATGATAATATGACAGATGATGACTCTGAAAACAAAAACTTTGAGGAGGATGAAGTCGTCAACAATGATAGTGAGAAAAGCAATGAAGATAACAATCACATTTCAAGCGAAGCTAGCAGGATTTTGATATCGGAAATTTGATTAAGGTATGTAAATCTTCACTAGTAATAAGTAACTACTAATAACCGTATTTTTCACCATAGTACGATGTAGTTGTTATAACGACGTCTATGTATGCTTTTAGATAGAATACGTGTACAAGTGAATGACTGATGACTCGCCAAATCTATCAGCAACAACTAATGAACACTAAATTATATATTATTTGTAATGTGGAATAATTTGTATATATTTAGCGCAATAAAGTATTTTTAGTTATATTTAACATTAGTAATTTAGTCAATTTGTAAAACTTTCGGGGTTACAACTCTAAAAATATTACAAAATTTCAATGTTCCGACACAAAAATAAATATTTCAAGTTATCATCACATTTTTCAAAATTGTTAAGACAACCCCCATTTATAATTTCTAGGCTTCATTTTTGAAAAATATGTAAAAGTTGTCGGCACATTTTGTCAAAATGATAAGACAACTCCGCTTTTACACAAAAAAATTGTGAAAATGTTTTATAATTTGTTTGAGAAACCAAGACAGTAGAAGACTTTTTACAACTGCAAGCATTATACTTTAGGATTTACAGTTTTGTGAATTGGGTGTTGATAGTTTGTCATGATATGACACAATAATTAAGTAATTATAGTCTTTTTCATAACAATGTTATAGATTCAGTAATACAGATGTGAACCTTACTGCTTCATAACTTGGATGTGGTATGAAGGCAGTTAATGCAATATTTATTTTGTAATATTATGTAAAGTAATACAGTAAGAATGAAGCGTAATACAGTAAGAATGAAGCATATGAAGTTCTCAACCACAAATCAAAATAAAATAATGCATTAGGTAAACTAATGACAGAACATTTTTTACATGAAATGTATTCATAAAAACACAGACTATTGTCTGTATATATATATATATATATATATATATATATATATATATATATATATATAGAGAGAGAGAGAGTATTTATAAAAAAACATCCTATTTACTATATATTTTGTGGTAAGAAATTATAAAATAGGGTAGTTGCATAAGACCTATTCCAGAGCCATGATAATATTAAAAAATATAGTGAAATAAAAATTTTAAAACTCACCTAAGAGTGCAGTTAGTACAAGAACTTCTTCTTGAGAAAAGTCTGAGTTTTTCTGCATTTTTTGTCTAATAGACGCTAATTTCAATTTAACACAATCATTAAAACCCTTTTTTTTCAGTCCATCTTTTATATTCAAAATTAATTTAAGTGAAGTTAAATCAATTTTCTTATCATCAATCTTTTGGCTTTCTTTTAAATCTACTTGAGTTTGAGGTTTAACTGTTATAGTATTAGATTCTAAAACACTGGTTTTTGGACTGCACTGTGAACTAGCGACAGAAATTAAGTCATTATTACTTTCTTCAGTTTCTGAAAGATCAGAATCTGAAGATATAAGTGCTCTCATTTTTTTACACTGGTTTTCAATCAAAAGTTTTCGATCTTCAGCAGCAGGTTTTTTAGCTATCGCCAACCATTTACTCCCTAATTCAAAATCTAAAACAATGTTTTCAGAAAAATAACCTTCTATTGGATAGAGATACACTAACGCAAAATTTTTCGGAAAAGTAATATCCATAAGTAATTCAGAATATTTTCTATTAATAAATAAAACAAAATTATTGTAACTAGCAATATCAACAATAAAAAACATTTTAGTTTTTAAAATACAACTATGTTGCTGAAGATCTCTCAAAGTTGTATGCGATTTTCCACATAAACAATAAAAAATAAACAAGTGAGCACAAAAATGTCTTGAAAGAACTCGGCCAGGCTCATGCAATCCCCCTAATTTAAACTTCTTACCACAAAATATACACGAGATGTTGTTTTTGTTTCCTTTCAGTGCTTCACTCAGCGTCTTTGTACCATATGCTATCAACAACAATGTGAGCACTGAAAGGAAATACCTAGGGCTTTTGTTATCAATATCTACAAACAAAATAAACAAATTCTCATCATATATAGATAACTTTCTTAAGCATGGTATATGTATATAAAGATAATGCATATCACTTACACTTAAAACACTCTCTATCTTCTTTTATATCCCCATCTAGAAGACTTACTTCCTTATATTTTCTTATTTGGGGATTCTCTGCTTGAACTAAAATAGAAAATACGAATGTAATTATGCTATTTTTTTGAAAAAATTCGAAAAAATTTTTATAAATTGAATGAGTATGTAGTAAGTAATATTTTCGTCATACTTACATTCAAATGTGCTGCGCTTATAGTACAGGAAGTTTTCGTTCTTCCCAACACATTGTTTACTTCCGATGAATCGTGAAGATGTTTTTTCTACAAAAAATAACATAGTAAATGTAAAGTCATTATTATTGTACCTACAGACAAATTTACATTTTTCATAAAACAGAAAAACTTACTCATAGCAATATGTGTGCTAGCTTTGCTCTTTTCCGTCTTCTCTTCATCATCTTTAAAACACTCCTCCAGCCACCTCAATGTTTCATCATCGGTAGAACTTAATAAAACAATAAATCAAGATTGTAATTATTTAAAAACTCTATATAATACAGTTGAATAATAAAGTTTCAATAATATACTTACATAGCACTGAAATCTATTTCATCAATATTCAGTTGTAGCTCATCATTTGAGGTTGTAGACCTACAAGTAATATATATATATATATACATTTGTATAAGTTTATAAATGTAACTGCAACAAAATTGTAAAAGATAGTATAATATAACTTACTCATTTCTTGTAGGGATATTGCTAGCCATTTTTTGTAGTTTTGTGTTCGTGGACTAATACTTGAAATTGTACTTAGTGCAAATGAAAACTGATACTGCTTAGAAAAAATACTTTCTCTTATATACAAAACATTGAAGTCATTTATCAAGATTAATTCGTAGACTGATTTTCATACAAAACCAAAACATTGAAGTCATTTATCAAGATTAATTCGTAGACTGATTTTCTGATCATTACTATGATAACTGATATTGTTTTTTAAAAAAGTGGAAGTCAATTAGGGAGTTGGTTAAAAAAATAGGAAGATAGAGATTAGATAGATTAATAAGCTTAAACCATACATACACCCCTGTAAACTTTCTTTCTACCTAACTAAAATTTTTTGAATGTAAAGCATTGGATAAACAAATTTTACAATCCCTAGATTGATACTCTTTTAAGATACATCTAGCTAGGACCAAACTTACATTTCATTTTGAATGACAACTCACTTCCTCCAAACATATTTTTATAGCAAAAATATGATGTGTGATTAACTAGTTCAATTGCAGTTCATTGCATATAGACACATCAACAGCAAAACATTGATGATGTAGTGTAGTTCCATCTTTATATCATCAGACAGTAAATTAAAATGTGAGAGCTTAAATTATAGTTTACAACATTAAGTATGAGTTAGGAATGTAATAAACACTTTAAAGTTATCTGATAGCATTTAAATATGTATATGTAACATATAATTCTTGTTTTATTAGACAAAACAGCTTCCTAAAAATAGAAAATACACCATGTATGTTGATACATTGTTTGTATTTCACACAAAAAACAATGAGATATTTTAAGAAAAGTAACAGTCTAACTAACAAAAAAGTGGATAAAGTCATGCTTTGTTCATGTTTTTTAGACGATATCGGAGATAACTAGAATTAGAGATACACCACAAATCCGTTTTGGTGGAAGGCTGTAGCTGTATTAACTAATATGTAATCAAACAATAAAAAACAGGAGATAAATGCAATCAAGTTCTCTTCCTTTTTAGGTTAAATTCAACCTATAATTCCGTCATCTATGGATGTCCGTTGTTTTGTTTTAAATAGAAACAACATGATAATAAATAGTGCTTAGGTGTAATTAATGACTTTTCTCGAGCGGCTTTATAACACATAACATTAAAAAGATCAAAACATATAGGATTAGGCGAGAGATGATGATTAACGGCTTTTTCTGGAATGAGTTTATTAGTGAAGTGACACTTGCGTTGTATTATAATTAATTACTTTTTAAAACTTGTGAAAATGAACTGGTAACATTACGTCGACTGAAATAATACCTAAAACGTCTCGCATAAATTTTGATCTAACCGAAAATGGACTGAAAACCTTTAGGGTGAGTACAAAATTATCGTAACTCGCTATAACGGATATTGTAAGAAATATTTTATTTTCTCGTTGCTAACTTGACGTAAAATATTTTGTAACGGATGACACGTGATCTCAATCGATTTTTGCTAACTGATCACTTAGTTACTCGTAAACATTTGATACTCGCTTGATTTCTTTGATAACAGCAATATCCCAATTATGTTTATCGTAAATATTTCAAAAACGGATATTGCGTGTTTCAGTTGGTTTTTCCTACTAAATCGCTTAGTTACTCGTAAACATTTGAAAATTGTTTGATTTTTTCGTTGATAAAACATGTTGTATCTTTTAACAAATATTACCGTGATTTCAATCAGTTTTCCTTACTAGATTACTTAATTACTCATCAACATCCATAATTGCTTTTATTAATCGTTGTTGCAAAGTAATGCTGTATTTAAATAATATTACTAATATTTTGTAACAGATGTCACGTGATCTCAATTGATTTTCGCCGACTAAATCACTTACTTAGTTACTCGTAAACATTTTGATACCCGCTTGATTTCTTTGATAACAGCAATATCCCAATTATGTTTATCGTAAATATTTCAAAAACGGATATTGCGTGTTTCAGTTGGTTTTTCCTACTAAATCGCTTAGTTACTCGTAAACATTTGAAAATTGTTTGATTTTTTCGCTGATAAAACATGTTGCAAGTATCTTTTAGCAAATATTACCGTGATTTCAATCAGTTTTCCTTACTAGATTACTTAATTACTCATCAACGTCCATAATTGTTTTTATTAATCATTGTTGCAAAGCAATGCTGTATTTAGATAATATTACTACGTTTCCAACCAATTTCCTTACTGAATTACTTAATTACTCGCCAGTATTTCATAATTTCTTTCACTAATAATTACAAATAATATTGTAAATAAATAATTTACCAGGAATATTTATGCTCAAGGCTCCTCTCTCTCTCCTCTAAACACTCTCTCTAGATATATACAAACACAGTTATTTTTATATGTAAACTCGATCTCGAATGCTGATAATATGCAGTCTCAAGTGGATAAATGAAGTTAAAGTACTTTGCATTACACAAAATTTACTGTAAATTTTAATCATCTAGAGGATTAATGGTATCCTCTCTCTCCTTTCTCTCAAGATATCTCCTCTCTCTCTCTATTTCTCTCTCTCTCCTTTAACCTCTCTCCTCTCTCCCTCTCTAGATGTATACAAATTCAATTATTCTTATATGTAAACTCGATCTCGAATGCTGATGATATGTAGTCTCAAGTGAATAAATGAAGTTAAAGTACTTTGTATTACACAAAATTTACTGTAAATTTTAATCATCTAGAGGGCTAATGCTCCCCTTTCTCCTCTCTCCTCTTTCCCTCTCTCCTCTCTCTCAAGATATCATATGAGTCAAAATTACAAATGTATTACACAAAATTTACTGTAAATTTTAATCATCTAAAGGACTAATGGTATCTTCTCTCCTCTCTCTCAAGATATCTCCTCTCTCTCCTCTAACTACTCTCCTTTCTCCTCTCTCCCCTCTCTAGATGTATACAAATACAATTATTCTCATATGTAAACTCAATCTCAAATGTTAATGATTTGTATTCTCAAGTGAATAAATGAAGTTAAAGTACTTTTTATTGCACAAAATTTACTGTAAATTTTAATCATCTAGAGGGCTAATGCTTCCATTTCTCCTCTCTATTCCCCTCTCTCCTCTCTCTCAAGATATCATATGAGTAGGAATTAAAAAAATTTATCAAAACTTAAATGTCATACATTCAAAATCTATATACCCTATGAGTTAGAATTATGTATATAATTATGTAAAAAAATTATCAAAACTTAAACGCCATACATTCAACTCCTCTCTCCCCTCTCTCTCCTCTCTCTTCTCTCCTCTCTCATCTCTCCTCTCCCCTCTCTCCTCTCTCTCTACTTATTATACAATAAATGTATATATTCACATATTGTTTCATTTTTAATCAATGTATTTATTCAATGTAGATGTATCTCCTCTCTCCTCTCTCTCCTCTTTTCCTCTCTCCTCTCTCTCTCTCAAGATACCATATGGGTTCGAATTATGTCTAGAATTATCAAAACTTAAATGCCATACATTCAAAATCTATATGCCATATAAGTTCAAAATAAGTAAAAAAAATAATCAAAAACTCAAATGCCACTTAAATGCCACTCAAATGCCACTCGAATGCCCCTCAAATGAAATACAATAAAATACGATATAAACTCGGCGAATTCATTCAACGCCGTAACCCATTGCCTCAACCCCAAAGTGTAATCCTCAAAAAAACACTTGGTAGGGAGATCTGCTCATATATTACTACTGCCATTCGCACTGCTACCATATAATAGAAAACAAATGATTGTAATTTAACTAGCATCAGCTTGTTTTTCAAAGCTCCTATATTATTTATAGCTTCCATAGATGTCTCAAACACATCCTCAACATATCTTTCTCTGTAAACATCGTCATAACACCAATTACACTGATTAACAAAATACTTCTACTCAAATCTGTCAACAGGCTTCGAACTAAGGCCTGTTGCAGCAAATTCTGCAAATATTGCATGATGCGCGCTTTTCACGACTAGGTGATGAATTGAATTTCATGTGTACTAAGGCTAACTCATGTTCAATTCACGATTACTAAACCAGTTAGAGTGCTCAAAGTTATGGTTAACAAATCACGCAAATAATTTTTGTCAGGTAAAAAAAAGTCTACTTTCAAGTTACTATTTATATTCATGGGCCAAGTTCATTTGTAAAGAAAAGGGTATTATTTTTCAAGTCCAAATAAATAGATACTCTCCACTATTGTAAAAAAAAGTTCAAACGTTGCGCACAATATGTACTCTGTAGCTACACACTATTGAATGAGCTAAGTGGGTAATTCAGAATGAATAGGTCTTATTGCTAGGACTAACAAGTTTTATACTCACCAACTCAACACCAACTATGTAGTCTCTCAACCTTACCATCTTCTTATGGTAACAACCAATCCATCTGATGGTACCAACATATCCTGTGTCCAACTTTACTCTACTGCCTACATGGAAGCCATTTACTTCTATGTCTATCCTATCAAATTTTGACCCAGCAGATTGTCTAACTGCTTCCGTGCTCATGTCAACAGCATTTGATATAAACTCCCTAAGCTTTACAGACTCAATAGTTTTCTGCCACAACCTAAGCAAATAAATTGTAGTAATAACATCAACACAAGAAACCAAAAGACATAAAAGACTCTGAACAGCTCATTCTACATTGTGCGCCGAGATGGATTAACCAAAGAACATTAGCTCTTTGGTTAAACTAAGCAGAGAACGATAACAACATTCAACTGCCAAAACAGTGAGCCCATTGTTTTCATGTGTCAAGGATTTAAAACATAACCTTGAATGAATAGCTAAATTCATCTGCAATCCTGATGTTTTTGTGAGCTCTTCACTGATGCCAAACACTTGACAAGGTCGGCCCAAACGATTGTCAAAGTTATCAATTTTACATGCATGAGTGATACTAAAGTCGCTGGGTTTTGAATGTAAGCTTCAAGTATTTTGGTAAAAGTTGGCAGACACAAATATAAAAAAACTGTTCAGAAAGTCTCTTATTGGTTCCAAATTGCATCACTCTTTTTTCCTAATCTACACAAATAAATTCCCTTGATTACCTTCAGTGCAACAATTTCTGCTGTCCTCCCTCGTTTACCCTCTCCCCTAATTCTCTCCCAAACCACTATCTTCCCCAACTTCCCAATCAACCCAAAAAACATTTCTCTACCTAAGTCTCACCCTCAATTGTAACTAGCAACCAAATAAAGGATAACCGCAAAAGTTGTTGGAATTTTCAGAAATTTCCTCTAACTGGAGCCTCTTCTATTCGTCAAATCCAACCTTGGCCCAAACCCATCTCAGAAGGGTCTAGTTCCCTTGCGTACTTCATAATCTACCTTCCCTCCGTTAACTATAACTGAAAAGTCAAGAGAGAAAGAAAGAGAGAAAAGTGCCAAAAAGTTTGGATTATCTTTACCTTTTGTTTGTTCCGAATTTGAAAAATGTCGATATTAAGTGTGTAAAATATTTTAACTCACAGTCACACTACCAGCTACCCAACCAGTTACCTTATTAGTCGCCTTGCTAGTGACCCTACTGGTCTCTCTACTGGTCACTCTATTAATCACCCTACTAGTCACTTTACCAGCCACACTATTGGTTACCTTTCCAGTCACCCCAACGGCCACCTTATAGGTTACTTTATTAGTCACCCTACTAGTTACCCGTGTTGAGCGGGCAATGTTTAGACATATTTTAGTTGGAGTTACCTTTCCTATGTTTTATATATATATTATATATATTAGATCATTGTCGCTTGCCACATTGATCAATCACATGTTACCATATTATACGTTCTCTTCCTGCACAACTTTCAAAATAGGCACTCTATGTCAGCAAAACAATCAACATTAAATCCAAAATTCCTTTCACTACTCTGCACCATCCACCTACACAATGGCTACTAACAACACCAGAAGCTGTAACTCAACAGGCTAAGGGCACAGGAGTTGCCTACACTTTGATGGAGAGATGCAGAACTGCACCTTCTGGATAACACGGTTTATTAGCTACTTATATGCACAAGATGCTGGTGTACACAAAGCCATACTACCTATACCTTCAAGTTCTACAAAGGATGGCAACTTTTAACAAAAATAAACAGGACAGCATATGCTGAATTGCTTCAAGTGCTGAATGACAGAACTTTGCAACCAATAGTTAGTGGAATAGTCAACGATGGCGGTGAAGCACTACAAACATTACGTAAACCTCGGATACTGGCATTATATGAACAGCTAACAACCCTCAGTATGCGAGAAACCGAAGATGTCACCGACTAACTTATAACTGCGAAGAAAGCAGCCACTGGTCTGAGAGCAACAGGTGAGACAATATCAGACAATTTAATCATAGCATTGTTGCCCAAGGGTTCGTCTGCTTTGCTTGACTCACTCCAGGTGGTACATACACAAACCGACTCTCGAAGAACTCTTACTGAATTTAAGGCAGCTTTAACCAATTACTACAACACAGAAGCAGCAAGAGCGCCTACTCAATCTACAGCAATGGCTTTAAAAAGCTACAGACACCCTAGCAGTGGAGATGGCTGCAGGGCAAAACCCGTCATATACAAACAAAGTGCAATGCCTGCCATGTGGGTTTTCTGGGCACAAAAGTAAAGCATGCTGTTATTCCTTTAATTACTCTGCACCATCCACCCACACAATGGCTACCAATAACACAAGAAGCTGTAACTCAACAAGCCGACTGGTTATCCTATTAGACACACTAGTACTTCATTGCAAAATTCGTGCATCATTTCCCTTGATAGTAAATATTAGCTAATGAAGCCTGGTTCGCTCAAAAATTAAAGTATTTTTTACAACACAGCACAAGAACAATCAGACAAGAAATTACACAAAGTGATTTTTCTCTCGGAGATTGTACTTATAGCTAATCGTGAGTTTGAGCCAATATTGGATTAAGTGGATATAAGTCATAGGTGGCCAAAATCTTGTCTCTCAACTCTACCTCAATTTTTAGACGCTAGTACAATAATAATGTTCATATAATCGCAGACAAGCTGAAACCAAGCAAATGAAAAGCTATGATTTTAATGATTAACAAAAATTGTAAAAATTCCCACCTCTGCCACCACTTTTAACAATTCATTTAAATGTTGTTGGTTAAAATTACTAGCGGTTTTTTGTTGTCCTTTTTTCAGGCACATTGGAGGTACCATTATGTTGCATATACCATTACCATTGCATTTTCTGTTCCAAAATGAAAATGAGCAAGCTGGCCAACCACTATTGCGTCAAAGGTATGCCAACCCACTACTACTTTCATTGGAAGTCTGTTCACCCACCCACCATAGTGTTTAGAGTAAGTGAACACACTTTACGTTCCAAAGAAATATAGTAGCGCTCTAGATTTTAAATTATGCTATCGAATAGAAGTAATGTCTGATTGACCATGTGTGTGCTTCCATTTCCACGCACGCACACATTTTATCTTACCCACTATTCTTCCTTAACTAAGGCGGCACACACAAACATGCATGTACATTAGACTGAGTAGCAGACGCTAATGTTATCAGTAAACAATCGCCCTTGGCCACGTATGCATAACATTTTCACTGATTACAAGTTAATTCATCGTTCCTGAAACAATACAGGCAACAATCTTTGCTGATGATGGTCGTTACTTTTGTGACAAGTTTCATATAAGATTCATTTTCCTAGCAAGTTTCACAATAATTAATCATATATTATATCAAGCATTAATTGTTCAATATAGAATCGGGAGTAAACTAGCATACAAATAATGAGCATTATACATACCAACCTTTGCACCAACTTCAATCCAAGAATACTTGTTGATCAGCGACTAGGAATATCTACAACCTCCACTAGTTCAAAGGGGGGTTAGATGAATGATTAGCAATCTCCCTTGAGCAAATGCACGCACTACCTGTACCAGTCTGTCAGCTAGCTAAAGCGATAGTGTTTACCTTAGAAATGACCTACTGACTTATCAACAAGTCAATTTATCTGTAAAGGGTTCAAATTCTTATCAGATTGCTCTACTGACTTGCTCTACTAGAAGTAATAACAGCTATGCTCGGACATGTACGGTGGACGAACAGCACCGCACAAAACTCGCCCATATTATTCTACGTTGCGATGGAGTTCGTCTAGTTATTGTCGACGAGCAGCGCCATCAGTTGGAACTTACATGGCACAGTTCGTCTGCGACAAACTGGGCCAAAACACGAAAAGGCAACTCCAAGAAAGCTAGCCCTTTAACAATCCCTTTATATTATTTTGTAAATAAGTTGTAATTCCCTTTAGCAGCGAGATTAAAATTAAAAGAATCAATTATCTAACTTCTAAGGAAATTAATTTTTCATCGATATTTTTAAAAGAATATTTTAATAAAACAAAAAGTCCAAACTTTTTTTATTCAAAGCTTTGAATTGAAAAAATTAATATTTTCATACAAATATTTTTTTCTCAATCAAAAATTATTAGTTTTACATTTATTGCCATTTAAATAATAAATATTTTTTTATGAAAACCATGTAAACAGCTACTGGGCCAATAATACAAAAGTATAAAAATGGGGAAGATCACAGAAAAAATGATTAGCAAATTAAAAATACACGCATTTTTTGTTTTTATTCACTTTCAATATGCCACCACAATGAACCGGTAAATTAAGGTTAAAAATATTGGAGTTGTGCTTTCTTGTTTTACTAAAGTCATGGTGGCACAGCCCGTCAAGAGCAACTAGATGAACCGCGCCACAGCCGAGGATAATCTATGCCAGTTCGGTGGCGCTGTTCGTCTGTCGTAGACATGTCCAAAGTGATGTACTAATATAACATATGACTTCTCCCACTACTTGCTACGTATGTGCACGTTTTTGAATTCTAATGAAACATACACAGCGAATTTCCTTTGCGATAGGGTAGACCCCTCACAAAATTTTCCCATTTTTTCAACAAATCCATTTATCAGCAATTTCGATCAAACTCGCTGTTACAAACTATAGCTTACAAACGTTTATAAATCGTTGATAGATCGAGGCGCTGCACCAAACATAATATATTGGGAAATCGTGGTAAAACTTTATTGCATTGTGATTGGTTGATCAAGAAAGTGGCTAACGATTTTTGATCTCAATCAGACCCTTTCCAAAACCTCTAGCGATCACCTTAACGATTTTTTTGCAAACGAAATTTGGGGAAATCTTCAATCACTAAGAACAGTCTCCAAGCAATAACTTAATGCACACACGACATGAATGAAGTATTTTGCACCAGCTGAATACTAGTTCATTAATAACCCTTTATATTTGAATAAGTTGGGCTAGATAAGGTCAGGACATTGTTTGATATGTACATAAATAATCGGTATAATTCAGAGTCTCAGCTCCTAAAGCATCTAGTAAGAGAATCAAGGGTGTATCCCCGTGAACAAATACATGAAGAAACAGCAGAAGATTCATTAATGAGTAGATGATGCAATAGTCAATATTTATTACCAAAGATCTCTATTGATACACTAAAGAGCTTGTAAAGTTAACAATGTTAGAAATCCCTCACATGTAAAACAAACAGATGTTAGCTCTAGGTTGAAGCAGCTACTGCCAGGGTGGAGTGAGGGGCGTAGGACTATGCATGTATGACATCACAACTGAAGATATAGAGAGCCTACAATAGAACATGGGCTATGTTTCTCTGACAAAAACTGGCTATCTTTTGGCAGTATGCCAACTGCTACAAAATTATTAAGCCTCACTTGACAGCGACAATAGACTTACATGAAACTGCTGAATATTTGTTTGGCATCATCCGTGGTTTTGCTGTTGGCAAACCCTATCAGTGCGCAGTATATTGCACACCATGAGCACCATTTTATCTGCAATATATATGTACAAGTGTAGTTTATATATAATATATATGTACAAGTGTAGTTTATATATAATATATATGTACAAGTATAGTTTATATATAATATATATGTACAAGTGTAGTTTATATATAATATATATGTACAAGTATAGTTTATATATAATATATATGTACAAGTATAGTTTATATATAATATATAAGTACAAGTGTAGTTTATATATAACATATATGTACAAGTATAGTTTATATATAATATATATGTACAAGTATAGTTTATATATAATATATAAGTACAAGTATAGTTTATATATAATATATAAGTACAAGTATAGTTTATATATAATATATATGTACAAGTATAGTTTATATATAATATATATGTACAAGTATAGTTTATATATAATATATAAGTACAAGTATAGTTTATATATAATATATAAATGTAAGTCGGTTTTTGCGATGTTAGCTTAAAACTCCGGCACTAATGAATCAATCTTAATGAAAAATACATATTCAGAGTCGTCATTACATTCTCTAAGTTATAACACTCTTGAATTTTTATTTTGCAAGAGGATCGCAGCAATCTTTCCAATAGAAACCTCATTCTCATCAGTTATGCCAAGTTATACCCGGCCATACTTTTCTGCCTTTCGTGACATGTTCGGTTTATTTTGATTATATTCCGACATGCTGCAGCCTTTTGATTGGTCAGCAGTGCTACAACGAATCAAGTATTGATATCTGTGTGCCAAACAGATTGTTTTGCTGGCTTTTTTCGGTCTTATAATTGCTTCTCCACCGACTCACCCATGGATGAAAAATCCATGGACTCACCTATCAACTGTACTTGCCTTTCACATTCCAACATTATGTCATTGCTTATGCCAGGCTGATATTGTTGTTTAGCAATTTTCTTGAAGCCCGTGGCTATATTATTAAAATGATTAATCTAACGATAACAATAATAATATATTACAACAATAAATAATTGTTAGTTTTAAAAATAATCAAAATAATAATTAATAAACACCATCTCCTCCTGCATTGTTATTTTTATGCTTGAGTAACTGTTATTATTTTTATTGTTATCAGTATAATTATTATTTTTATTATTATTATTGTTTTTAATATTATTTTTATTGTTTTATGGTTATTTTTTTGTTGTTTTCATTTCTTTTATTAATTATTATTATGACTATACAGAGTAATAATAAAAGTAATAATAACAATAATAATAATAATAATAAAAGTAGTTATTATTTATTTAGTAAAATTAAAAGTGACAAAAATATTAATTATTAGTCATGGATTATTATTAATGTTATTATTATTACTGTTATTACTATTTTTATTAATATTATTTTTATCATTGTTGTATAAAGGTAGTTGTTTTTCTTTTTGTTTAAAAATCATTTTTAATTAATAACACTGTGGTTGAATACTGCTCATTATCATTAGTACTGCTATATACTCTCTACTCTTCCATATCATTATATTCCCCAATTTAAACACAAACAACTTTGATACAAATAAATATCATAAGAATTGAAACTTATGAACAAAGACCATGGTGTATCATCACAATAATAACAACAATGAATGAGCAATACTGGTAATGCATACAAAATGATAATGATAAACGCCGCAATAAAAAGAAAAGTAATCCAAAGGAACCCAATGTATCAGAGTCATTCTCAATTTCTCTGGCTTTGTTCAGCAGTAGTAATTTTTCTTATTTGTTTTTTTTTGCTTTTTCAAGTTGTTTACCATGACAAAAAATATTTGATAATTATGAGTAGGTCTACAATAGCAGCGCAAAGAAAGCAAGTCTAGGTTTAAAGACTTGCAATATTTTTGACTAAAGGTTTTTAATTAATTTTCATTATTATTACTACTCTTGCCTTTAATAATAATTAATCAACCTGTCTCTCCACAACATTGGCAATAATCATCATAGTTGAAATATCGATGGTAGACGGTTGATAAAACATCCAAAATATTATACAAAATTATACGAAAATTGCATAAAAAGAGTCATTTGAGGAACTTAATCCGTAATTTGTGCAAAATTTGTACACATTTTGTTTATTTTAATGATATTTGACTTTACCTGCTGCCCAGCATGCCATGAAAAAGAACTGGCTCAATTATTCCAAACAGCTTTTCTCCAACTCCACAAGGTTTACGAAAATTCAGAGAAAATAAAAACTATTGTGAATTTTTGTTACAATTGCGTTGTGATTGCCACAGTGTGAACAGCGCATATTTAGCTGATTTACTTGCACAGTTGATGCAGCATTCTAAAATACGTTTTCGAAATATTGACCAATGGGTTGCACAGTCACTAAGCATATGTTTTGATATGGAAATTTAAAATACAAATACTTGAATATCCACCAGATTCTTTGAGTTGGTTTTTCACTAAATGCACAACTACAGCGAAGCTTTGAGTTGACTTTTTGGAAATGTAATCCATGCTTTATGACGATCTCCTTCAGATGTTGTGTAATTGTGTTCAAAGATTCAATTATGTTATGAAGCAAGAGGGAAGTTGGCACACCCATGCGGCTATAAAGTTATAATTAGTGCAGACAAAAATTTTCCAAGTACTATTAGATGCTCTGACAGCACAATTCGTAAAATATATAACCAGTTACATAACGATTGAAACACGTAGACATATTGACCATCCTCAAGCCAACTGGCAAGTCAAAATTGAAGACAAACTCCATAACACTGACCCCTCTTGATCTCCCTAACATCGTTTTCGCACTCTTTATGTTATCTCCACGGGCAACGCCGGGTATTTCTGCTAGTATAATATATATGTACAAGTGTAGTTTATATATAATATATATATACAAGTATAGTTTATATATAATATATATGTACAAGTATAGTTTATATATAATATATATATACAAGTATAGTTTATATATAATATATATGTACAAGTATAGTTTATATATAATATATATGTACAAGTATAGTTTATATATAATATATATGTACAAGTGTAGTTTATATATAATATATATGTACAAGTGTAGTTTATATATAACATATATGTACAAGTATAGTTTATATATAATATATATGTACAAGTATAGTTTATATATAGTATATATGTACAAGTATAGTTTATATATAATATATATGTACAAGAGTAGTTTATATATAATATATATGTACAAGTATAGTTTATATATAATATATATGTACAAGTATAGTTTATATATAATATATATGTACAAGTATAGTTTATATATAATATATATGTACAAGTATAGTTTATATATAATATATATGTACAAGTGTAGTTTATATATAATATATATGTACAAGTATAGTTTATGTATAATATATATGTACAAGTGTAGTTTATATATAATATATATGTACAAGTATAGTTTATATATAATATATATGTACAAGTGTAGTTTATATATAATATATATGTACAAGTATAGTTTATATATAATATATAAGTACAAGTATAGTTTATATATAATATACATGTACAAGTATAGTTTATATATAATATACATGTACAAGTATAGTTTATAAATAATATACATGTACAAGTGTAGTTTATATATAATATATATGTACAAGTATAGTTTATATATAATATATATGTACAAGTGTAGTTTATATATAATATATATGTACAAGTGTAGTTTATGTATAATATATATGTACAAGTGTAGTTTATATATAATATATATGTACAAGTGTAGTTTATATATAATATATATGTACAAGTATAGTTTATATATAATATATATGTACAAGTGTAGTTTATATATAATATATATGTACAAGTATAGTTTATATATAATATATATGTACAAGTATAGTTTATATATAATATATATGTACAAGTGTAGTTTATATATAATATATATGTACAAGTGTAGTTTATATATAATATATATGTACAAGTATAGTTTATATATAATATATATGTACAAGTATAGTTTATATATAATATATATGTACAAGTATAGTTTATATATAATATATATGTACAAGTGTAGTTTATATATAATATATATGTACAAGTATAGTTTATATATAATATATAAGTACAAGTATAGTTTATATATAATATATATGTACAAGTATAGTTTATATATAATATATATGTACAAGTGTAGTTTATATATAATATATATGTACAAGTATAGTTTATATATAATATATAAGTACAAGTATAGTTTATATATAATATATATGTACAAGTATAGTTTATATATAATATATATGTACAAGTATAGTTTATATATAATATATATGTACAAGTATAGTTTATGTATAATATATATGTACAAGTGTAGTTTATATATAATATATATGTACAAGTATATTTTATATATAATATATAAGTACAAGTATAGTTTATATATAATATATATGTACAAGTGTAGTTTATATATAATATATATGTACAAGTATAGTTTATATATAATATATATGTACAAGTATAGTTTATGTATAATATATATGTACAAGTGTAGTTTATATATAATATATATGTACAAGTGTAGTTTATATATAATATATATGTACAAGTATAGTTTATGTATAATATATATGTACAAGTGTAGTTTATATATAATATATATGTACAAGTATAGTTTATATATAATATATATGTACAAGTATAGTTTATGTATAATATATATGTACAAGTGTAGTTTATATATAATATATATGTACAAGTATAGTTTATATAGAATATATATGTACAAGTGTAGTTTATATATAATATATAAGTACAAGTATAGTTTATATATAATATATAAGTACAAGTATAGTTTATATATAATATATATGTACAAGTGTAGTTTATATATAATATATAAGTACAAGTATAGTTTATATACAATATATATGTACAAGTGTAGTTTATATATAATATATATGTACAAGTGTAGTTTATATATAATATATATGTACAAGTGTAGTTTATATATAATATATATGTACAAGTATAGTTTATATATAATATATAAGTACAAGTATAGTTTATATATAATATATATGTACAAGTGTAGTTTATATATAATATATAAGTACAAGTATAGTTTATATATAATATATATGTACAAGTATAGTTTATATATAATATATAAGTACAAGTATAGTTTATATATAATATATATGTACAAGTGTAGTTTATATATAATATATATGTACAAGTGTAGTTTATATATAATATATAAGTACAAGTATAGTTTATATATAATATATATGTACAAGTATAGTTTATATGTAATATATAAGTACAAGTATAGTTTATATATAATATATATGTACAAGTATAGTTTATATATAATATATAAGTACAAGTATAGTTTATATATAATATATATGTACAAGTATAGTTTATATATAATATATATGTACAAGTGTGTAGTTTATATATAATATATATGTACAAGTGTAGTTTATATATAATATATATGTACAAGTATAGTTTATATATAATATATATGTACAAGTATAGTTTATATATAATATATATGTACAAGTATAGTTTATATATAATATATATGTACAAGTATAGTTTATATATAATATATATGTACAAGTATAGTTTATATATAATATATATGTACAAGTATAGTTTATATATAATATATATGTACAAGTGTAGTTTATATATAATATATATGTACAAGTATAGTTTATATATAATATATATGTACAAGTATAGTTTATATATAATATATATGTACAAGTATAGTTTATATATAATATATATGTACAAGTATAGTTTATATATAATATATATGTACAAGAGTAGTTTATATATAATATATATGTACAAGTATAGTTTATATATAATATATATGTACAAGTATAGTTTATATATAATATATATGTACAAGTATAGTTTATATATAATATATATGTACAAGTATAGTTTATATATAATATATATGTACAAGTGTAGTTTATATATAATATATATGTACAAGTATAGTTTATATATAATATATATGTACAAGTATAGTTTATATATAATATATATGTACAAGTATAGTTTATATATAATATATATGTACAAGTATAGTTTATATATAATATATATGTACAAGAGTAGTTTATATATAATATATATGTACAAGTATAGTTTATATATAATATATATGTACAAGTGTTGTTTATATATAGTATATATGTACAAGTATAGTTTATATATAGTATATATGTACAAGTATAGTTTATATATAATATATATGTACAAGTATAGTTTATATATAATATATATGTACAAGTGTAGTTTATATATAATATATATGTACAAGTATAGTTTATATATAATATATATATACAAGTGTAGTTTATATATAATATATATGTACAAGTGTTGTTTATATATAGTATATATGTACAAGTATAGTTTATATATAATATATATGTACAAGTATAGTTTATATATAATATATATATACAAGTATAGTTTATATATAATATATATGTACAAGTATAGTTTATATATAATATATATGTACAAGAGTAGTTTATATATAATATATATGTACAAGAGTAGTTTATATATAATATATATGTACAAGTGTAGTTTATATATAATATATATGTACAAGTATAGTTTATATATAATATATATGTACAAGTATAGTTTATATATAATATATATGTACAAGTGTAGTTTATATATAATATATATGTACAAGTATAGTTTATATATAATATATATGTACAAGTGTAGTTTATATATAATATATATGTACAAGTATAGTTTATATATAATATATATGTACAAGTGTAGTTTATATATAATATATAAGTACAAGTATAGTTTATATATAATATATATGTACAAGTATAGTTTATATATAATATATATATACAAGTGTAGTTTATATATAATATATATGTACAAGTGTAGTTTATATATAATATATATGTACAAGTATAGTTTATATATAATATATATGTACAAGTATAGTTTATATATAATATATATGTACAAGTGTAGTTTATATATAATATATATGTACAAGTGTAGTTTATATATAATATATATGTACAAGTATAGTTTATATATAATATATATGTACAAGTATAGTTTATATATAATATATATGTACAAGTGTTGTTTATATATAGTATATATGTACAAGTATAGTTTATATATAGTATATATGTACAAGTATAGTTTATATATAATATATATGTACAAGTATAGTTTATATATAATATATATGTACAAGTGTAGTTTATATATAATATATATGTACAAGTATAGTTTATATATAATATATATGTACAAGTATAGTTTATATATAATATATATGTACAAGTATAGTTTATATATAATATATATGTACAAGTGTTGTTTATATATAGTATATATGTACAAGTATAGTTTATATATAGTATATATGTACAAGTATAGTTTATATATAATATATATGTACAAGTATAGTTTATATATAATATATATGTACAAGTATAGTTTATATATAATATATACGTACAAGTATAGTTTATATATAATATATATATACAAGTATAGTTTATATATAATATATATGTACAAGTATAGTTTATATATAATATATATGTACAAGTATAGTTTATATATAATATTGTAGTGCTTTTTGCCGCTACTTGGCCACAACTGCTAATCTGCTTGTCTATTTATTATTCTGCAACTCCCTATATAGGGCATCAACAAGACTAGTCTTGAAGCTTGAGCTTTATTGCAAGGAATAAAAACTGAGCTCTCTGGCTCAGTTTCTCATATTTATATAAAAATATAATATATACAGTATAATGCAGAACCAATCAGATTATATGACAATAATGAAGCATATAGTAGGTTACTTAAGCGTAGCGCTTATTCATTGTCTTATTGGTCCTTAAACAGAATAGGGGCGGGCTCCTGTTCGACCTTTGACCCCTTAATACCACTTGCTAAATTGTCCAGAATTATCTACCCTTGATACTGTTTGGGGGAGACAACTTGTAATCTTGGTGTAATCTTCACTAGCAATTATGGCCGGCTACAACTATCTCACCAGGTGAGCTCAACTCTCCAGCAAATTCTCCCACATACTCCGCCCCATTAGAGGCTGTGGGCTCTAATAACAATAATATAGCATTTGCTGGTGGTTCCCCCACCGAACTTTTCTATATTTTGAATAATATACAAATCAAGTATAAAAACAACAACCAGTGTTTATTATACCATACTTGTACTTAAAACAAGTTTCCACGTATAGCTGTGGCTTTTTCCTTATAAAAGGCTATTTCTATCTGGATTTTACCAGCTTCCGCTTTGGCAGCGGCCACCTCTTCCTCTGTTACATCTCGGTTCAGCGCTTGACGTCTGAGGGCCGAGAGAGCTGTCTCCAGATGGTTCACCTCCCCATCGATGTTGCTGGCCACTGCTTCTCGCCGCAGAAGGAACTCCTTGGAGGGTGGAGCTGGATGCGAGGGCACAATAGTGGTTGATTTTTCAAAGTCGTCCTCCTCCCCAAAATTGGGCGTGACAGGGCGTTTTTCAGCCGACGGGCTCCTAACGCTTACGGGTAGAGTCGTCAGTTGTTCTCCTAGTCGTTCTTGAATTCTAGCCTTCTTGACAGGGGGGTGAGTGCGGTTTGAGAGTATCTCAGTGTCACCGGCTTTCTCCCTCTTAACAGGTTTCTGAGGAGCCAAGGGGATTTCAGACCCCACCCCTACCTGGGTAGGATAGCAAGTTTGAAACCTGTCTGGGTCTCTCCATTCCGCAAACTTGCAGAAGCTATGGTAGCTTTTGCGATCCACAGAGAATATCACCCCGGTCCTCCGATGGTGGGCACTGTCAGCTGGCCGATCGAGTTTACTCTGGTGGGAATACACCGAGTCGCGGGATTCACTCCCGTATCCACATTGACAGTAGTGCCGAACATAATGTTGGTTGATATGCACGCGCAGCTGTCTAAAGTTCTTGGCAGTGAACTGGCACCTCGGGCACGTAGTCCGGTCAGTATCGTCCAGTAGTTGGCTGATCTTATCTTCAGTCTCCCTACTGATCCATTTGAGGAGACCCCATTTCACTGGCTTACGTTTTCCTTCCGCGTCTATTATTACCAAGGGAGCATCCCGGATGGTCAATTGCTTCTTTGGTGGTTGATCTGGCGGCTCTCCCCCTCTTGGTCGTTCCTTGCTGTCTTTCACTACTCCTACGGACAGTTTAGGTCGAGTAGTTACCCTCGATCGGCTCTGTCTTTCTTTTTCTACAAACATACAACCATTGCTCAGTTGTTCGTCTGCAACAGTATAGCCTAAAGGCTGCTATCTCTCATCCCAGCTTGGGATGAGATCCGCATCATTCAGAGAGGTGGTGTTACAACATAAAGATTGTACAGCCCTCACTGCCAGTGGTTCCATTGGTACCCTGATGGCATGGGTTTTAGACCTTCTTGTTAGTCTTTGGGCAGGTATACACAAGCTAGGTGTCTCTGTGGGGTGCCCCCGACCCGGGGCAGCCCCTGGCCGGCCCGGGGCAACTCCTGCCCGGCCCGGGGGGTTCTGGAACCTTAGATGGCATTGGCTATACAAAGTTTTACTTTCAATAGCGCTTTTGCTGTCATTTTTTACTGCAGCTCTCCCCGTAGGAAGCGGAGGAAAGTCCTCAAAGAAGGTGGGTGAGGGCACCCTGCTCTTAAGAGCCAGTGGGTCGTTGCTACTCCTATTGGCTATCACCCAATTACTATAATAGTCACACTCACCACCTTTAGCCTTACTCCTTTCTCCTCTGCTTTCAGTGCGGTTTTCTGCAACATTAGATGGTCGTTCTTGTTCAACCATCTCCGTCTGCAACCCTTTAGGTGCACCTTTCACAGGTGTGGATAATAGCGCTTCTTCCTCTTCCGGTAGAATAGAGTTGAAACTGTCTAGATTCTCCTGCAGGAGCGTCTCTTCATCTACTTCAGATGAATCCTTCTCAGAGTAGTTTGTAGCCATGTTGTTTGTAGTTAGAAGAGCAGTTGGATTAGGTGTGGTTACCTCAGGCTGTTGTGTACAAGTGAACTTGCTCACTACTGCACACCAGTCTGCAAACTGTTGACTCATCGTCTGTCTGGCATGACCTACTGGAAGCATTTTTGAATTCTGGAAAGTTTTGCCAGTTTTTCTTCTGGTCTCAGGTTGCATTTTGGGTGAATGAGTGGCTCTTGTGGGTTCATTTGACACCAAGAATGGCTGTGCTCCTCCCAGTGGTTCCCTTTTTAGCATAAATTTTTTCTCTTGTGAGGCGTGTTTTCTCGCGGTCTGCCGTTGTGACCTTGCATCATTGTCATGAAAGTGCCTCTCTACTTGATGGCAAACAGCCTGGCCATATCTTATGGGTGGTCCTGTATTTCTTTTGGGTAATTCCCTTTCTTCTTCACCTGCCACAGGGCAATGCCCTTGGACTGTCAGTGGTGTAGCCAGCAGGGGGGTAGCGCTTGCTGCAGCGTTTTCACCTATAGCTGGTAGAATATCTGGTCCACTTTCATATAGTTTGCAGGGGAGGTTGGTGGTGACTTCCTCTCCCTGCAGGGAAGGATTGTCCACTATTGGTTCTGTTAGCTGGGGTGCCGGTGCCAATAATTCAGCAGGAGGGGTGGGCTCTGCTGGTTTAGCCGAACGGGCTGCTTTGGGGCGCCGGGCTACCGCTCCTCTCATGTTTGGACGCCTGTTGGGTTCTACGGCAGCAGGGGCCTGCCCTCTGGGATCCGGGCAGCTCTTGTATGGCTTTAAGCGTGATCCATTCTGTATTGATGACTGCCCATGGCGTGTGATCAAGTAGGTGTGGTTGGAGTATGCTTCTTCCACCGTAAATGGGCCCACAAACTTTGGCTGTAGCTTGGGATTTTCACCCTTGCGCCTCCTTCTGTTTTCGAGCCAGACTTGGTCTTCGACAGCAAAAAGGGTTGGCTCCTCCCCCTCTTCATTCCTGATTTGTCTCTGCGTCTCTCTTAACGTGTCATGTACTGACTCTAGACGCTCTTTCAAGTTCTGCGCATACTGGTGTACTGGCATATGGTCAGTAAGTGGTGGATGGTAATCAATTTGGTCTGGGAGTCTGAGTTCTCTTCCCAACATTAGGTAGTTGGGTGTTTCATCCGTCACTGAATGGGGGGTAGCCCTGAATGCCCTCATGAGTTGAGGTAGCACCAAGTCCCATTCTTCAGGCCTCCTTGTTAGTAACAGAGAACGTAGTGAGTCACCAAGCACTCGATTATTTCTCTCGACCACTCCATTGGCTTGGGGGTGATAGGGTGTTGTTCGAGTCTTTTCAACATTCCACAGGGTACACAGCTCTTTCATCAGACCTGACTCAAATTGTGCACCCTGGTCTGTGTGGATTTGTTCAGGGATGCCAAAGTAACAGAATATTCTCTCATCGAGAGCTGCAGCCACCACTGGCGTAGTTGCATCAGGAATAGCTAGTGCATCCTGCCATCGAGTAAAATGGTCTGTGAGCACTAGTATCCACACATTTCCTCTGTCGGTTTCAGGCAGGGGCCCAACCAGATCGACAGCCAGCTTTTGCCAGGGGCGACCAGCATACATTCGCTGTCTGGCAGGGTTGGGCTTCGTGCCACCACTTTTTGCACGCTGGCAAACTTCACAGCTTGCAACCAACCGGCGCACATCTGCATTCATTCCTGGCCAGTACCAGGTCAACTGTAGTCGTTTGGTGGTCTTTTTGATGCCTGCATGGGCTAGTGAGTGGGTCTGCCACATCACAGTTCCTCGAAGGCTGGGTGGGCAGATGGCACACCAACGGGCTCTATTGCCAACCACAATATGAACTTCCAGCACACCATCAGCCCTTAGGCGGAGTGATGGTTGACGTGCGCTCAACTGTCTGAGCTCCCGACAACCCATCTCCAGTTGCTCCTTAGTCAGCAGGGTCCCACTCTCTACGGCTGCATAGATAACTGCTGTGGGATGGTTGCCCTCCTTTTGTGCCTTAGCCAGGTCTTTGTCAGCGGGTGCAGCATTGCTTCTGCTCACAGCTGCGACCTGGGTTCCATCAGTGGTGGTGCTGAATAGGGGTGTTCCTGTCAATGGAAAGTTCACCCCTGCCTCCTCAGCTACTTCCGCCTTGGTAGGTCCACCATCTCTATTTTGGATGTGGGTGCACTGTCGGCAATCAGTAGCACAACGCCTGCTGAGGCCGTCTGCATTGCCGTGCTGCGATCCACTCCTGTGCTCCAGAGTGTAGGTGAACTCTGACAAGATCTCTAGCCAGCGAGCCACTTGGCTGGTTGGCTCCTTTTTTCGACACAGCCATAAGAGCGAGGCATGGTCAGTGCGCAGTCTGAATTTCTGCCCGTACAGGTATGGGCGGTAATGCTTAACAGCTTTAACAACAGCAAGCAGTTCCTCTTTGTGACGCAGTAATTGCGTTCGGCTGGACCCAATGTTTTGCTGTAGTACGAGATAACTCGCTCTCGTCCTCCTTGCTCTTGTGATAACACTGCTCCCAGGCCATCTTGACTTGCATCAGTGTCCAAGATGTAGGTTCCTTTGGCCTCTGGGTAGCCCAGAATGGGTGCTGTAAGCAGGCTATGTTTGAGTTGCTGGAACGCTCTCTGTTGGTCAGTGTCCCACTCCCAAGTGGCTTCCTTGCTGGTTAATCTGGTTAGTGGTTTGGCGACTGTAGCGAAGTCGGGAATAAACTGTCTATAATAGCCTACAGTTCCAAGGAATGCTTGAAGGCTTTTTAGGTCCTTCGGAGGTCTCCAGCCTTTAACTGCTTCCACTTTAGCTGGGTCGGTGGCTACCCCTCTCTCACAGACCACATGGCCTAGGTATTTGACTTGCGACTGTAACAGCTCACACTTCTCCGGCTTGAGTTTCAAGCCGGCGTGTTGGAGTCGTTGTAGCACCTCTGCCAGTCTGTGTAGATGGGTCTGAAAGTCTGGAGCAATGACAATAATGTCGTCCAGGTATAGGAGAAGCGTTTGCCAATGGAGTCCGTGCAGCACCTTTTCCATGAGACGTTGGAATGTGGCAGGAGCTGAGGTCAGCCCAAAAGGCAGCACCTTCCATCGCCACAGTCCGGTTCTGGTGGCGAAAGAGGACTTCTCTCTGGCATCTTCGTCTAGCGGCACCTGCCAGTAGCCACTGACCAGGTCCAGTGTAGTAAAATATTTACTACCTGAGAGTGCATCTAAACTCTCGTCGATCCGAGGCAGTGGGTATGCATCCACGTGGGTTACGGCATTCAACTTTCTGTAATCAATACAGAATCGCCAGCTTCCATCTTTTTTCTTCACCAGCACCACTGGCGAGCTCCAAGCCCCTGAGGCTGGTTCAATCAAACCTCTTTTCAGCAACTGGGCCACCTGCCTTTCTGCCTCCTCTTCTTTTTGAGGCCCCAGGCGATGTGGGGGCTGTCTTATTGGCTTGGTGCCTGGCAGTAAGGGGATGCTGTGAGCTACAAGGTCTGTGCGACCCATGTCTTGTTCTCCCTTGCTGAAAACTGTTTGATATTGTCCCAACAGCTGTGCTAGCTGTTGGGCTTCTTCCTGATTCTTGCAGTTCGGCAATGCTGCGTCATAGACTTCTTGCAGGTGTTCTGGCACTGGGTGGGTGAGTACTGTCGTGCCACGTAAGGGTGCTCTTTCGGCTGGTGGATCTTTATCCATGCATTCATCTGGTGAGACAGCCAGGTACTTTCCCACCTTTTTTCCTGCCTTTAATTGTACAGGTTGGTCCGTGGGGTTCAGACATCGTACTAGAATTCTGCCCTGCTCATTTGGGTGGTTTAAACTAGCTGCCAAAGGTGGTCCATCTGTCCGCCCCTCTATCAACCCCAGTGGAGGGTGGTTTGAGTTGTTCAGCTTACACCACAGCACGGCTTCTGAGCATGGTGGGAGTTGGGCGTCCCTGAGTACTAGCACTTGACTGACCATCATTCTGCCATGCTTATCAGTACATGCAAGTTCCTGCCCATCCAGAACAATTATGGCTTCATCGAATTTGAGCTCACACTGGTGTGACTGCAGGAAAGGCATCCCAACAATTGCATCTTCACTTATGTGGCTAACTACGAATGTAACTTCAGTCTTGACATCTCTGAGCCTAAGAGGAAGCCGAATCGTGCCGTAAAAGGGGATGCGGGAGCCATCGGCCATGATTCCGTGCGTGTCACTCTCTTGCAAAGTTTGCCTGGTAGCAGATGAAAGTCGCCGAAAGGTGTGTTGAGACAACAAATTAGTAGTACAGCCTGTATCTACTAGGATGGAGATTGCTTTCCCTTCCAACTTGCCTGGCAGAAAGTAGCTTGCTGTATAGGGGCGTTCAAGGGGTTCCTCCATTATCTCGGCTGGTCGTACTTTAGGAGTTGTCTGTCTAGAACTTCGCTTGGGTCGGGTACCTAGTTCAGTTGTGGTAGCAGGCTTTGCCGACTGTATATGCTCGTGTGGTTGGCCACATAGCTCCGGGCTTGCCTCTACTTCATCTGTCTCTAGTAACGTTGCGAACCGGTTGGAAGTAGGTACTTCCTAGCGTGGTTGGGTGGCCACTGGTGTTTTCAGCGTTGTAGGTTGGCCATCTACAGGATTGTGTTGTTCCAAGCGCTGAATTGTCTTGTCATATCTCCGGGTTGCCCGTGGTTGGCTAGCAGTTGGAGTTACTGCACCGGGCCTTTTCCGTTTCCCGGCTGTTTGTTGGTTTGCGTGGGCCTACTGCTCCATGGCTTGGAGGGGCAGCCACTGCGGTAGTGTCCTTGCTTCCCACAGCCCCAGCAACTTGGTGGGACCAGCTCCTCCTTGTCTGTCTGGGGAGCAGGTGGAGTGTGTTTTTGTGTTTTGATCTCTTCCAACAATCCTTGTACAGTCTTCATTATTGTCATCAACATGTTTTGTTCCATACATTCTTTGACTTGAGCAACTGGGGGTGAGGTTGGTTGAGCGGTTTGTAGCGCATCCTCTTCTTCTTCCTCACCGTCCACCATACGAACCTTGTTGGGTCGTTCTTCTGGGAATGACTTGATCTGTAAGTATTCACTGCCGCTTCTGACTGCATCCTCTACGGTTTGTGGTTGAACTGCAAGGAGGTGGCGTTGTAAGGCAGCATTTCCCAGAGTGCTAGAAAAAGTATCTAGCACCATCCTTTCCACCCATCGGGGTGGCAAGTCATCGTACGCCACATTCATGAGGCGTTGCACCTCGTTGGCGTGTTTTTGTAAGGTTGTTTTGGGTGACCGACGCATGCTGGACAGCTTTGCTAGTGCTTCTCTGGCCGTCAGGCTAAAACGAGCCCTAAGAGCAGTGTATACTCTCTGCACATTATTAGGCTTGCCACACTCTAGAGCGTCTCCTCTGAGAGCCTCTCTTAAATGCAGGAGTGTGGTGTTGTGTCCCCAGTCATTGGCATCGGCAACTTCTGTGAAACGTGCAATAAAATATTCCACGTCCCCTGACCCTTCAAACTTCGGTACTTTAAATGCAGTCTGTGCAGCACGATGTTGAGTGGCGCCTTGCAGCGCTTGTGCCAACAGTTGAATCGGGTCAACAGCTGGTTGTGCTGCCAATTGAATGGCTGGCTGTACTGCAGCAGGCTGTGCTGGTTGAAAGGCTTGTTGATTAGCTGGTTGAGCAGCTTGCTGTATGACTGGTTGAGCAGCTTGCTGCATTGCAGGCTGTATGACTGGTTGAGCAGCTTGCTGCATTGCAGGCTGTATGACTGGTTGAGCAGCTTGGTGCATTGCAGGCTGTATGACTGGTTGAGCAGCTTGCTGCATTGCAGGCTGTATGACTGGTTGAGCAGCTTGCTGCATTGCAGGCTGTATGCCTGGTTGAGCAGCTTGCTGTGCCGGTTGAATGGCTTGTTGATTAGCTGCTTGAACAGCTGGCTGTATGACTGGTTGAGCAGCTTGCAGTATTGCAGGCTGTATGCCTGGTTGAGCAGCTTGCTGTGCCGGTTGAATGGCTTGTTGATTAGCTGCTTGAACAGCTGGCTGTGTGACTGGTTGAGCAGCTTGCAGTATTGCAGGCTGTATGCCTGGTTGAGCAGCTTGCTGTGCCGGTTGAATGGCTTGTTGATTAGCTGCTTGAACAGCTGGCTGTATGACTGGTTGAGCAGCTTGCAGTATTGCAGGCTGTATGCCTGGTTGAGCAGCTTGCTGTGCCGGTTGAATGGCTTGTTGATTAGCTGCTTGAACAGCTGGCTGTGTGACTGGTTGAGCAGCTTGCAGTATTGCAGGCTGTATGCCTGGTTGAGCAGCTTGCTGTGCCGGTTGAATGGCTTGCTGATTAGCTGGTTGAACAGCTTGCTGTATTGCAGGCTGTATGCCTGGTTGAGCAGCTTGCTGTGCCGGTTGAATGGCTTGTTGTGCAGCTATCTGAGCAGCTGGCTCTACTGCTTGCTGTGTAGCTGCTTGAGCAACCGGCTGGGCTGCTTGCTGTGTAGCTGTACAGCTGTCTGAGCAGCTGGCTGGGCAGCTGCATTTCTTGTTCTCCTGGTAGCCATGCTTCTCCGTAATGGTTAGCTTGGTAGCGTGGTTGTGTCTTTGAGCAGTTGTGACCTTGTGGGTATTGAATGCAATATCCCACCGCTGCCACCAATGTAGTGCTTTTTGCCGCTACTTGGCCACAACTGCTAATCTGCTTGTCTATTTATTATTCTGCAACTCCCTATATAGGGCATCAACAAGACTAGTCTTGAAGCTTGAGCTTTATTGCAAGGAATAAAAACTGAGCTCTCTGGCTCAGTTTCTCATATTTATATAAAAATATAATATATACAGTATAATGCAGAACCAATCAGATTATATGACAATAATGAAGCATATAGTAGGTTACTTAAGCGTAGCGCTTATTCATTGTCTTATTGGTCCTTAAACAGAATAGGGGCGGGCTCCTGTTCGACCTTTGACCCCTTAATACCACTTGCTAAATTGTCCAGAATTATCTACCCTTGATACTGTTTGGGGGAGACAACTTGTAATCTTGGTGTAATCTTCACTAGCAATTATGGCCGGCTACAACTATCTCACCAGGTGAGCTCAACTCTCCAGCAAATTCTCCCACAATATATATGTACAAGTATAGTTTATATATAATATATATGTACAAGTATAGTTTATATATAATATATATGTACAAGTATAGTTTATATATAATATATATGTACAAGTGTAGTTTATATATAATATATATGCACAAGTGTAGTTTATATATAATATATATGTACAAGTATAGTTTATATATAATATATATGTACAAGTATAGTTTATATATAATATATATGTACAAGTATAGTTTATATATAATATATATGTACAAGTGTAGTTTATATATAATATATATGTACAAGTATAGTTTATATATAATATATATGTACAAGTATAGTTTATATATAATATATATGTACAAGTGTAGTTTATATATAATATATATGTACAAGTATAGTTTATATATAATATATATGTACAAGTGTTGTTTATGATAATCCAGGGTAGAGTCACTGGGACAGGGTGAGTGACCCTGGGTCGGCAGGAAGAGAGCAGCTTAGCTCAGGATCCTAAAGATAGCTGTGGTACCTCATAAGGTTGAATCCAGGACTTAGCTACCTCCGGAACCCAAGGACTATGGACGACAGGCTATGGAAAGCCCAGAAACCTAGTAGGGGATGGGACAGTAAACCTACAGACAATACACCTACTAGCTCCGCCCCTTTATCTAGGGCGCTCAATACCTTTAACTCTATTCTTATTTGTTACTAATTATATCCATGTATGTTATTCGCTTATTCTACTTCCTGCCTGTGCTATTGGCCGCATTGTTATCTCGGCCAATAGCTTCCTGTACTCCAGCCAATAAAAGGCTGGAACTTGTGTAAACTCATTGCATTTGTACCATTGTGTCTACTCTTGCCACTTCACGCTAGCAGATCACCTCCCTAAAACACTACAGAATACAATAAACGTATTTACACCACAGCAACCAGACTAGTCTATCTGAGCCGGGGGCTCTTCTTGCTAGTTGTTAGAGTCACTTGGTCAAGTGGCACCGGCCATTCTAGCCTCTGGAGAGAGGCAGAGTTTTTGAGCATCACCACCAGACCAAAGTTGAATGTAATATACTGAGGAGAAATCGCATGATCAAATAAATCTTGTTTAATGTATCCACCCCTGGTCCCCCCTCCCCCTCGTTGCAGTAGCAACCTAACATCAACGGCCAAGCTAGCCAATTAAAGAATCTGTTAACCAACTTGTAATGGATACCCCAGTCATTACAGGCCAATGATCATAACAAAACAGAACACCATCAAATCACACCCACCGCCTACCACCACCCCCCCCCCCCCCTTCCCCCCCCCCCCCCCCCCCCCCCCCCGCTCACACCCCACGATCTGTTCTCCAAGACTTTTCCTCCCTCGTTCTGTAAGTCAGTAGTTTCTACAGTGAGGCAGATATGCTCCAGCTAGCTCTGAATACAACATATAGGTAAGTCGATAAACTTACCCCGCAGCAGGAGACACCCACCCCCCCCCCCCCCCCAAATATAAATGACAAAAATGCCGGTAGTTAGAGAAAAGATAACTTGGAAAGAAATAAAAAGCCAATACCTTGGAGGATAGATGCACAGAACAGAACTGAGAGTGGAGCGGAGGAGGGAATATTTGATTACGGCAGGTACTACTGCTAGCTCTTGTATAAATAATATTTCAGTCTTGTAATAAATTTAGAGCAGTAAACCCTTTGATGAGAAACTTAGCCAATAACCCTTATTTACTGGTCAGGTAGACCATTCATTCTACAATGCAGAGTAAGCACTCCGCTGGAGAACGTACTAAAACCTAGTCCAGGATTGGTTAACAGGGAGAAATTGCGAAGGTGGCTAGCTGTTTACAATAAAAAAAAGCTAGCGCAAACACAATTGCAGTATTCCCACCTTCATCATAAGTCCGCACATGCTGAGAATCATCCCCATTAGATTCATGTAGTCTGAGATAGGGTCATCTAGTGGGTTTGCGGGAAGTGGTTTGAACCTGCATAAACAACATAACACATACTTCACCGGCACGCATATGTTTGTAAAACTCTGTAAGCAAAAGTGTTAAACGGTATGGCAGACGGCAAGTAGACACAATTATTGGGTGACTGAAATCGCTGGCTTTCAAGTAATTGGTACGCGTGTTGTACCAAAACTGAGAGATACTACCAGTGTTGGGACTTCACCAGGTAGAGCTATATTGGGTCTGATAAGGCTGCATTGCATCTAAAGCCTATCAACAACACATCCATTATGCTCAGTTTATCTTGTGAGATAATACCTTCTGACTTTGTCTGGCCTCCTGGGATCTGACTGGGAATTCATATTGTCAGTAAGAAAGGAACCTATGAGATCTGAAACAATTCAAAGGCAATGTTAACGCCAGTCATGTCTACCTATCTACCTTATTCTGCATGAAAGAAGTGATGGAACAGGCTACATGACCTATAGACAGAATACAGCAGGCACCAGGTTGTTACTAGAGCATCATTTACAGATCAATAGACCAAGTTTTACCGCAATAGTTTTTGAGTGAATAAAAAATAAAACTGCACAAAAAATAATATAATAAACAACAATAATAAATCTAGAATCCAAGAAAAACTACGTTAATAATATGACAAGAATTAAACGCAAGTAGGACTTTAAGTTCTTTTTATCATTAAATATATCAGCAGTAGCTGCATGTAAATTAATATCTAGTGATAGAGACCAATGTCATAGACGTATTGGCTTAGACAATTTACAAGTGCACAACTACTGCATGTATGAATCTCATTATGTGACTCTGTTGATGCGATTAACCTTGTTTCCTGTTTGCGCTACGGATACCCCACACACCCACCCACTTATCAATAATAATTTGTTGCTCTCACACTTCAAGACTATATATATATAACCTACAAACTCAATTGAAAAAAACAAATATTTTTTGGCTTGATCAATAACAAATCAATAATGCCCCACATCAACAATTGTGTTGGTGAACCATTTCAATAGTGCAATTGTAATATCTCTTGAGGGAAGTTTACTGAGTTAGAGTGTGGTTATAATTATGTGCTTTTATTGATAGTACACTCGATTCTCGTAACACTAAAATAAATGTAATATTGATAATATGCAAGGCAGGTGGACAAAATAAGGTTTGCTACTTTGACACATCAAACAACAAAAAGAAACAAGTCTCTCAGGTCAAACAAAATGATCAGGTTTTTGTACTAACTTTAAAATAATAACGTTGTAAAATCTGTTTATGTTATAAATACCTTTGTGGTTCTATCCTCGGTGAGATATTAATATTATAGTTACTGTAAGTTTTCAACGAGGTTATGGTAAGTAATGTCTGATGATAATATCATAAGATGGAGCCATGATTAAATCTGCTGCCTGACAGCTCGAAGGCTCTAGTAGTGATGAATCTCATAACAACAAAACAAGTCTATTGCTACTGACCGCATAAAGGATAAAAGTAACCGAAAATCTAAACATAAACAGTGACAGCCCACCTCATCAATGAATACACAATTACGTTCCCATCATGGACTTAGATCCTACTTCACATAAATTTATGTTATGCAACGGTTATCTAACATTTTAATCAACGTTCCGGTTTTTATGTAACTTTTTTCACAGTTCACTGTTATTTTATATCTTGATTTAAATAATAGATTTTTGCTCGTTATTGGACAAGGCCATAATTTTTACTACACTCCCTCTTTTAATTTGACACCGAAGGAGAGGCAAATTAACTTATTAACTGAATTTGATCGAGCTGAAAAGGTTGTTTCATTTTGTTCTACTATCCTCACGCTGCTATGATACTTACCTAACTAACCTAGGAGTAACTGAATGTGGTGTAAATAGGTTTCATGCATATGTTTTGAATCAAGAACTTACCTTGAACTTTTGTGTTTTGTTTCTCTACTAGGCTACATGATTGCGTATGTATGTATTGTATTACATGTAGAAATGATTCTATTTACTTGCTTTCTGGTCGATAGACCAGGACTACCTTGTTAACTGGTCGTTCATATGTAGTTTGTAGTTGACCATCTTGTCGTGCTTGTGATGGTAGTTTGATTCTCACTTTCCGTACCAGTTTGTCTTCGCTAGGTATCACATCCACTATCCTTCCAAGGGGCCATTGGTTTCGTTTCATGTCTGTTTCCTTTATAAGTACGATATCACCTACTTGTAGATTCCCTTTCTGCTGGAGCCATTTCTGTCGTCCTTGTAGTGATTGGATGTATTCTCCTTTCCATCTTTTCCAAAACTCGGCGGCCATACCTTGTACTTGTATCCACCGTTTCCTGCTGTAGATGTCCATTTCGTCGAAGTCTCCAGGTGGTGGAAGCACTACTGAAGATTTCAGTGTGAGCAGCATGTTCGGATGAAGTGGCATCCCATCTTCTGTTGCTGTCAATGGTCTACAGTTGACAATAGCCATGATCTCATAGAACAGTGTTCGTAATGCTGTTGAATTCATGCGGGCGTTGTGACTTTTCAGCAATCCATCCATAACTGCCCTGATAGATCGTATTTGACGTTCCCATATGCCGCCCATATGACTGGCGTAGGGTACATTGGTGATGAATTCTATGTTATTATCTGCCGTGAATCCTGCAAGCTTTCCTCTTTCTATCTGTTTATGGAGTTCGTTGGCAGCTCCAATAAAGTTTGTTCCTCTATCAGTGTGAATTTGTCTGATCGGTCCTCTGATGGCGATGATGCACCTAAGTGCATTCAAGAAGGCGTCTGTTGTCATTTCATCAATGATCTCTATATGAATAGCTTTTGAAGCCATACATGTGAATATAGCTCCGTATCGTTTTACGTTTGAGCGTCGGTCTCTTACCATAAATGGTCCAAATATATCACACCCTGTGTATGTAAAGGGAGGGGCTGGCTGGGTTCTTTTCTCTGGGAGGGGGGCCATTTGCTGCCCTGTAGGCATTGCACGAAGCTGCTTGCAGATGGTGCATGCATTTACAACTGACGATACCAATGAATGCCCTCCTATAATACAGTAGCCTCTTAGTCGTATCTGTGCGAGCGTTGATCTCCTGCCTTGGTGGCCTGTCAGTTGATGTATATAATGTATCAGTCTTTTGGTTATCTCCGTCTTAGGCATAATCACTGGATGCCTTTCTTGATATTCTAAGTATTGGCTGTACTCGAGCCGTCCTCCAACTCGCATGACTCCCTCTGTGTCGAGGAAAGGGCATAGCTTGTAGAGTTGACTTGTCTTGTCGAGATTCTTCAGGTTACCCAGCTGGGTCATCTCACCTTTGAAGTGTCTCTGTTGCAGCAGTTTTACTATGGTAGTCTGTGCGCTGATGCGAGCTTCCATAGGAGACTTGACTTCCAGCTTGTTTCTTAGCGACTTGCTCATGTGTCTTTTGAATTGCTCCATAGTGCTTACAAGAGTGATCATTTTATTCCAGTCTGATATGTCTGTTAGGTGGTCAACAAGATCTCGGTGGCTAACCGTAGTGGTATGAGCATGTGCTAGTTTCTTGATATCAGCGTTTTCCGTCTGTAGATCCTTAAGAGTGAGATGTTCTGGCTGGGAAGGTTGACGCAGTGGTTCAGTTGTAAGGAACGATGGGCCGTTTTTCCATGTGCATGATTCATCACTTAGCTTCTCTGCTGGCAATCCTCTTGAAGCATGGTCAGCAGGGTTCACTGCAGTGGGTACATAGAACCAGTCACTTGGCTTAGAGTTCTGTCTGATTTTTTGTACCCTGTTGGCTACAAAGATTTGAAATCTTCTTACCTCGTTATTGAGGTAGCCCAGCACGATCTGTGAGTCAGTATAGTAATAACTCCTGTCTATATTGTAGTCAGTCAATTCTCGTATAGTAAAGTCGGTCAGTATAGTCGACAGGAGAGCTGCTTGCAGTTCCAGTCTTGGTATTGATGTTAGGTTGGATGGAGCCACTCGAGCTTTGGCATGGACTAGGCTAACGCTAACCTGTCCTTTGGTATCAACTAGTCTTAAGTACACAGCTGCTCCATAGGCATTTTTACTGGCGTCTGAGAAGCTATGGAGTTCTGTTTTGGCGATGTCACTGAAGTCTTTAGGTTTATAGCATCGCGGGAACTTGATGCTTTCCAGGTTCTCTAGCGATTTTGTCCAGGATGTCCAGTCAGTACATATGTCCTCAGGAAGTGGATCATCCCAGCCTAACTTCTGTTGACATGTTCTCTGAAGAATGATCTTCCCTGTGATGATAATAGGCGAGATTAGCCCTAATGGATCGAAGGTTGATGCCACTGCTGATAAAATACCTCTTCTAGTCATATCTTTTGGTTTCATTGTGATGTCATAGCAGAAGTTATCGGTGGAGGTGTTCCACTGTATTCCTAGGGTGCGATGAACTGAGTCGCTTTTGTCCAATAGATTTACTCCGTTGGCATTGGTGTTTCTCTCTGTTTCTGGTATGGATTGTATCAGTTCTTCACTGTTTGATATGAACTTGTGAAGCCGTATATTACCTCTTTGGCATAGTAGTGTTGTTTGTTGGATAAGCGCAATTGCAGACATGGTGTCATCGGTTGAGGTCAAACCATCGTCAACGTAGAAGTTAGTCGTGATGAAATTCTGTGATGGGGTCTTCTCTCCATGGGAGTTGGCTAGATATCTTAAGCCAAAGGTTGCACAAGCTGGGGAGGATTTTGCACCGAATAGATGCACTTTCATTTTATATATCACTGTATCTCCTGCGTCATTGTACCAGAAGAATCGCAGGTAGTCTCGATCTTGGGCCACAACATGAAACTGATGAAACATCCTTTCGATGTCGCATGAGAATGCCACTTTCCCTTGTCTGTATCTCATGAGAATTCCTATAAGATTGTTCATGAAGTCTGGTCCTTGAAGTAGGTGATCGTTTAACGATTTTCCACTTACTTTTGCTGCGCAGTCAAATACAACTCTTATTTTTTCAGGTTTTTTAGGATGGAACACACCAAAGTGGGGAATGTACCAGGCGTTCTCATTGTTGCTAGTTACTTCTTCGGCGTCTCCCTTTTCTATAATCGACGCCATAAAGTCCCTGTATTGCGAGGCATATTGTTGGTTGGCTTGGAATTTTTTCTCAAGCAGTCTGAACCGGTGTTCTGCTGCTTTTCTGGTGGCATATCCAAAACCCTTTGGTTTTTGTCTGAATGGGAGGGGCATGGTAACATGCCCTGTAGTGTCGTCCTGAAATGTCTCGTGTGTCATTATTGACATGAATAGCTGGTCGTCTGATGACATTCCTGGCACTTCTCTGGTCTGTTGAAAATCTGACTCAAGAATGTCTAGAATCTGTTGTGGGTTTGGTGTTGGTGAATCGGTGACAAATGTGACTCTTTCTCTCGGGGTAGATACATCATGTACCTCTTTACTCATCAGTGTATGGCCGTATGCCCTGTTACTTTTATTCGCAGAACCATTGTCAGCTCCGGAAATACTCCAACCTAGTACAGTGCGTCTGGCATAGGGTTCTTCTGGAGAAGATGCTATTATTTCCAGTGGTACATGGGCTGGGTTACAGTTGGCTCCTAGGAGAAGTCCAACATCTAAATGCATCAGTGGTGCAAGCTTATCGGCTATGCCTCGTAGATGACGCCATTTGTTGGCTACGTCCTTTGTCGGTATGTGTCCTTTATTGATAGGTATTTCCTTTCCGGTTGTCGTCATCAATGGAAGATTGATGATATAGCTATCATCGTAGCCTCGAACACGTAGTCCAGAGACCAACTCACAGTCAATGGTCGTGGGTTCTGCCAGGGTGTATAATGTAAGTGGGTCTTTTACAGTTATGTCCGCCCGGGGAACGTGCATCTTCCGTACCAGGTCTTTACTTATATATGACCTATCGGCCATGCTATCTATCAATGCGTATGTGAGAATCTCTTCTCCCTTTCGAGAGCACACATAGACTGGCTGGATCAACATGCTCAGCATTTCTTCTGAGCTCCTTATGCTATGACAGGTGGTCTTTGTCTCGTCCGGCACCATTTCAGGCTGTTTCTCCGACGGCTGTGGTGTAGCAGCTATGTTATCATTTTTTCCCTTTGTCAGCTTGCGGTGGTTAACAGTGGCATGTTTGGCTTCGCAGTCTAGAGCCTTGCATTTCAATGCAGTGGTACAGTCTTTGTAGCTGTGGTTTGGTATGAGACATTTGAAGCATAGTTTGTTTGCAGCTATGAATTTTTGTCGATCTTCCTCTTCCATTCTGGTGAAAAATCCGCAGTCGGCCGTATGATGGTTGTCCATCTTGCATTTCACGCAATACTTCCCTTCAGGTGAAGCGCTTGCTGTAGTGTTGTGAGTCACAGCTGATCCTCTATTTCTGCTTTTCCCATTACTCCAGTTCCTGTTCTCTTGTCTTTTATCCTGAGTACTGTCAATGCTGTCATTGAGGGGGTTACAGACTACCTTGACTTGATGTTGCAGGAACTTACATAAGCTGTCAAGGTCAGGCCATTCTTTGTAGGATTCAAAGTATTCAGTAGTTTTGCTAACCCATTTTCGTTCAATATGTGAGGGGAGTTTCTTGATGATCCGTTTCTGCTCGGTTAGGCTGTTGAGATCTTTTAGCGTTGGAATTTTGGACATAGCTGATGCACATTGCTTCAGATAACCTACATATTTTTTCAGTGCAGGTCCATCAGTGTTGCCTATTCTTGGCCAGTTGTGTAGTTCTGTTAGGTAAGCTTTACCTATTTGGAAATGGTCTCCGAATTCCTCGTCTAGTGCTTCTAAAGCTTCAGTCCATGCCTTTTCAGTCCCAATGGTGCAGTATGCGTTTATTAGGCTATGGAATTCTGTTGACAGGTAAGTCCTAAGATTGGCTAATTTTTCTTCTGGCTTTCCTCGTCGGTCTCGAACAAATCTGTTAACAGACGCTCTCCAATCTGGGTAGTCGGTTAAACTACCCGTGAACACAAATGGTTTCGGTGTGTCCACTTTAGGGTTCTCAATGGAGTGATCGATCGCGCCGAGAATGGCTTCTGCCAACAAAGCATGGTCAGACTTGTGTGATGGGTTTGGGGATGGTGTCATGTCGACAGCATCTCTGTTGAATGTTTCTATCTTTTCAAACATAGTAGTAGGTTCTGGTCTGTAAATTGGACAGATGGCAAGGTGTGGGTTGAGTTCTGCAGAGCCAGATTGATTTGGACGATGTCTAGGCTGAGAGGGTGGTTGTGGTGAAGTTCCTTTTGTTGAAGGAACTGGTAGTGTTGTACGTAGGAGTGTATCTTCCATCGGTTTTGGAGGTGGTAGGGTAGGTGTACTTACTCGCTGTGCAATCTGTGCTTCCCTTTTGTTGTCCTCTGTCTGAGGAATCGGTATATGTGATGATTGGGCAGGGTTACTTACCGGTTTGACCTCAACTATGGATTCTTGGCTTACTCCTGGTGGTCTCATTAGACTCATTATTCCATTCTCTTCTTCATCTGCTGCTTGCTCTAAAACTTCCTGGCGTCGCTTTTCAGCTTCTAGCTCTCCAATGAGCTTTGTGCGTTCTAACTCTCTCTTTTTCTTAGCCACCTCTTGTTCATATAGTAGGATCTCTTCTTCTTGTCGCTGCTGCTCTTCTAGAGCTGCAAGTTGTGCTCGTTTTGCTTCTGCTTCGGCTTTTGCTTCATAGGCTTTGAGGCGAAGCAATGATGATGCATTGCTTGTGGCTCTTGATGACTGGCTTTTATATGATACTGATTTAACATGTGGTCCAGTCTTTTGTCTGGTATCTAAAAGACTACTTACCTTGTCTTGCAACTGTGCGTTGTCGCGTGTTAGCCTATCTATATCGATATTGATTTGTTTGGGTACAGCACTTTGTCCGACGTCCTCGGACAGTCTTTTCGACTCACTATGGATTTTGGATATTGACGTATTTAAAGTGGCAAGGACTTCACTCAAATATTTATGATTGGTTGCTACAGATTCCATCGCTATTTCATTAGATATTTTTGCATGGTACGAGCTTTGAACTTCAATTTTTATTCCAAACTCACTCACCCTTTCTTTATTGACATTTCTTCTTTCTAACCTTGCTTCGGTTGTGAGACCAGAGGTTTCGGTGTGAGCTAAATTCTTACCGTTGGTTTCCACCAGCTCATTAGAGCCAATGGGTCTAGCTTCAGGAACATTTTGAGTAACTGGGGTGTCTGACTCACCTGATGTTTCAGTAGCAGTTTGAGTGACTAGTGTATCTGATTTACTTATTGTTTCTTCGATTACTTCGCCTGTTAACTCAGGCTGAGAACTCATCGTGATTCAAAAGGGCTTAATGTGAAATTCCTAGTTGCTAGCAGCGGAGGATAATTCCAATTATTAACAATCTAATCAGTCAGCAAGCCACTTTGGCTTCCCAGATGTCAAAACAAAATTTGAGTGAGTTCATCACACACTATGTTGTGTGTGGAATAGTTGGTAATCTAATTATAATTTGATAAGCAATGACTATGGGGGCGGTATTGGCAATGATCTTGTATTCAAGATCATTGGTATCGGCTTGTTACTACAAAATTAGGTCAATGTACTCTGTGATTATGATGGGCTGTCAGCTATAAAAATAACCTGATTGTTGACTTGTGGTTAAAATGCACAGTATGATAATGAAAATATAAGGAACACATTAATTGTTCAGCGATGTCGGAGGTAGAGGTAGCAGTTATGTCACTTGCATACATATATATATGTCTTTGGTTATGTTAGCTGGTAGATTCAGAAGCCTGTTTATTAAGCAAGAGTAAAAAATATCAGTGCAAGGCTGATATGGTGCTGAGTTACGATAGCATGGCAAACCTTGCATAGATACATCTGCTGGTTGGTTGGTCAGCTATTCAGGAAGATGAAGTAGGTAGATATATCGGCCGGCAGGTAGATATGTAGATAAGTAGATATATTGGCAGGCAGGTAGATATGTACGTAAGTAGATATGTCGGTAGTAGGTAGATATGTTGGTGGGTATGTTGGCAGATAAGTCTGCAGTAGCGGTGTTACTGTAGTACTCGACCTAAAGTGTTACTGTAATATCTCTTGAGGGAAGTTTACTGAGTTAGAGTGTGGTTATAATTATGTGCTTTTATTGATAGTACACTCGATTCTCGTAACACTAAAATAAATGTAATATTGATAATATGCAAGGCAGGTGGACAAAATAAGGTTTGCTACTTTGACACATCAAACAACAAAAAGAAACAAGTCTCTCAGGTCAAACAAAATGATCAGGTTTTTGTACTAACTTTAAAATAATAACGTTGTAAAATCTGTTTATGTTATAAATACCTTTGTGGTTCTATCCTCGGTGAGATATTAATATTATAGTTACTGTAAGTTTTCAACGAGGTTATGGTAAGTAATGTCTGATGATAATATCATAAGATGGAGCCATGATTAAATCTGCTGCCTGACAGCTCGAAGGCTCTAGTAGTGATGAATCTCATAACAACAAAACAAGTCTATTGCTACTGACCGCATAAAGGATAAAAGTAACCGAAAATCTAAACATAAACAGTGACAGCCCACCTCATCAATGAATACACAATTACGTTCCCATCATGGACTTAGATCCTACTTCACATAAATTTATGTTATGCAACGGTTATCTAACATTTTAATCAACGTTCCGGTTTTTATGTAACTTTTTTCACAGTTCACTGTTATTTTATATCTTGATTTAAATAATAGATTTTTGCTCGTTATTGGACAAGGCCATAATTTTTACTACAGCAATCAAAAGTACTATAAAACTGATACTTCATGATTAGTTAATGGAAATTAAAACTTATATTACAATCATGATCATAATAATATCTTATTGCCACAAATATAATCCTAGTAGATACGTTGTTCTGTAATCAATAATGAGCAATAGTACTACTTATTCCCATTGATTGTTCAGTGTCGCTTCAAATCGATTGTCTCCCCTTAGTTTACAAGTTCATATGGTTATATCAGATTAATAATTATTTTTTGCGGTCTATTTATAAGGTTTTTTTATACTGTTCATTGTCAATGCTGGGAATATATTTTTTCCTCTCACATCTTAGAAATTGGGGACTAATGATCACCTAATAATGTTGTTTATATCAAAAATTAATTATGTAATAATTAATAATGTCTACATAGCGGATATCGAAAATTAAGTATTATTTTTATTGATTTGAGCTCTCTGAACACAGGCACATTGTTGTTTAGCTGGTCATTTACTTTGGCACATTTTACTTAGGAACATCGCTGCCGAACATGGGACCAGAAAATTTTTCGGGCTGGGAGCAATATCGAGAATGTGCCATAGTTGGATTTTCCTTTCAGAAAGTTTCTTATACTTATTACAAGCAAACAACAAAACACAGAAAACTGAAGTTCTACATGCCATTAGTTAGTGTTGTTTAGTCAAACCATAGGGAACATGAGAAATAATGAGAGCAGGAATGAAAAAGACCCATTAATATTATTTTTGCTAATATATTATTACTGTTTTCATTCATCTACCAAAACAACTCGCAACCAGAGCAAATCCACTTCACCAACATCATCTACTAGTACTACCCCTTGGCCATCATATTTGTTTTTTTATCTTAGAAATATTGTAAAGGAAATGACTCCAGCTATTCCTTTGGTAACACGGGTACACTGCCCATTACTATTACCAAACTGTCATGGTGTGATCATATATCTTAGAGGACAACTGAACATGAACATTAACTATTATGATCGCTACCCTTTGTTACGAGATAGCTAAAACTGTGTACATGACATTTCCTATTGCACCCTTTTCTTCTAGTAACCACTTTTATGTATCATTAAGACTATTTTTATATTCGTTTACGTTGCCTTATTCTAGCTGACCTTTCTTTTGTATGTGTTATTAAGTTTACTTCTTACACAAAGGAATATTATGTAACCATTTACATAAAAGCTGGCTGAAGCTCTCTCCTAGTCAGAGTAGTAGAAAGTGATAAGCCAGAAGCATGAAGAATAAAGAACTACTCTCAACACAGCCTTTAATAATGATTGCACTGACTGAAGAATTGCAATAAATTACAAATCAATCCTTGCAGTTTACATGAAGCAACTAGCATACACAGAATAAATACATGCCTACAGCAGCGCAAGCCTACAAGGCCTGCCACTCAGAGCAGTCAGTCAGAAGGACCTATCAGTTGTCAGGCCTGGTCAGAGCATGCCCAGTCAGCACTGACTTGTAGTCCAGCATACAGTCAGTCTTTAGCAGTCGATCTTCAGAAGTCACTAACCTAGCCTTGTAGGCCTTGTGTTTGCGGGGATAGACGGGGTGATTGCGCAGACGCAAAGTCAATAATTAATTATAATAGTTCATTTATTTTTTACTAGTTAGAGAGCTAAATGTTCAGGTTAATGCTATCTAAATGTGGGATGTAGTACAAAAATTGCCATGTTGAGCAATCAAAAGCTATGTATGGAAGGATAGTGTGGAAACAATGTCCACCCTGTGCCATCTAAAAGTTTGCCTTTGCTCAAAAAAAAATTATTAATAGCAAAATTTGCAGGAGGTTTTTGGATGGAGGGTATTAATTGAAATTTATCGAGTTTTCAGGGAGTTTAGCAGTTTTCAGGAGTGGGGAAAATCTGTACTTAAAAATGCGGTTGGTCCCTGATAAATCAGGACACATGGATAAAAGATATGAATGATGATAATAATATTTATTTTAATAACTAATAATATAATAACAACAACAGTTATTGTATTAACGATTACAATTATTATAATAATTATTATATCATTATTATTATTGATGATTATAATTAATAATAGTAATGCTTATTTATTAATAATAATTATACAAATAAATATAATAATTAATAATAATAATTAGAATACTAAATTATTTAGCATTATAATTATTATTATTAGTTATTATATTTATTTGTATAATTATTATTAATAAGCATTACTACTACTATTAATTATTTTATAAATAATAACAATAATAAATAATTTATTAATGATTAATAATAAATTAATCAACCTAATAATAAAACCACTACATTGATAAATATTTTCTTAAAATTCAGCATTTGGTATACCAGAAACAAATTTCAAAACAATTTAACGATACTTCGGTAGTAATTTCTATTTACCTCCTTGCTTGTGTTTTCAGTGTTGTGTTGAAATGAAGAAATTGTCAAACTGTTTCCCTAGTCAGCTCTTTAAAGAAAAATGTACAGACTTGGTGCAGTACTTTAGTTTTTTTCTCACTTGGATAATTTCTTTTAACGAAGCGGTAATATACTGAAGATCTCAGACTACAACTTGATTGTTCGATAGTAAGAGTATCACAACTCCAAAAGCATATGGGGTTCATATTTAGCCATGGCGGCTCACTGATACTGCTACAAACCCCACCTCTTGAGAGCCGCCCAGGCTAGTTTGTCCTACACCAAGGAGTTTGATTAGATTTGCCTACTCCTTGCTTCAACACCCCCCTCCCCCCACCTTCTATGCCACCAGGAATGAACGTCGACACATCCGAGAATGAACGTCAAATTTTTCTTCGCTCTAACATAGTCGACTTTCATTACAGGTCTGTCGACATTCATTCCAGGATGTGTTTGCGTTTTTTGCAGCTCTGGCTGCATTCATTCCTGTTGGCGTTCCTTCCTGTCTACATTTGTTTCAAATTCCTAAAAAATTGCGTTAAACCGATTGCACTCCTCATTACTGGCATAAAACTGATAAAAAATGCATTAATTTCCTCCTTTTCTTCTCTGATGGAGCAAAAGCAGGGAAACTTTATACCCAAAAAAAATTATTCATGTAAGAGTTATTGAATTTTTATGCAAAAAAATGGATTGTGGAATAAAATTGAATGAGCTATTTCTATGTATATAAATTCTTTCAATTGAGCCATGCAATTTTTCAGCAAGTTGTCTACACTTGCCCATAAGAGGAGACGACTTGAAAATATTTCTTTTTGTACGGCGTAAGCCATGTTATTTGTATTTTTTATTCATTCTATCATTTACTTCTTACTCAAGAGGAGTTAGTTTGTCTTTGGACAGTCAGTCATCTCTTTTCCAACATCTGCCAGACCAGACATGCTGGTATCTGAGTTTTCCTATTACAGCTCGACTATTACCAGCAAGTAGTATAATACGAGCAGATCCATTACTGTTTTGTAATAATTTTTTTAATATGCCAGCCACATTTTCAACTTGGCCGTTTAGTTTATGTTTCAGTTTGTTTTGTTTTTTTCACAAAAACTTACTTCCCAGCTACCTAGTAGTCAAGTCATTGATTTGGTTTAATGTTTCAAAGGAAATATGATTCTATGCTTGCAACAAACTACCTAACCTTTCATTCTCAGAGGTGAGTGAAACTGGCAGGAAAATTAGTCATTCTAATAATTACCAGCTGTTTAGGCATAACAAACAATAACTAATACACATCATTCATTGGTATCAATAAATTATTATTTCATACAACACTGCTAAACATACAGCTGGCCATGTAAAAGACAAATAAGTTAAAAATGTGTTGAACTGCAGAAGCTGTTTAGAAATCAGTGGCAGGTCTGCTAGCAATCCATTTTTTGATGTTAGGCAGTTCTTTTACTCTTGCAACGAGGGCTGCTACTGACGGCTCAGCTTTGATTGCCTCCAAGCCTGGTCCCTCTGTAAATTCTTCCAGTAGGCAGACAGTTACCAGATCAGCCATTGATACCTGCAAGGTAAGCAGTATAGTATGATAAACAAATGCTATACTCTATAAAATAATAGACCGGTTTAACGCAGTGTAATATAATAAATAAATATCATAGTCCAACTTTGGAATATTTGTAAACAAAAATGATAAAAAATCATTTTCCTTATTTTTTATTGCACATAAACTCAAGAAAGACTTGCTGAAGGGTATAGATACTGCAGATGAATGTTTCTGGATATATTTTTTAACATAACTGAGTTGTAGACAAGTTAGCTGTACATGCATTGTACCACCAATCTTAAACGCCTTGTGAATGTGTCGCTGGCACTGTCAAAATTTCAAGATAATTCCTACTGTGTTTAAATAATAGTTCCAAGTATATGGTATATTCATTTCACAATGCTGTAACTCACTGATGAGTTCATTTGGTTAGCAATAACTTGTGAGAGATGAGGTCGCTGTTCAAGGTCAAATCGTAAAACAAAACAAGCTATAGATATGCCATAGGTAGATATCTCGACTGTAGACAGACATCATAGACAAAGTGGCGTTAGATAGACATACCTTGTCTCCAACAAGCCAAGTCTTTCCATCTTTAAGGTGTGAAGCCATCAGTTTAACAAGTTTAGGTAGAGTCTGAGTGTAAAAGTCATTGAACATGGTGGCCTGTAATAACATCAACCAACAATTATACCTCCTGACAATATCTACTCTAATCTAGTGCGATATTTCTTTTTTTATCCATGCAGCCTTGCAACCAAACAAGCTAAAAATCTAATTTAATCTCCATTAAGTAGCTTGTTTCAATTACTTTTGCTGGTTGCCTAGCAACGTTAGTGTAAATATTATCAAACAAATTATTTTGAAGTATTAAAATCTTGCTTTATAAGAAACTGTCTTTAATTCTCACCAGCTGTGAGCTGATGTTGATTTATTAAATAATTTAGAATGAAATGGTAGCTTTTTTACACAATTGTATCAAATTTCACTGTAATCGCTACTCACTTGTTGTTCCTTGTCTTTGCAGAACATGGCTTTTGCTTTGGTGTTGAAAGCGTCTTGGGTGCATTCCCACATCATGTGACATTTGGCAGCATCCAGATTTGTTGATCCCAACAAACCTGTTAATGTATATTTTTGTTTGTTACATAGAAATAGATAAGCTCTTTTTGCAAGGCTGTGTGAAGATAAAATGTCGTTTATGGTTGTTTCGGTTTTCTTCTCTGTATTCGATTTCTTTCAAAGAATTAGGCAAACTCTTGGGTTAACTTATTTAGAAAAATTTAATAAAAATACTGATAGTTTAGCAATAACTCACCCCCTTCCTTGGCTACGTACAGAGCCACGGCTCCTGAGGTTCCAATCTGTTTACCACCAGCCTCAAGGTAGGGCAGGGCACCAGTTGGTGTCTCTAAAAATAGATTTGCAATAAAATATTTAGCAGCTATTAAAAAAATAAACTGTATCCAAAATAGTTAAGTCAAGTCTCATACATTACTTCATGAAAAAATAAATTTACCCCCAGTTTCTAGATCGTTTCAAAAGTATTGCTGTCATCGAATAAGCATTGCAGAGTGTATCAAATATTTACATAAATTTTTAATGCACTCGTCAGAGTTTGCTCTAAAGAAACTCGTGAGTGAGGAATTATCTGCCCATTAATCAATTAACCATTAAAAATCTTTTGCAAGGATCCTAGCATACTAATTGAAGCTATATGATTTGTCATTTGTTCTACTGTGTAAGGAGTTGTCTGCTCAAGCTGTGCACAACTCCCATATCTATGCCATTGTTAGGTCTGTAGATTTACTAACTACGATAGGAGCAGCGAGGTATTTAGTGATCATTGATTGCATATCGTCTATCTGCAACGTCATAAAATAATAATGTAAACTAGATGATCTAGTTTCATCATTGCAAATGGTGGTGGTTTTTTTTATCCGATTTATTAAACATTAAAAAAAAAATGTTTGCTTTTAACACATAAATAACTAGAAACAACTTGAAAGCCCTAAAAAAATTATGATTTCTTATAGCAATTAGTGTTTCAAAAAAAATTTTCAACATGAAGTGTTTTTTTTGCATAATTTTAGCACAAAGGAGTTGTCAGCACGCAAGGATAATTCCAAGCGTCATTTTTGCTTTTCTGCAGGACAAGATGATGAGGATTTGGCCTTTTCATTCAGCCGTTGATGCTGAGATTGCGCAAGCACAGCTGGACGAAAAATATATTTTAAGAATTGTAAGCTAAAATAAATGTTGGAAGCTTCCATTTCTTGTCATAAGTATTAACTGCGAAAAGCGCACTGAAAAGTCATATATAGCAAATCTCTGGTATTTACTGATTGTCGACATATGCATTCCACCCCTTGCAAGTAAGCAATAATTTTTATACTGCAATAAAAAATTTGAATCTCTTCTCATATCAACATACAGCAAGTATTATAAACCAAATTCGTTTACAGGACGATGTTTACAACAAAAAGAATAAAGCGGCAGGTGAATTCAAAGTTAACACAAATTCAGATTTGTTCATGTCCACAATTAATACAACGAAATATACAATTTTGTAATTTTCACCATAGCTTACATCTATTCAGGAAGGTCATTCGCACAATTCTTTAGCATTAAATTTTTTTGGGTAAAATTAATAGTTTGTTAAAAGTTTGACAACAAAAGCTAAAAATAAATAGTGTGAATTATCACGTTTACCTAAGTAGCATCGATACCAAATAAGTACTTACTTGGCTTCAGCTCAGGCCACGAGGCTTGCTGCACTCTAACATCCTCCCACTTGGCACCGGACTGAACCAACAACCAACGAATCTGTTCCGCTCTACCTCGTCCATCAAAGTAGATGAGTTTACAGTTTGCTGGTGGCATGGTGGCGATGTATTCCTAGATTGAATGACCTCCTCAAAAGCAATGAAGTCTCCGATTGAATGTGCACTAACGGCCACTCTGCTGTCATCTATGTGGGTTGTAGATAAGCCCACAGGATTAATTTCCAATACAAACATTCACATTTGTGTTGGCGACTTTGTGAGACGACGTATGATAATGTTACGCCTACATAAGATTTCATATTTGCCCCAATTAACAGTCATTCAAAACCGCTGAATCATGAATGCAAAACATTTGTCCAAATGCATTATTTTTCAATGGAACATTCAGTGTGGTGGATGCTATCCACAACCGTTATCTATGCTTTAGCTGAGATAACCTGTAAACGGGTTTTCTAGTAAATATTAGCTCAAGGTAATGTTTGCTTTGTGATTGCTCTGTCAGCGATGACTACGCAAATTTTATTGTTGACTAGCTACTTATAGCTATGTCAATAGCAACACTCTATACATGTCTGCTTATTGACCTTTGTAACATAGACATCAGAAGTGTAACTGCAGGTTGCTTATGTAAATATTCAGATTACTATGACTGACACTGTTAGTTGCTAAGCAACAAATAGCAACTCCATTATTTTTAGGAGAAATCTAAGCTTGTTGAAAGTGTTTTATGAAGGAGCTGTTTCTGTAAGACAAATCTCATGTTTTGCTGCCTTTTTAATATATTTTTATTGTTACAATTTAATAAATAAAATATTCATTGAGCCATGACTTATTTACTCCTACAAGAATAAATAAATCAATTGTCCAACGACCTATATAGAAGACTTTGGGCGTTTAGCGAGCCAAGCTTGGATCTTTGGTAGAGCTAGAACTCGATTGTAGAGAGCTGTGTTTAGCTTGGAGGCTGCAACAATATCTCTGGCAGCTCCGACGTGGTTATCGAACAGGCTGGCAGCGATAATATCTGCCAGGGACAACTACAAATAAACCAATAACCTGTTATTCAACCAAAGCTAAAAATTTAAAATTTTCGTGCAACATTAATTTATACTATATGTAATATTACCTCGTTTCCAACGAGCCATTTGTCGCCATTTTTCAGCCTATTTTCCAAAAACTTGATCAGTCTTGGTAATACAACTTCGTGATACTTCTTTATTCCATTTGCCTAAAATATTAACATCACACGCTAGGTTTTCCTGAGCGGAGATCTTCCGCCACTGAAAACAACCAACCTTGACATTAGCAATCAAAAACCTACTTACCTTGGCAGTAGGATCCATGCTAGGTTGTGCACGGAGTGGAACAATGGCGTTAAATGCCTCCTGTACCATATCCCAGATCATGTGCACCTCAGCTGTCTCTAAATTGTTTTTGCCAGCCAAGCCTGCAAAGTGATTCCATTATTACATTTTGTGCTACACCAAAATATTGGGGTTAAGAAATTGGACAATAAATTCATGAAAACCTACCAAATTCCCGGCCAATATATAGGGCAATGGCGCCTGATTGAGCAAATGTGGTTCCTTCAACTTCAAGGTATGGCAACTGACCTGTCATCGTTTCTGTATGCAACAAAAAAAAACAGCAACATTTAATTCAAGATGGCTCTGACATAACTAAGTACAATACAGCTCTATGATAAATTAGTTTTTTCACAAATAAAAAACAATAAAATGGCAATTTTTTTTCATTTTGATAATGAAAAAACTTGCTATAAAAACAGTTCTGAATCTTACTTGGTTTTAAAGCAGCCCAGTCAGCGAAAGAGATTCTGTCATCTATCCAGTTTGCTTCTGCTTGTTCAAAGATCCACCTGATCTGTTCCCCTCTGAGCATTGCATCAAAGTATGAGAACTTGTACGTTTTTGCTAAAAATATGATTTGTTTCCGATTGAAATATAACGATAAAGTTCTAATTTGTTTTTAGCAGAAAGTACTTAGTTGTTGCATCGGTTAACAAAGAAATAGAGTACACTCACGTTTTACTGTTGTCCCAGAGCAAACGCCGCATGTCTCTGGGCAGAGAACTTTAATTTTTTGCGTCGCGCAATCAGCTTTTTTCAGAGAACAGAGAATCTTATTCCTATCTGCACAGCTGCTACTGTTGCTGCTGCTACCGATAACCTCTGCAGAAACAGCAGAAACTAAAAGCAGAAATGCTAGAATGTAAACACTATTCATGTTTGATCACTGGAGTGCTGAGATAGGCAAGTGGGATGAAGGGATGGTAGTGTCTGTTATATACTGGATATAATCTGTGTTACCAAACAGCTGCAAGTTTACAAGATAAAAACTAGCATTTTGTACACACACTGGACAGGTTTGTTGTGAGGGTCACGGGTTTAATGAGCCAACATGGCAAATAGAATAGCCATCAGATGATATGATAGCGGGCAGTGAACAGGCATGAACCAGAGTCTACGATAAGATTTTGGGAAGTAGTTATCCATCTGGTGTCTTTACCTCGGTATGGCTGTTAACTCACCTTATAGGGCGTAGCTATTGGTATAAATTTATGGCAGTTAATTTTTAAGCAGTATGATGTTTGCTACTGCTTTGCGAAACAATAAAAATGGCTGTTGAGCTAGATTATATTTTGATACTTGTAATGCTCAAAACGAGACAAACCCAGTAAACATCAAAATGTAATAAAATGGACGAACCATATTTTTTTTGAGCATACAGCTATATGGTTGCAATAAAAATGCTTAATAAACAAACTGATGTAACACAATCATTTTTTTGCACTCGTGTTTCAGCTTTTGTTTGGTTTTTGTAAACCTAAAACAATGTGTTTTGTCCTCTCTGTTTGCAAATATTATCAAGTTTTATTGTCGAAGGATACTGCCCTGCCGAGAATATATTATCAAGCACATACAACAAAGTTGATAAATTTTCACCGGACAATTTTATATACAAAAATTATTACATTCCGGGTTCTTTGTAGTTGGATTTGTCTTGGAATTTCTCATTGTTAGTTAGCTCAATGCATAATGACTAGCAACTAGTAGTACTATCATTGACAAGTAAAGTGAAACGCCTTTGACTCGAGTTCGTAACGTACAATAAAACAATCCACTTAACGTTAGTAATAAGTTAAAGAAAATATCATTTGGAACTTGCGTCCGCACATTGGACACTATCTTATTCTCACAAAGTAACGTGATCTGGGTGAATCAACCAACCTATCAGACAAATAGGCATATGACAAAGCCCAAGCTCTGGAGTCAATATTGTGAAATAATGTAGCCTAATCCTTTTGATTTGACAATTAGTTAGGTCATTTGGACCAACTAACAAACTTGTATATTTTTTACTCGCAGCGTATAAAAAAATAGTCACAAAAAGTTATCAAACTTTCAAAGACATGTATATTACAATACAAGTGGTATACTATCAGCAAGGCTCCTGTTATACACTTCTATATATAATCCTTACGTTTAGCAGTTGGAGTTGTCAAATCAGTGTGTGGAACTTCAGCTATGTATTGCTCTTTTTTATCTCGTTTGAGGCTTGCACATCGGAGATTCAACCTTTTGTATTTGCTGTAGTTGCCGATTAAGGAAGCAGCAAATCATCCATTAATATCTCTGACTACCCCCGCATGACGTCAATTTATTTGGTTGCATCATTATTTTACGCGACATCTCAAACTCTAACCATCTGGTTACTGTCTCTGGCATTGAAAACTACATAAAAAACTTAATCAATGTTTCACAGAGCTTGGCTAAGCTAATAAAAATTTGTTTTGGTTATTAACTTGAGCTAATAAATGCTGTAGTGCTATGTAACTGGCTGGTACTCTAACGAATAGTCTGGGTGGTACTCTAACGAATAGTCTGGGTGGTACTCTAACGTATAGTCTGGGTGGTACTCTAACGTATAGTCTGGGTGGTACTCTAATGCATAGTCTGGGTGGTACTCTAACGCATAGTCTGGGTGGTACTCTAACGTATAGTCTGGGTGGTACTCTAACGCATAGTCAAAGTATAATATTATATCCATATATTCTAACAACAAACATCTACAGCACACCAAAACATCGACTACAATTATGTAACCAAAGTCACTGAACTAGAACAGAATGGGTGTAAGTGAAACTAGGGAACAGTTACAAAAAGTTAGAAATCTGTCTTAGGGCGTTTGGCAATCCAAGCTTTGATCTGTGGCAGGTCGGTGACTCGTTTAAGAAGTGCAGATACTGCTGGATCAGCTTGTATGGTCGCATCAGATGGTGCTTGATGAGCATCAAGAAAGTCAGCAAGAGAAACGTCAGCCAGTGATACCTACAATATATATATTACTATATACAAGCGGCAGCATACATGAACTTGGCTGAATGGATGAGGCAAATTTTTATAAGTAAGTTAAAAAATCAACTTAGTAGCTTCCACAACAGTGGAGTTGTCTTCTCAATGAGGAGACAACTTCTATAAAAACATGCCTTGGCAAAGAAATTAAAATGCTTATTTATACGGTTTACATTGAGTGACACTAATAAGAAATGTATTGTATTGACAGCCCAATGTCATAATTGAATATTGATTTATTTATTAGTGTTCAATATGTCGTCCAGTACTGAGCCAACCTTGTCTCCTACTAGCCAGCTTTTACCACCTTCCAGTCTCTTGTTCACAAAGTTAAACAGAGTTGGTAGGCTTTTATCTCCATACGCTTTGGAGTACTCTTCCTGCAACCAGATATGGTAACAAAAACTTAAGAAATCACATTTTGATCACAAGCTCGTCGTCATTACATTCACATTAGAGTATATCTAGAATAGTCTACCATTTTAGGGATAAGCTGTAAGCCAAAAGTTCCCATTCCAAATATTCATATGGTAAAAACTGAAAATTGTGCTAATTTGAGGCTTCTTAAGCTGCTCAATTCACTGAGAACTCTAGTCTTAATACTTGAAAAATACTCAATTTTACAACAACAAAAAACTGGTAAAAAGCAACAAATAGAATCACAATACAGATTCCTAGTTCAACATCATAAAGTCATAAATCAAAACCCAAACAAAGCTTTAAAATTCAAAGTTTCAATTTCTTGTTTATTGAATCGCATTCTGGTACTGAACCTTGAGTTTCTCGTCCTTGCAGAACCTAAACTTAATGTAAGCATTGAGGGTGTCACCAATCACATCGAGTGCGCTAACAATTAAAGCTTCCTCCCACTCATTAGCGCCCATCATACCTGCAATCATATGACTCTATTACCTAATCACCTTTTTGTCAACACAACATCACCACAACCAGGATCACCTTGGCTGTACAATGTACTGCAGCTAGATAGTTATTAATTAACGTGTGCCTGTTTAGGAGTTGTCTTGGCCTAGCACTAGTACAGCCATGGTGTGACAACTCCCAAGTACGCATTAAAGCGTTACTGAATTAAACATTTATTTATTGATTTTCTGAATATTCAGGTCTTAGGCTGCAAGTTGATGCATTGGATGACCCTGTAGGGCCACTCAAGCTTGCAAGCCTGTAAATCAGGACAGAGTGGGCCTACAGAGTACATCAATCTGCAGCTTAAGACCTGAATATTCAGAAAATCAATAAATAAATGTTCAATGCAGTCATGCTATGAGGGAGCGTTCGTATACCCTACAGGTAGAGTTGCCGCTGAACAATCGCTGAAGTCTCATCGATGAGTGACGGTTACCAAAAGTTTTTTCTGTTAATTTTTCACAATGTCTGTGGAAATTCTATAGCTAAAGCAAGCTCAATTTCCTTTTTTCCAGATAAAAATTATTTACGACAATATTACGGCTCGTGATATTTTTTATACAGCGCATAACGTGCTGCCACAATAGCCGGGAGAGTGAAGTGCTAGTAGATTGACTCGTTGGACTTGCGTTCGGTCACCGTTAGCTCGCATGTTGAGCTTAGGTTACATTTGCTTCTCAAACATACCAAAGAAGATAATCCTGAGCACTCAACAATACTACCTGCCTTGCTTATCCGTTCGCATCATTGCGCCCTAATTTCTCATTGCAGCGATGTTTTTTGTCACTCAATGACGGGGTTTCTAATTGGGGTGTAAGGTATCCAAAAGCACCCTAAGGCGACTGATTGTAGTCAGTTATTTTACAATGTGAAAGGTTTAGGGATAACTTCTCAATGGCACATGTTTCACGTCATCAAAGACGAAGAAAACTCAATACAAACAGCAAACGCACTTTGGTTGTCATAGCAACGTGTAGACTGATAGAACTGCTCACAATATGATAAAAACATCTGCCATCATTTCATTGATTCCATCACTGAGACGTAACATAGAACTGCAGCAGCAGTACAATACAAGTAAAAGATGGTGGAGATAATTCCATGCTAACAACTGAAACTAGTAATTATCTCCACATTTTTGTTGTTTGATCACAGCATAAAAAAGCGTTTGATATTGTTAATAAATGTAGAATATTACAATACACAATACATACCATACTGTTTAGAGAGATACATAGCGATTGCAGGGGAGCTTCCCAGCATTTTACCATCAATTTCTGCATAAGGTAACATTCCTGTGGGTGTACCTGTCAAAGCAATGGGCTGCCATTTGTCAAAATAACTTGAATTTAGCTATTTAACCTTTTAAATGAACTTATCAACTATGTGATTGGTGGTTTTTGATTGCACACTGAGTAAACTTTGCAGTGGGGGTGTTTTAGCCTATGAAGCTTTGGAAAATGGCAGACGTATCCGAAATTGGTTGCATAACTCACTTGGTTTGAGAGCTGGCCACTCCTCAAAAGGTATGCGTTTGTCTTCATACTGAACATTATTGAGAGCTAGCACCCATCGGCATGTCTCCGCCCGCCCTCTGCCATTGAAGTACACGAGTTTGACTGATGAAGGTGGAGCCATTTCGCTATACTATTGCTAAGGCTAAAAAACCAAACAAAATAGACTGAGTAAACACATAAAAGCTTCATTTGGAGGTTGATACAAGTTGTTATCTGTTTCCTGATACAAAAGAATTTACAGTTTCAGGAAAGGCTTACGTTCTGTGCATAAAAGCTTTTTGTTACAACTCGACATCTTTTCTAGCGAATTAAATCCGACAAGCATTTCATGTGCCTGGTTCAAAACGAATTAAATGGTAGAATTATCTTTACAATTATTCATTCACCATCTTTGAATTGATTCTTATGTAATTCATCACCATCTAGGTCAAATAATAGATCAGGATGATGTCAAACAACATATTACAGAGGCTAATAGTACATGCGTAATAATTGCGAATTCAAATGATAACTTTTTCATATTAAATATTTACTTTCATTCCTAAAACCTTGCCAGCTAAGTGAATAGTTTAAAAGTTCAAACGATTTTGATGTATATTATTGTATATGCAAGCAATGAAATGTTTTTGCACATCTGATGATGTTGGTGTACTCAGCTCAGTCAAATAGATTTTATGACAAAATGGTAGCAGTAGTAGGGGTAAAAAATCAAAATGATCTCAATTTTTTATCGTTATTATCCTACCATCTGGTTGCAAAATCTGCTTGACTGAGAGCAGCAATAACAATAATGATAATCATTATTCTAATTCTTCTCAAGAAGAATTATAGTTAAAAAGGGAACTCTCAATTCTTCTGATTTTTCCTTCCTGTCATCTCTTTCATCACCATGATGATGGTTAGAATAATAATTGTAATTAAAATCTGCCATGTTGATTTGTTTGTACAAGTTATCCATTTATTTATCAAATAATAATCATCTCTATTATTATTATTTTCTTCATTTTCTTTCTTGTCTTATCCGTGCATAATAATAATTTTAGTCAAAGAAACGTGAAACAAAAAACTGTAGCTAATAAATAATGATAGTTGACAGTCTGCTTATAGTATTATTATAACAATTATTATTTGTGCATTGTTATTATCATTAGTAGATTGTTGTAATATATATAATAATAAGCGTTTATATGTATCCATATATGATACAGCGAACCGTGCTGCGCGTAACGAACATTTTTGCGGTTTGCGGTCGAGACAGGAATGCAATATTTTTTTAGCTAAGAGTACATTGTTTTAAAAAATAATTCAAAATTCCAAAATAATAGCTATGGGAACAAACTTTGTATCAATAGAATCAGCCAAAAATCTGCTTTAATTTGATATTACTTTCAATAGTGTAAAAAAATTTTGAGTGATTTTTTTGCACTTGCTATATTTATTATATTAATATATAAAATAAACCAACAACAAGTTGAAGCTAGTTCAACAACAACAACTGAACAAGGACCTGCATTATTATTATTACAACAAATTTAAACTAACAACAACAACAAGCACTGAATTTGCACAAAATGGTGCGACAGATTTTATTAACCAAAAACAGAACCTACCTGATTCTGTAAGGATCTAAAGATCTGTTCCTACTAGGAGACTGTAGTAGCAAATAATGAGCAGGGACCGTTGCTTGCTTACAACTACCAGGGCCTCAAAAGGAATACTACCTCAGACGCTGCTGCCAACAAAGAAAAAAGTGAATACAAAGCGAGCCGCTATACTATCGATGGAGCCTATTCATTGAGGCAAAAACTTTTCTTTCAGTAATACAGTAACGCGCCAAGTGTCCTACATTTTATGCGTATCTACAGGAAAAAAAATTCATTTCATCCCAGCAAAAAATAACAGGCAGGCTAACACCCTCATAAAACTATTTTTCAAAGCTCCTAATATTTGAAAATGCATCAAATTAGTAGTTTCAGCTTGAAACAACGTGAAAACAACACAAAGCGATTTTTGTTTAGTAGGAATTTCTTGAACTACGTTAGTAGCATTTCTCTTTACAACCATTCATCTATTCAAGCGCTTAGAATTTGCAAGGATGCAACCTGAATATAAACTTCACTCAATACACAAAATGTAATGACAGACAATTGACATTGATTATTTTCAAAGCTTCAACCCAATCAGTGAGTTTTGTCCCACGCTCTGTGTCTGTGCTAAGACGCTGAATGTATGTATGTATAATCGGCTTCAGGTGTTCGAAAAAAATATATTTCGGCCTAAACAAGCTTCCTTTTATCTGTCTGTATGCAAACCCAAACAATATCAACTAATAAATATATTAGTAAAGCTAGGAGTAAACAAACATAAAAAAACATATGTGAGTTCAGTTTGTGGAACAGTAGACAAGTGCATAGAATAGATGAATAACCTTAGATGTAAAGTTTCCACAAGACTTACAGCTTCACCTTCTCCCTTTTGCTGGAGATGAGTACCATGTAACGCTTCCAATAATCTTGATAAATTAAGCCATGCGATCAATTTCAAGTTACGTAAGACAGTGTTTTGGTTAGAAATAGCCTACTTCATTGATGAAATGGTTTGAGCTAATGGTGAAGAAGATGAATGAGATTACATATTTATTTTGGCTTGAAGGTTTGACAAATACCAAAAATAAAAAAAGATGATACATAAAACGCTTTTTCTGGGCAATAAGCTAAGAAATTTGTAACAGATTGAACGACAGGTATTGGAAGCTGGATGGAATTTGTCTTAAATGTTGCAAAACATGTGAGCATGCTGACATATTCAGGGTTATGTAACTAGTGGCTAGCTAGCTGGTTACATAACCCTGAATATGTCAGGGTTATGTAACTAACCAGTGGCTAGCTGGCTGTATAACCTTGAATATATCAGGAGTTGTTCTCTCACAAGCTCTGATCCGTAGTCTGATTGGTCGCTAGTTAACTTAGTTTTGCCAGTTCCATTATTAAAGCTTGTGGGATTTTCCAAAAAAAACGTGCGCAAAACTGACTTTTTAAATTTTATTTTGTTGATCAATATCAAGAATTTTGAATGCAAAGTGAATGGTTGGTTATTTCATTTGTGGAGAATAAAGTGGTTGTATGCCGGTGATAATAACTGAATGGTAATAATAATCATCATGATGATGATTGATCCAATAATATAATAATAATTTATTTAAAAAAAATATTTAATTAATAATAATAATAATTAATAATAAATAAATAATATTAATAATAGCCATAATAATAATTATTGATAGCAATAATTATTATTATTATTACAATGAAAATTATTAAATAATGCAATTTTTCTGTTCGTTGTTGAAGTTGCTGTTGTTGTTGTTTCACCAGGAAATTGACTGACAATAATAATAATAATAATAAATAATAATAAATTATTATTATTTATAAATAATATTATTATAATCTATTTCAAATAAATTATAATAATATTATAATCATCATCAGCAAATAATATTGTACAGGAATTTGGGGGGTAGTGGTAGCTGTCACCTGTACAGCGGCCCACTTCCAGTGTGTGTGTAATAGCAGTAAATGCAAGTGCTCTCTGGCTAGCCCCAAGGTCGGCAGACTAATCTGTTTGAATAAGATTTGCAGTGTTGTAAGTCCGCAGACTGTCCACAGTGAGGAGTTATCTTAACTACCTTACTTTCCACTGAGTTCTTATTCGGGCAGAATAGCTACACTGGGTCGAATCGACAGGTTGAACAATCGTTCCAGTATCACACTCCCGAAGGTGGTGTGCAGTGTAAGTCTCGTAGACTGACCACTTTCTACTGTCTATTGTTCTTGCTATCGATCGACTTGTCCAAGTTGCTGCCAATTAATTATTTACTAAGTGCTTGTGCTTTGCTTGCTTGCTTGCTGGTGCTTATTCTTGTGTATGCATCTAATAGCTTGTTCTTTATGTCTTGTGTAGAGAGAATCATGAAGAAGTGAGAGTGCCAGGTTAACTCTGATTTATTCCATTACTTACAGCAGTTTAAATATACAAAAGGCGGGTACAATGTTAGGCAGCAATCAAGTATAACAAAAGAAAGGTTCCGCCTGCTGGCCTAATTGGCCCATACACAAAGGGAGGTGGTACAAAAGGTTGAAAGGTTAAATAGGGGCTGACTTTAGATAGGCTTGATTGCACACAGCAGCACATGGTAAAATAGTAATGTAAACAAGGTGATAATAGCTGAATATAAAATAAAGAATACAAATAGGAGTGAATGTAATGCACATAGATTCGGGATTAAATATATATATATATGTAGACAATGGTAGAGTTCGGTGCTAATGGGCCGAATTGTCAGGGTCGACCTCCAGTGTTGTGCCATTTCCCAACACACTCCGCCCCATTGGCGCTCGTGGGCCAATACTGATAAAATAATGATGGGAAATGTCCTAATAAGTGTCCCGGTCGCGTTGGATTGCCATCTTAAGTTCGTCTGCTTTTTGTAGACAGTTCAGTGCCTCCTTTGTTAAGCGGTAGTACTCTTCTTCGTTTCTTTTAATTCGCCTATACTTCTCTTCTCGCCTCTCTGTGTCCATCTGCCTTTCTAATCTTCTTTCTCTGCTGTTGGCCCTTGCTCGATATGGTACGCTATTTTCTCTGATCTCGCCCTCCTCTCTGCTTGACCTTTGTCTTATCGTTCGCTCTTCCCTCTCTGTATTCAGTTCTATTTTAATTATTTTCTGTGGTGTCTCTTTTCGGTCTCCCAGCCGTCTCTTTATTGGTTTCTGGTTGGTGGGACTGCTTGAGTGGTCTTTAATTGGGGAGGGTACTCCAAACAGCGGCGCGTTTTGCCAATTCATTGCCTGGCAGAACTCTGTGTAAGAGGCGAGATCTACCTCGTATAGTGGTCGCTCTGCTCCACCATGCTCTTCGGCCCCGTTCTGTCGTCGAACGTGCTTTAAAATAGTGTCTCTCGAGGCACTTTTATGTCCACAGGCACAATAAAAATATATAAAGTGCTGCTTGATGTGGTAGGTGGTCCGTTTTTTACTGCGCTCTACTTTGCAAATGGCGCACTTCCATATTTCACTATCCGTCGTAGGTTGCAGTGCTTGTTGTATTCGTCTGGTAGTATCCTCTGTCACCCATACTTCCTTTGGTCGGTATGTATGTGTCGGTGGAGGTGGTGCACTGGGTTGGTGGTGCCGAACCCTACATCGAGCTGCTCCTTCCTCTGCCGTAACTGTACCGACTCTGGTGGGTGAAGTATGCATCTCTTTCATGGGTATCCTGTGTCTTCTTTTTATTGGTTCGGCTATAATAGCTGCCACGAAGGTTGGATCTTCCTCAATAGATAGTGCTCTTGTGTTGTTTTCTGCCATGGCGGTCTCCTTGTAGTGCTGTTTGCTGACTGTGCAGCTCGTTGTTTCATTTAATTGTTTTGTATTTTCGCTCGCACGAACTTTCCTTTGTTCTACTGGCCACGTGGTGTGACGTAGGGAGTCTAGGCTCCTCCCGCGGTAGCTCGCTGGTTTTGTGGTTGCCTCTATGGTTTTCTCGATGGAAGTTATCCACCCTTGTTCCTCGTTACCTTTGTAGCGACTTGTTGTGGCAGTTATCTGTCCTTGTTTTTTCGTTGGAGTTTCCTTGTTATAGTCATCGCTCGTCTTTATTGCTTTATTTATGCCCAATCGACATCTAGTTTCTTCGGCGTTTGTCCAGGGTAAGCATACCATTTTTTCTGCTCTTTCTGATGGTGCTCCTGTGGTCACGTTTACCTGCATACTTTGTGCCCCTGGTTCTCTTTTTTCTGATGTTCTATAGCACTGGTAATCTGTAAATCTCACAGGAGGCCTTCTTGCTCTCGATGGTCTGCCCTCTCCTTCTACTGCCACTGGTGCAGGGTTAAGGGGTGGCCAGTGGACGTCTTCTACGGGGGGTCCCTGGTGTGCAGCACCCACTGGGGGTGCTTCAGGAGTAGGTGGTCTCACTGGGGTAGACGGTCGGGGTGGAGAGCCGGGTGGTATCTCCCTTTCCACCGGTTCTACAGGAGGTGGTGGGGTGCTCGGTCGCCTTTCTATCTGCTCTTCAGGCGGGTTGCTTTCTTGCCGCCTCTCTATGGGTTGATCTGGTGGGGGGTCTGTGTGTCCTAGCTGGGGCGGGGCTGTCGGCCGCCGATACGCTCCACGCATGTTTGGCCGAACAGCTTGCTCGCGGCTAGGTGGGGCTCGCCCTATTTCCTCTCTACATGTGCGATATGCTTTCAGCCGGCGTCCATTTTGGGTGAAGCCTTGCCCATTTCGCTCCAACCGATAAGTGTGGTTGGGATAGGTTTCTGTGATGGTATAGGGTCCTATGTAGCTAGGCTGCAGCTTAGGATTGCTTCCCTTGGTCCGCCTCTTGTTCTCCATGACCACGAGCTCGTCTTTCTCGAAGCGGAGGGGTTCTCCGGTCTCTTCTTGCCTGAGCTTGGCTTGTTGCTCTCTCAGGTAGTCGTGGGCGGTGGCTAGGTCCCTCTGTACCCTGAGTGTGTGCTCATTGACACTATGGGGTTCCAGAGAGGGTGGTGATCCCGTCAATTGGTCGGGTAGCCGCACTTCTCTCCCTAGCATGAGTAAGTTTGGGGTCTCGCTGGTGGTGGAGTTGGGTGTGGCCCTGCACGCCCGCATAATCTGTGGGAGCAATCCGTCCCATTCGTCCTGCCCTTTACTCAAGATCAGTGTTCGTAACGCGTCTCCCAGCGTCCTGTTTTGTCGCTCCACCATACCATTCCCTTGGGGGTGGTAGGGGGTGGTGCGAGTCTTCCGTACTCCCCACAAGGTGCAGAGCTCTTCTAGGAGGGTGGACTCAAATTGAGCCCCCTGGTCCGAGTGCAGCTGTTCGGGGAGGCCCCAATAGCTAAACACTCGTTCGTCCAGAGCTGTGGCCACCGTCGGGGCGGTGGCGTCGGGTAGTGCAATGGCGTCTTGCCAACGGGTGAAATGGTCCGTGAGTACCATAATCCACCGATTCTTTCTCTTGGTGAGAGGTAACGGTCCTACCAAGTCCACTGCCAGTTTCTGGAAAGGTCGGCCTGCCAGTAATCTCTGTCCGTCGGGTGCTGTGGGTCTATTGCTCCTTTTTGCCACTTGACACACTTCACAGCTCTTTACGAGTCTGCGTGTAAGTCCCGACATCCCAGGCCAATACCAATCCAGTTGCACACGATGCCGAGTTCGGTTGATCCCGGCATGGGCCATCAGGTGTGTATCCCACACAACCTTGTTCCTCCATGCTGGTGGACATACCGAGCAGAGTCTGACCCGCCCCTGGTGTTCTGATCTTATGACCAGCGTCCCGTTGGGTTGGATCCTTAGTGCCTCTATTCGGTCATGTAGTGTCCGCAGCTCGGTGTCCCCTTCTTCTAACTCTCTGGCGGAGAGCTGTCTTCCTGCCTGCACTGCGGCATAGATCTTGGCAACGGGGTGTTGTCCCTCTTGTTGCGCTCGTGCCAGCTCCTTGGCACTTTCTGTGGGGTTGGTGACGGTCACGTTCACCTGTCCCTTTGGCTCTGCTGCTCCCTGTCGGGTGAGCTCGGCCTGGGTGGGTCCCCCAGTCATCTCTCCCTTTTGCTCTGCATGGGTGGGTCCCCCATTCGTCCTTTCCCTTCGCCCTGCTGGTCCCCTCAGGGTTAGCTCGGCATGGGTGGGTCCCCCATTCGTCCTTCCCTTTTGCTCTGCATGGGTGGGTCCCCCAGTCGTCCTTTCCCTTCGCTCTGCTAGTTCCCCCAGGGTTAGCTCGGCATGGGTGGGTCCCCCATTTGTCCTTCCCTTTTGCTCTGCATGGGTGGGTCCCCCAGTCATCCTTTCCCTTCGCTCTGCTAGTCCCCCTAGGGTTAGCTCGGCATGGGTGGGTCCCCCATCTCTCTGCTCGATGGCGTGGCACTGTTTACAGCCGATACAGGGATCCTGTCGACTAAGGCCGTCCGCATTACCGTGCTGTGTCCCTGGACGGTGCTCTAGCTTGAACTTGAATTCGGCCAGTATCTCTAGCCACCGTGCTATCTGGTTGGAGGGTTCCTTCCTCCTACACAACCATCGTAGAGAAGCGTGGTCTGAGCGTAACTTGAACTCTCTTCCGTACAGGTATGGCCGGAAGTGCTTGGCGGCCTTGATCACTGCCAAGAGTTCTCGTCGGGTCACACAGTAGTTCCTCTCAGCGGGAGACAAGGTCTTACTGTAGTAAGCTATCACCCGCTCTTGCCCTTCTTGGATCTGCGACAGTACTCCTCCTACTCCCACAGCGCTGGCGTCTGTGTCCAGGATGTAGGGAAGCTTGGGGTCGGGGTATCCCAGAATAGGGGCCTGTACCAGACCTTCCTTCAACTGCTCGAACGCTTGCTGTTCCTTATCTCCCCACTTCCATGGGACCTCCTTCCCGGTCAGGACGGTGAGTGGCTTTGCCGTAGTGGCGTAGTCGGGTAGGTACTGCCTGTAGTACCCGGCCGTCCCCAAGAACGCTTGTAAGGCTTTCACGTCATGTGGAGTCTGCCACGTCTTTACTGCTTCTACTTTGTCAGGGTCAGTAGCTACACCCTTCGCGCTGACCACATGTCCAAGGTAACGTACCTGTGGACTCAGGAGTTCGCACTTCGAGGGCTTCACCTTCAGGTGAGCACTCTGGAGACGCTGTAGCACTTCCTCTAGCCTCTGGATATGTGACGTGAAGTCAGGAGCAATGACTATCACGTCGTCCAGATAGAGGAGTAACGTCTTCCAGTGGAGCCCTTTCAGTACTCGCTCCATGAGCCGCTGGAATGTGGCAGGAGCCGAGGTGAGGCCAAAGGGCAGCACCTTCCATCGCCATAGGCCACTGCGGGTGATGAAGGCGGCTTTGTCTTGAGCGTCTTCGTCCAGAGGTACTTGCCAGTATCCACTGGTCAAGTCTAGTGTACTAAAGTATCGGCTTCCTGCGAGAGCATCCAGGGAGTCATCTATCCGGGGTATGGGATACGCATCCTGTTGTGTGACATCGTTTAACTTACGGTAGTCAACGCAAAATCTCCAGGAGTTATCCTTCTTGCGCACCAACACCACCGGAGAGCTCCATGCCCCTTCGGCAGGCTCGATCAGATCTTTGGCCAGCAACTCCTTCACTTGTCGTTCGGCCTCTGCCTCCTTTTCTGCGCCCAATCGGTGCGGTGGCAGCCGTATTGGTCGTGTGCCAGGGATCACGGGAATGGAGTGTTCGGCGAGCTGAGTGCGGCCGATGTCTCCATCGTGCTGGCTAAAGACTTCTTGGTAGCGGACGAGCAAGCTCCGGAGTTGGCATTCCTCTCGGGTGTCTTTACACCCCTTTCTGGCCTGTGAAAACAGGTGGGTGAGGTGCGGTGGTAGCTCTCCTCCCGGGGATTCTGATTCTGGGGGGTGGTTCTGCAGCGACCGTATCTCGTCAGGCCCTATACCAATGAATGTGCCGATTACCTCTCCTGCCGGAACGTGTAGGCTGTCTTGAGAGGGGTTGAGACATCGGACGAGTACACGTCCCCGATCATCTGGCGCATTGACACTGGTGGCTAACAACAAGCCTCCTCCCATGCTTTCTATCACTCCCTGTGCACATGGGGTCTGACTGGTCAGGTGGCATGGTACTGTCGCCTCGGCTTGAGGTGGAATGTGCGTATCTCTCTGGACTTGGACTTTGGACACCAGGTCCCTTCCGTGTCTATCTGTACAGGTCAACTCCTTCCCCTGTACGCGGAGAACTGGACGGTCGAATCCCATCTGGCAGTTTTGCTTGGCGAGGAAAGGCATCCCGAGGATCACATCCTCGTTTATCTGACTGACTACGAAGGTTTCCTCGTACCTAACATGCCGGATTCGTCCCGTCAGCGTGAGCAGCCCGTAGAAGGGTAGTCTGGTGCCGTCAGCCATCAGCCCATGAGAGTCGTATTCCTGCAGTTCCTTCTGTACCTGTGCGGGCAGTACGTCGAATATCCTCTTCGACAACAGGTTGGTATTGCACCCCGTATCAATTAGATACGTAACCGTTCGTCCTTCCAATCGTCCAGGCAAGTAGTAACTGGACTTGTAAGGTCTCTCTACTTGGTTCAAATGGACTGTGATTGGGTTCTTGGTGTTCGGTCTGGGGGGGGGTGTCTTCCTTCGGGTTGGTTCCTTATTCCGTGGCTTTGGGGAACTGGGCCTCCTCTGGGCCTTCTCATCTATGTAGTCCTCCTCTTCCTCCTCTGCCAGGTCGGTGGCCAATGGGCTGAACCGATTGCTTAGTGGAAGGAACTCTGGTCTCTGTACAGGTCGTCTGGCCTGTTCTTCCCTTGTTCGGTTAGCGGGGGTGGCCCTCTTGCAGCCAGCAGGAGTCCCTACTGCTGCGGGCCGTACTCGTTTCCCTGTCTCTGTTGCCAGGGGGCAGTCTTGCACTGACTGCGTACATGTCCTGTCCGCTGACAGCCCCAGCAGCGCCTGGTGGGGGGTTTAGTGGCAGTATCTTTGAGTTCGGCCACCTCTTTGCTCAAGTGTTCGATGGTTTTGAGCAGCTTGGCCAGGGGGTCTTCTACCTCTTGGCACTTGAGATCGACCTTGGGGGAAGGTCCTGTTTCCTCCAACTCTTCCTCTTGTACTATGCGGACGTTGGATTGCGTCGAAGGTTGGTGTTGCACCTGCAGGAACTCGTTTCCTGCCAACACGGCCTCCTCTAGGTCTACGGGTCGTATTGCCAGCAGGTGCCTCTGTAAGTACACGTGTCCCAACGTACTTTGGAATGTTTGGAGGGTGAGTTCCACTCTGTTTTGCACGGGTAGGTCGCCATATGCAGCCTCTACTAGTCGCTCTACCTGGAGCGCATGGTCTCGCAGGGTGTCTCTGTGCGCCTTGCGATAGGTGGTTAGCCTATGCTGCGCCTCTGTTCTGGTCAGGCCAAAGCTGGCTTTGAGTGCTTGGGTGATGGCAAGGGGATTGAGCCCCCTTCCACATTGTTCCGCCTTGCCTGTCAGCGCCTGTCTTAAATGTATGGTGGTTTCTTCTGGTGCCCAGCGGTTGGCTCGGGCCACCTCCTCGAACCGTTGGATGAAATAGTTGACATCTCCCTCTCCATTAAACTGTGGAGGTCGGAAGCGATCCTTGCTGTTGTTGGTGGACATACGGTCCAGTATGTCCGCTAGAGTGCCCATGATCTGCAGTGGGCTGCCATCACGATCCGAGCTCACTGCTCGGCGTCTACTAGCCATCTTGCTTCCTGCTTACGGTCACTGTTCCAGTGGGTCGACTTGTGTGGGCTCTTCTCTATCCCACTGCTGCCACCAATGTACAGGAATTTGGGGGGTAGTGGTAGCTGTCACCTGTACAGCGGCCCACTTCCAGTGTGTGTGTAATAGCAGTAAATGCAAGTGCTCTCTGGCTAGCCCCAAGGTCGGCAGACTAATCTGTTTGAATAAGATTTGCAGTGTTGTAAGTCCGCAGACTGTCCACAGTGAGGAGTTATCTTAACTACCTTACTTTCCACTGAGTTCTTATTCGGGCAGAATAGCTACACTGGGTCGAATCGACAGGTTGAACAATCGTTCCAGTATCACACTCCCGAAGGTGGTGTGCAGTGTAAGTCTCGTAGACTGACCACTTTCTACTGTCTATTGTTCTTGCTATCGATCGACTTGTCCAAGTTGCTGCCAATTAATTATTTACTAAGTGCTTGTGCTTTGCTTGCTTGCTTGCTGGTGCTTATTCTTGTGTATGCATCTAATAGCTTGTTCTTTATGTCTTGTGTAGAGAGAATCATGAAGAAGTGAGAGTGCCAGGTTAACTCTGATTTATTCCATTACTTACAGCAGTTTAAATATACAAAAGGCGGGTACAATGTTAGGCAGCAATCAAGTATAACAAAAGAAAGGTTCCGCCTGCTGGCCTAATTGGCCCATACACAAAGGGAGGTGGTACAAAAGGTTGAAAGGTTAAATAGGGGCTGACTTTAGATAGGCTTGATTGCACACAGCAGCACATGGTAAAATAGTAATGTAAACAAGGTGATAATAGCTGAATATAAAATAAAGAATACAAATAGGAGTGAATGTAATGCACATAGATTCGGGATTAAATATATATATATATGTAGACAATGGTAGAGTTCGGTGCTAATGGGCCGAATTGTCAGGGTCGACCTCCAGTGTTGTGCCATTTCCCAACAATATGTGCTGATGATGATGTGTAAAAAAACTTCAGGATATGATTGATCATGATGATTGATAATTATAGTTCTTCTTCATCATCATCATCATCATCATTAGATTATTAATTATTAATTTATCAATTATTCAAATTGTTGTGTTGTGAAAAAATTTATCTCAATTTTTCTTGGATATTTCTTTTCTATTGTTATTATTATTATTGTTGTTGTGGTGTTTCTTTATGAAAAAGCAACAACATGACGTCTGTATGTATGTAATGTAAGACATTATCTAACCATGAAAATGAAGTTGATGATATAACAATTATTATTATAATAATAATAATAGTTTATTTTTTTGTTGTTGTAGAACCCCTTGATAATGATAATAATACTACTTGACAATAACAATAAATTATTGTTAAGTTATTATTAAAAAATGATAATAAAGTAGTATTAAATAATATTCGAGGTAGGTGCAGAACTGCCTATTTTGCGGCGTAGCCCATGTTATTTTCCTATCTAACTAACAAGAATCGTCTACCTTTTGTCCCCAAGAGTATTATCGCAATAAATCGCCAGTTCTGCACCTAAATGTAATATTCTATCATTTGTTTAATTCAAGTTAATAATAATAATGTGCAGAAGTTTGTGGTAACACTTTTAGTTATAGTTAAGTAGGTAACTACCTGTCCTACCTACTTTTAGACAGCTAAGGTCACCTTAGGCAGGCGACTGGTCATTCACTGTCTTACTGCCAGACAGGCTGAGTTAATGTCTACTCAGCATCGTCTTCCTGAGACTGGACACTGGCCGACTAGTGCATGACAACTTGTCTGCCAGCGGTTTTTGCTAATGGTGTCTGCCACCTGTCAGACCGTACTTGCTAATTCAGACCACTACTAAGTCATCTAGCACGAGTTGTCTGCCAGAGTAATTGTAACTTACTACATCGTGTCTTGTGCATGGTGTCCAATGTAGGAAATGAAAATGTGTAGGCTTTATTCTTTATTCATCAAAATAGGTGCTTCAACTGTGCGTTTTCTTACGAGAGTGGGGAGAAGAGGCTCAGGAGCTGTTTATATACACTGGTTGACCTTTGCCTTTCGTTCGATCCAAAGTTTTGTAGACTCAAGAACATGTATACAATAAAACGAAAGCATAAATTTGTGAATAGAAATACGAATATGACAGAATTAATAAATCTTTGCCAGTTTAGATTGTAGTTGCAGGTCACAAATAACAAAAGTAAATGTTGACCATTTACTGTTTGTAGGTAACCAGGAAGGTAGGAAGACATTTCGTCATTTTCCTGTACAATAATAATAATAATAACTGATGAAGTTGATAATGTGATTAATACTAGTTATAATCGTAATCTTTAGCAATATGTTAATAAGATTGCAATGGCAATATTATAACTACATGTAGATGTGGATTTGTGTTTACGAGTAAAAGCAAAAGTGTTTTGGAGAATAACAAAAGATATTTACTTCAAAGTAAGCATTTGAACCCAAGGTTAGTGGAACTATAGTCAACCACATACACCTTAAAGTTTTCCTTGAGAAGTTATAATGAAAAACAAATGCTGCTAATCATAAGGATTATCACTAAATACTTCTTTGCGAAACATTTTTGTGAGCAAGATTTTCACACCTAGGTATTGGGCCCAGACCCTGTTAACAGCAGTTCACCGAGTTAACCATTTTTTTCAGATTTATTTATTCTTCTAACCACTTGAACATCGTTTCTCTTAAAAATTACTATGGCACAATTTTTTTTTCATTCAAGTAACTTTTCGCCGAGCAAATTTGGCTGAAGCGGTTCTGAATTTATAATTGGTGCCTTACCTTGCTCCTTCGAAAACAAAGAGTGGCATGAAGTGAATGCTTGCTTGAAAGGGCATGTCGAGGCGAACGCTTTGGTGCAAAAATTATGTTGATGCGAGTTTTGGTTCTTGAGTTACGACTAAACCTTGATTTTGAAGTTATTTTTTAAAAATGGAATAGCTGTGCAGCTATTTGTAAAGGAAGCTTGCAAGTTCAAACTTTTGAAAGACAACGTTTAGGGTTACATGACTAACATTTTGATTTTTCTCTGATTTGTTTCATACTATGCCGGGAAGGCATTGAAAAGTGCTGTTTTTGGTGAACTTTCGACAATCGAGAATGGAAAAACTTGAAACAGTTTTGTTCAATTGCTTTGAAGTCCAAAACGGTGCATAGACAGACTATTGTACATCTGTGTTGCAAATTTCAGCTGAATCAACCTGCTGGTTCTCAAACTGGATGCTTTTTTATGCTCAAAAACGACTTTTGCGTCTAAGACTAAGATAGCTTTCTCCGTATCGATTTTGAAGAATGTTTCATCGATAGACATCAGAAGATCATCATACAAAGTTTGGTCAGTTTCTAGCAATCGAGCCCAACTTTTTTCAGACCATTTAGAGGCTAAAAAATGGTTTTTTACCTGTTTTCACACCTGCTTTCCTTTGAATGGAAATGTACTGAATGATTATTTTTTCATAATTTTACATTCCCGACGTCTTAATTTTTATGATGAAAGAACTTTTGTAGCTCTATTTATAACGGTTTTTGAGACCAAGTGGCAAGACTGCAGTAAACTTCATCATAAAAGAAGAACGAAATAAACAAAAGAAGAAAGAACATAAATATTTCAATTGTGGTCGATTGACGAATTATAATGATGATTCTTGTCGATAATTCCATATCGATGATAACATGACAAGTTTGATAAATAAGGCAACAATGATAATATTGATAGTGTATAATAATAATAATGTGATGGTGACATCATAATGACATCAGTTACTTGTGCGTATTGGAATCAACGTATACAGAAATGAATGTATACACAGCTGGAATGAATGTAGACACTTCCTGGAATGAATGTCGACAGTCCGGGAGTGAATATTGAAAGTGAAGAGAAAAAACATATTTCACTGTTGGTTCTAGGAAGTGTCAAAATTTGTTCCTAGCATCATATAAATTACAGTTACCAAATTTGTTCTTTCAATATCAGTCAGCATTTTATGTTGCAATTAGAGTAGACAACTCCTGGGACAAGTGTTGATATGATATCTCATATGTTGCATGAGTTGAACACAGACACTTCCTAGAATGAACGTAGAAGTAATTTTTTTATCTCATTGTCAACATGGATTCCATAAAATTTTTGGATACATTCCAATCCACACCCATAGTGCTGTGCCACATTGTCAGAAGTTATTCAGAAACATTGTAACCCTGTATTAGTTAGTTTGTATAGACCAGCACCACATATAATGGATATCACTTGCTGCAGTGCACAACATTTGCACGCACAATAAACATTCACTTGGGTGTTTCCACCATAGAATTATCTCCCTTCTATATCTCTTCCTATATAGGGGAGGTAATTCTATGGTTTCAACAAGAGAAGCCATTTTACCTGCAGTACAAGTTACATATTTTTTATTCGTGATATAATCTTCTGCCCTTCACAGAACATGGTATAAATCTCACCACATCCATTGACTTGCTTGATATGGAACACTGAAATTTGTCCAGATTTTAGCAGATACTTCAAGTGTGAAGCCCTAAGGAAATAATCAAAAAAAATTATCAATTTTTTGTAACTATTTTTTTAGCTTAGTTTGATGTTAGCCTAACCTGGCATGAAGCAGTATTGCGGTATAAGAAACTTTCAACTCTGATGGATAGAACTAAATCATCGCAATGAACCAACTACCAGCTAGTACAGTTCGTCTGCTCACCAGTACGCAAGTGATCACAGGAAGTTCGAGCATAGTAAAAGAGTTGGTGGAGAATGCATTAGACGCTAAAGCCACGTCACTTGAGATAAAAATAGTTAGTTTCTCCATATTGTACGATCTTTATGTTTAATATACCTCAACACCAGTGTGCAGTATAGTCTTACGCTACATGTACATCTACCGATTACGTACCGATTAGCCCTTACTGATTGGAGATGTGCAGTATAGTCTTACATCCAGCTAACTGTATGTCTCGTGCCGATGTCATAACAACTTTGCCAGCATAGAGGTTTCTTGAAATCATTGTTTGTAAGACTATAGGCTTTTTCCTTAGTAGTATTTTTAGCTGCATTGAAACTGTAGAAAGTTTCGTCAATTAACCGGTATTAATTTTTTTCTCAATGAATTGTTTTAATTGTTTCGCTGAGTTTATTGAAATGCTTGAAAGAAATTTAAGAATTCACTATTGATTAAAGTTCATGCAACATTTTACTTGGTTTGGTGGAGTTATCCCATCTTTATTGAGAAAGCAATTCCCAGTTATTTATTTTTTAATTTGAAAGTATTTTTCAAGCACCAACTTAGACAGTGACAGAGGTTTTTCACTAGTAAATAACTAACAGTAATCAGTTAGTTATTGTGCAAGCAATGCATATCTTCAGCACCCACTGCTGTGTACTTACTACTACTATGTGACTTAGACTTTTGTTGTTTGCCAGGAGAATTATGGGCTGGATAAGCTCGAAGTGAAAGACAATGGAGTTGGTATATCAGTCAGCGACATTCCATACGCTGCCAAGAAACACTACACATCCAAGATATCAACTCACGACGATCTGCTATCTCTACAAACTCTCGGCTTTCGTGGTGAAGCTTTAGGTGAGAGTTTATCGTACAGGAATTGTAGTAGTAGTTTTGCTTTTCTCGACTAGAGCTGCTCCAATTCACAAAAGTTTTCCCCTATTCGATCCCGGTTTTACTGATTTTGCCATTGAACCGATCCAATTTACAAAAAGAAACTTGAGGTTAAATTTGTACCAATATTCTCAGTGTAATTAATCACTTGAATACAGATAAATCGCAGGTCAATAGTTCTATAGGATTACAAGCTAATATCGTGGCAGATTATGCATTTCTTCGTCATACATAGGGCTGCAACTTACCCGCACTAGCACTAGTTGTCACGGCTGTGTATGAGATCAATGCAGTAACAAGATGGGTAGTTGAGTTAATCTGCCTTCATTTTATTGTTGATCTGTCAACTATAACGCAAGCGAACGGATTCCGATTTCTTGCCGATTCATTGAAAAGTTAAAAAAAATCCGCTGATTCTGATTGACTAAATTTGAATCGGAGCATCTCTACTCTTGTCACCTTTAAAGGCCTTGCCACACTGGAGCAATTATGTCTGCGATGTCGCCATTCTTGGCGATTGCCGGTCCACTGCGCTATTCTTTTTGCACAACAAGTTCTCATTCACACTTAATACTGATTGGTCATTCGTATTCACAAGCAGCAAAACCATTTTATCATATTCTATAATACCAAATTTGACTTACTATTATAAATAAATCCAACAGCAATCTAAATATAAGTTATTGTGAGTATTATCGTAGAGTTGAGTCATCAATTAAATAAATTATCATTGCTTGTGTAGAAATAGCCATTTGGTATTTTCCATAATAAAATATTTTTATATTATTACCATTTTTGTCAATCATAGTGTGAGTGGCAAGCTGGCTCGAAATAATTGTGGACTTCATGATTGATTATATCTAATTGGTTATATCTGAATTGATTGTAATAAAAAATAATAATTGGAATAAGAATTCATAAAACGTTTACTTATTTATTCTTGAGACTGTAGTTGAACCTTGTATGGTTCGTCAATATTGCCAAGAAAATAAAATTGTTTTTGACTTGAAGTGGTCTTTGCTGTGGGAGCACAACTCTCAATCGATTGATTGTCTTGCGTGTGGCATTGCTTGTTGACTGCTATTCTACACACACCAGTTCGTACATACTAATTCACTCCTGTGTGGCCTTCAAAGAAGAATTTGGGGCACATCATGCTGTCTCTAAAAATTGTTATTATTTGTTATATAGGAAAACTTGCCACATCCTACTGATTCCTGTAAAAAGAGTCTTAATAGACTCGCATCAGCTTCCCATGAGGAGACAACTCTTAGGATCATAAGATATATTTTTCACCAAATTATCAATTTTATGAATTATAGCGCAATTATTACTTGTTTCATAACCATTGTTGTTCTTAGATAAAATTAATTACTTCTGAAAATTATTGTGCAGACAACTCCAATATCAATATAAAACACTTGAAGAAAATAAATGCACATTTAAAATAAAATATTTTGTAATATGCAATCTGTATAAATTTGTTAATTGTTTTTATGTTGGAGTTGTCTGTACAATATGTTTGCTGTATGCAAATGAGATGTGTTGTTATTAGGTGCTATAGCTGCCATATCTGAGATGGAGATAGTTACTAAGTGTGCAGGAGAGATAGTAGGGCGTAGCTACAAGTTAGATTGTAAAGGAGATATAGTGAAGGAATGCAGCGTTCCTGTTGTAACAGGTCAGTAGGTCACCAATTGTCTACCATATATTATCTTAAAGTATGTTTCCCCGTAAACATTGTGCTTTATAGCTGACAGCAATCTCTATAAATACGTCGGACAATCATGCTGCCACTGAGGTAATGTCAGCTGACCAAAGGTCGATGTTTTGTTAAAGATGTACAAGGTGAAAAATAACTTTTTTTTGCTCTGAAAACTTTTGGCTCACGTTTGTGCAAACAAAGTCAATCGCACAGATAAATCTATCTCCCCAAAAATTTCTATTTATTGGTGACAGATTTAACACAATTCTTTGAGTATATTTTCTACAAGACGGTTTCAAATACATGAAAAATAACTTTTTATTGCTGGAAATTTTGTGTTAACAGTGGTAAAAATCTGGTACGTAAAGCATTGTAAATTTCATTTTGAGTTGATGTGATATTCGTCTGTTTTGGTGTCTTACCAAGTCTTTCTTCGCTGTGTTAAATAGCAAAGATAAATATTGTACTTATTTGATAGCGGAGTACAAGGTTGGCTACAAAACGTTTCGTATAATAGAAATATTTTTTGGAAAGGAGTCATTGCTATTTTTTTATTTCAAAAACTGAAAATTGAATGAAATTTTTTGAAAGAGGGTATGCTAGAAAGTTGTATTAGTACGATTTGTTGACTTGTAAGGTATATCTGTGCATGTGACAGCTATATATTATATAACTGTTGTTTGTGTATCTGTGGACATAACAGCTATATATTATATAACTGTTGTTTGTGTATCTGTGCATGTAACAGGTATATATTATATAACTGTTGTTTGTGTACAAGTTTATGATCCTTCATGTGCTCAGAGAACTTAATAGAATATTTAGAGAAACTTCCTCAATTTAAGATTTTGGTCGAATGTTTGGAATAAAATTGTCTATTACCTAAAAGCCTCATCAAAAGCTCTACTACATTGTATATATTGAAATGTTGTTGACAGAAATGTAACAATGTAATTGTGTGCTGTTCCACAGGTACGTCTATCACCATTAGCCACATGTACAAGGCTATTCCTGTGAGGAAACAATACTATTCCTCTATGAAGAGGAAAAAGGAGGAACTGAAGCTAATTACTGACCTGCTGATGTCATATGGAGTTATCCACCACCGGTGTAGATTTGTTCTCAAACACAACAAGGTACGGTATTTTGTCTAACGCATTTATTGTCTACTCACTGTACATTATTGTTATTTATTCATAATGTATACAAATAGTGGTTTGTTTCTTGCAGTCCGTGATTTGGCAGAAGAATTCCTCGGACAGTATATACTCGTCTCTGTGTAGTGTACTCTCTCCTTCAGTTGTTTTACAGCTGCAACACTTTTGTATAGATGTAGCAGTGGTAAGTATGTGTATGTAGTTGTGTGTGTATATGTAGTTAAGTGTATGTAGTTGTGCGTATGTAGTTGTGCGTATGTAGTTGTGTGTATGTAGTTGTGCGTATGTGCTTGTGTGTATGTAGTTGTGTGTATGTAGTTGTGCGTATGTAGTTGTGCGTATGTGCTTGTGTGTATGTAGTTGTGTGTATGTAGTTGTGTTTGTGTAGTTGTGTGTGTGTAGTTGTGTGTGTGTAGTTGTGTGTATGTAGTTGTGTGTATGTAGTTGTGTGTGTGTAGTTGTGTATATGTAGTTGTGTATATGTAGTTGTGTGTGTGTAGTTGTGTGTATGTAGTTCTGTATATGTAGTTGTGTGTATGTAGTTGTGCGTATGTGGTTGTGCGTATGTAGTTGTGTGTATGTAGTTGTGTGTATGTAGTTGTGTGTATGTAGTTGTGTTTGTGTAGTTGTGTGTATGTAGTTGTGTGTGTGTAGTTGTGTGTATGTAGTTCTGTATATGTAGTTGTGTGTACGTAGTTGTATGTTTGTAGTTGTGTGTATGTAGTTGTGTGTATGTAGTTGTGTGTATGTAGTTGTGTGTGTGTAGTTGTGTGTGTGTAGTTGTGTGTGTGTAGTTGTGTGTATGTAGTTGTGTGTATGTAGTTGTGTGTATGTAGTTGTATGTTTGTAGTTGTGTGTTTGTAGTTGTGTGTATGTAGTTGTATGTATGTAGTTGTATGTTTGTAGTTGTGTGTATGTAGTTGTGTATATGTAGTTGTATGTATGTAGTTGTGTGTATGTAGTTGTGTGTGTATGTAGTTGTGTTTGTGTGTGTAGTTGGTGTATTAGTTGTGTGTGTAGTTGTGTGTGTAGTTTTGATTGTAATGAATGCAATAGTACCATTTTTATCTACTCAATATTTGTGTAAAGTTTCTTAATACCCATTGCATCACTTATCAGATGTCAGGATGGCCGAGCGGTCTAAGGCGCTGCGTTCAGGTCGCAGTCTACTCTTGTAGGCGTGGGTTCGAATCCCACTTCTGACAAATTCTTTTTTCAACTTTGTCACAGCAATAATCTTTCACGACAGTCAAATTCAAATCATCTCTATTTACGTGTATGTAGTTGTGTGTTTGGGTTTTTTGCATGTACTTGTGTATGTAGCGGTGATTGTTGTGATTGTGGCAGTATCATTTCTGTCCACCCTGCTATTTGTGTAAAATTTCTTATTACCCATTAGCATTGTTATTAAATATCAGGATGGCCGAGTAGTCTAAGGCGCTGCGTTTGTGTAGCAAGTCTACTTGTGTAGGCGTGGGCTCAAAGCCCAATTCTGACAGATCATTTTGTTGTTTTGTCATCTGTCACCGATCTTTCACAACAGGCAAATTCACATGATCTCTTCACTAACAATCTTTAGATGGAAGTTTAATATTTTCATGAGTTGTCTCATCATGTGAACATTTTTTGAAATGGAATCTGTTTTTTTATCAATTTCAGTTTCCTGCTACTAAAGAAGGTAGTTGCAACTACGGTTGGAAAATGGCAGCCAGTGATTTTTATGACTGACGGTGCTTTTTTACTACTGATTTTTCTTTTATATCACATAATGGATGGCAAAACAGAACCAAGCAGCGTAGCTCCTAATATGTCATATACTGATATTGCTCAACATTAGCATGGCTGCAATAGAATTTTTCGCATTTTAGACAAAAACCAATTGAAGTTTTTAAAGTTGCCTCCTCTGTTATTGGTTCACATGCTGCTTGACGACTTCTCTCCACATCTCTGTCTGTCAGTCACATTAGAAGTTTAACAATGTAATATTTTTGAAAGTTCACTTTAGATCAATCTTTTCAAGTCATTACATAGTAACTGCTCTGTCATTGCAGGGTACAGTGTGCGATATGTATCTTAGCCAATCAGATGCTGACTTCATGCTCAGATCAACCAATGACAGGATGTTTCTATATGTAAACCAACGATTCATCAGAGACAAAGAGTTAGAAAAGGTGATAGTTTCAATAAAGGTTTTTTTTCATGTGCTTTGTTTTTGTCACCAATGTCCTTATTATGGTTGTGCTAAAGCTGTTGCAAGTTGTCTTTCCTTGTCATTGTGTCCTAGCCAGTGTGATTTACCTTCTTTCGTAGTTGTATTGTATCTAGTGTGAGTTGTCCTTCTTTGTGTTTGAGTTTTAGCTGAAGTTGTCTTTTCTTGTGCTTGTGTTATTCTACTGTGAGTTGTCTTTCCTTGTGTTATTGTAGTAGCTAGACTTGTCTTTTCTTGTGCTTGTGTTACAACTAGTGTGAGTTGTCCTTCCTTGTATTGGAGTTGTAGTCCTTGTGATTTGTCATACATTGTTGAAGCCAGTTGTTTGCTGTGTTATAGCTAATGAGGACGTATCTCTGCAAGCAGAAGCCCCTAAAGTACCCCATCTGTTTCCTGCACCTAAAACTGCCTCCTTGTGAAGTTGATGTCAACCTTGAACCCAACAAAACCAAAGTACTCATAACAAACAAAGTAAGGAGTTGTATAATATGGAAATTATAGTGATGTCTGTATGCAAGACATGTTGCGCTGGTACTCGGACATCTTGTTGCTCATATCATTAGTAACAGTAAGTGTCTTGCCGTGCTGTTTTAGAGTGAACTGCTCCAGAAACTGGAAAAACATTTGGCGAGTATTTATAATACAGAAGTGTCCAACAATCCTTCAGCTGAGCCAACGCCTGAGAGACAGCGCACATCGGCTGATGGGACTATTGATGCACCCGCCCCACCTCAACACATTGCAACAGGTGGAATGTCGGACTACGAAAGTGACCAAGATGTGTTTCTAAGCAGTTTGGCAAGAAGCCAAGACGACAACATAAATAAAATAAATGCTGACGCCGCTGTTTTTGAGGATTCATTGTTACCGACCAAAGGTTCTGCTGTTACATCATCTACAATGATTGAAGGGCACACGCTACGGCACACTGATCTCTTCTCTCTCTCCTCATTTGACAGTGATGACGATATACCTTTATTGGATATAGACACACTTACCGCAGCTGCTGATGAAGGCAATAAAAGCCAATCAGAAAGGTATGCGGAATCAACTCCTGCATTAGCAGCAATTCCTCAAACTGTGTCAGCTACCAGTGAGTCAAATAAACAAGTTTGTGAAGTAGAGAACACGCCCCCTGCAGTAGAGCCAGTAGCACTGAGCTCTACGGTAGTAGTTAATAAAAGTAGCGATGATATCGAAATTGTTGAGAGATCAGCCATCGCCACCTCGTCAGACTCTGCTAACGTGAAGCAAAAGACTTTAACCAGCTACAATACAGCTAGTAACCACGACAACGGTACAACAGCTACTGTTGTTGCTAATGAATGGGTGAGGGGACAACTCATAAAGAGTGCAGCTCCGGTAGGTTCTCAGACTATATTTATTGGTCATGTATATTTTGTTACTAAATGTTTCCACAATACTTTTTACTTATCAGCCGGTAGGCCTTGCCCCATGCCGCCAACTTAGAGACTCGAGCAACTTGGCGAGAAAGAATCCCCCACCAGATGGCAGTTTTGGCAGCATGATTAGAGAAGAAACCATACCTGACAACTACAGGAAGTTTGTCTCCTCATCCGCTGCAAAGAAACGAAAACTGAATACTTCAAATGATCGGGTAAGCTTTTTCATTTAAGGATTTGTCCGCTCGTGTAATATAAAGTACTAGTAAAGGCCTTGCCATTCGGTAGAGAAAATTAGTACGTACGGATTAGTGTGTGCAGAGTTGCAGTTAATAAACACAACCACTCGCAAGGCAATAAATTGCTTTAGAGTTATCCTCCCACAATGAAGACAGCTCCATGTCAATGAATACAGCTTTATGTCAATGAATACAGCTCTATGTCAATGAATACAGCTCTATGTCAATGAAGACAGCTCCATTCATGTCAAAAAAATTTATTTTCTAGACGTATTTACGAATCATACCCTGTGCGGCATTCGGCGCGATCTTACTACAGTCGCTAGGAATTAATAAGCGAGCGTCTTCTGATTTATTATTACTGCGGTTACTAATCATTTTACCGTAATCAATTGAAAATAATAATCCAATTTGTAGTCCACAATTATTTCGAGCCAGCTAGCCATTGACGCCGTGATTGACACAAATGGTAATAATAATATAAAATATATTATTATGCAAAAAATTAAATAGCTACTGCTACACAAGCAACAATATTTTATTTAATTGTTGGCATAAGAATCAGCTGAGCAATTGTAATCAGCGATAAATAATATTATATATTATATTATTATAATCTTTGATCAACGTTTTTATTGTACAAAATAATAAATTGGTTTTGCTGCTTATGAATGTGGTTGACCAATCAAAATTAAGCGCGAATTCAAATTCACCGCGCATGCTCACCAATAAACAACTGTTGATTTTTTGTGAGAAAAAGTCGCAGTGAGCAGACATTTGCGATATCGCTAGCATAATCTCTCCCATGTAGAATGGCCTCAATGGAGTGTTACTATTGCTTTAAGACTTGGGTGCCTACAGTTTATTCAGGTCATTAGTTTTATTTGAAGTAAAATTTTTCCATTGGCAATAGTTTGACACGATTTTGTGCATCATTTATTTTGCTGTTGGAATGTTGAGTAAACACTTATCTGTCATTCCTCACCAACCATGATTGCAGCTGTTGGTTTACTTAGCGGGCAGGCAATCTTTGGCGTGATTAATGTTCAATTAGTGTTGGCTCACAATTTGTAAACACTAAATGTTTGGTAAACATCCAGCGCTCTGATAACCTTCTGCTAGTTTACTGGAGATAAAATGGTACAAGTACACACACGTTGTTATTAAAAAGTCAAAAATGCTTTTCATCTACGAGAAAATAAAGTTTGATATTTTTACGGCTATCGGACGTTGACTCGTCATCAAAGTCAAGTTGTTTTTTATTATTTATATCTAATCCCAAATCAACAAACTGTTTATTTTTGTAATAAGTATTTGGTTTATTATTCAGAGTTGTCTTCTCGTTTTATAGAAGTTCAATGTTCTAATCAGCACAAAGCCATATCTCCTTCTAGAACTCTGAAAAATGGTGACAATTGGTGATTTTCTACCGTCATCAAGTTAGCGTACCAGACAATATCTTTTGCTTATGTTATTTGTATGTACAATTTTTTCCCCGCTGCAGCTGAAGTTTGAAAAATTGCTTGTGCGTGTGCGAGGCAGCATATTTGTTGGAATTGTTAAACTGATTGTAAATTCACACTACGATGCTATTTTAATATGGCTCTAAGTTATATTATAAATCGCCTACCCTCTGTCAACTGCCGCTCATGTTTTATTTGAGATAAAGTTACCGTTTTAGAAGGGGAGATAATTCTCTAGAAATATTTTTGTTAACAACAATATACAGTTTGCTGTGTACTTTTAGCCGCAGCCATCAATAAAAAGCATGTTTAATAAGTGTAAAACAACTCCTCTAGCAAAGCGCACAAATACACTTAGTATGGAGTTGAAGTTCTCTCTCAAGTCTTTACAAGATGATTATAATAGCAGACTAGGAGTGGTTGAACAGACTTCTGGGTAAGTCAGGGCTGTGCAGACTAGGAGCGGTTGAACAGACGTCTGGGTAAGTCAGAGCTGTGCAGACTAGGAGTGGTTGAACAGACGTTTGGGTAAGTCAGAGCTGTGCAGACTAGGAGTGCTTGAATAGACTTCTGGGTAAGTCAGGGCTGTGCAGACTAGGAGCGGTTGAAGAGACTTCTGGGTAAGTCAGAGCTGTGCAGACTAGGAGTGGTTGAACAGACGTTTGGGTAAGTCAGAGCTGTGCAGACTAGGAGTGGTTGAATAGACTTCTGGGTAAGTCAGGGTTGTGCAGACTAGGAGTGCTTGAAGAGACTTCTGGGTAAGTCAGGGTTGTGCAGACTAGGAGTGGTTGAACAGACTTCTGGGTAAGTCAGGGTTGTGCAGACTAGGAGTGGTTGAAGAGACTTCTGGGTAAGTCAGGGTTGTGCAGACTAGGAGTGGTTGAATAGACTTCTGGGTAAGTCAGGGTTGTGCAGACTAGGAGTGGTTGAAGAGACTTCTGGGTAAGTCAGGGCTGTGCAGACTAGGAGTGGTTGAAGAGACTTCTGGGTAAGTCAGGGCTGTGCAGACTGGGAGTGCTTGAAGAGACTTCTGGGTAAGTCAGGGCTGTGCAGACTAGGAGCGGTTGGAGAGACTTCTGGGTAAGTCAGGGCTGTGGTTTTTGTGTTGCCTAATGCTTCAATCAGTTTGAACAAAGATATTCTTTGCCAAGATCTACTCTGGGTGGCTAATGAGAGATTACATCATTGTGTATCAAAGAGAATCTTCCAAAAGGTTTGATGTGAGTTAGATATATATCTGTGATTGTGTTGTTTGCCTTTGTTATTTAACTTTACGGTATAACTCTATTATACAACTCTGTGGTATAACTCTATGGTATAGCTGTATTGTATAACTCTGTGGTATAACTCTATGGTATAACTGTATTGTATAACTCTGTGGTATAACTCTATGGTATAACTCTATTATACAACTCTGTGGTATAACTCTATGGTATGAATATGTTGTATAACTCTATGGTATAACTGTATGGTATGAATATGTTGTATAACTCTATGGTATAACTGTATGGTATGAATATGTTGTATAACTCTATGGTATAACTGTATGGTATGAATATGTTGTATAACTCTATTGGTATAATTATGTTGTATAACTCTATTGTATAACTCTATTTGTATGAATCTATGGTATAACTTTATGGTCAGCGTTATTTTTATAACTCCATTGTATAACTCTGTTAGTAAACAGTTCCATTTTGTGCTTGCTATAGCTGTATCAAAGGTCCATAATAAGCATGTTTCTTTTTTATATTTTTATGAAATTACATTTGAACGAATGCAAAATATGATAAAGAAACATTCATTTGTTTTGGATTATTAAGACATACATGTATTCATTTTACAGCTCCACTAATATTTGCTGTACAATATTTCTTTCACATCTTTTGGCCTTCTTTCACCTTTTACAAAATTTCTTTGAAGACATTTATAATCTTTTAAAATTATGAATTATTTTATGTAATTATTTATTTCAATAGCTAAGTGTGAGCTATTGGAGTGTTACACACCATATATTGTACATAATACCTTACATCTACCTGTCCTACCTGTCCAGTGCATGCAATAAAACCTGCTCTTTATCCCACTGCACTAGTTTCACCTACTAATGTGAGGCCGATTTCAAGCAATTAATCTCAAAAAGTCAAGCATCTTATTTCTGCTAATCCTTTTTAATCCTCAATCCCTCCTACGTGAAACACCAGTCCAGGGGTTGACCTCGTTTACATTCTGAAACTTCTAGAACTTTGAGTTTTTTTTATTTGTTCAAGGTCAATTTTGTAGTATTCATTCATACCGCTGCCCGTATACTTGGCAATCGTCTTTATTTTTGCGAAAGTCGCTAACTGGGTAAATGTGCAAAATATAATTTTTGAGCCGCTCATCCCCATTTCTTTCATTTTCAGATCCAATCTAAACAGAACGTTGATTCATTGCGGAAGTCCACGCACAACTACTGGTGCTGTAGTACTCTCTAATAGCGATACACTGATGGCTTTCAATCCTTTTGTCTTCAAAGAACAGGAAGTCTACTCTCGATTATTGAAGGAGTACGAGGTGCCTTCTGAGCCAGTGTCCGTGCAATTAATGGAGAGGTAAGATGGTGGGACACATTAGCTAGTGATTGTGACCCATCACAGCCTTCCCAGAAATCTCCTCTGTCTCAGATAAATCATAGCTTCATCCAATCAAGTTTTAATACCATCCGACTTCCTGTCAAACTATACATTTAATACACGTGTAACTCCATTGGTGTACCTCTATTGGTGTACCTCTATTGGTGTATCTCTATTGGTGTACCTTTATTGGTGTAACTCTATTGGTGTAACTCTATTGGTGTACCTCTATTGGTGTAACTCTATTGGTGTACATCTATTGGTGTAACTCTATTGGTTTACCTTTATTGGTGTAACTCTATTGGTGTACCTCTATTGGTGTAACTCTACTGGTGTACCTCTATTGGTGTACCTCTATTGGTGTACCTCCATTGGTGTAACTCTATTGGTGTACCTCTATTGGTGTAACTCTATTGGTGTACATCTATTGGTGTAACTCTATTGGTGTACCTCTATTGGTTTACCTTTATTGTTGTAACTCTATTGGTGTACCTCTATTGGTGTAACTCTATTGGTGTATCTCTATTGGTGTACCTCTATTGGTGTAACTCTATTGGTGTACCTCTATTGGTGTAACTCTATTGGTGTACCTCTATTGGTGTATCTCTATTGGTGTAACTCTATTGGTGTATCTCTATTGGTGTACCTCTATTGGTGTAACTCTATTGGTGTACCTCTATTGGTGTAACTCTATTGGTGTACCTCTATTGGTGTAACTCTATTGGTGTATCTCTATTGATGTACGCCTATTGATGTATCTCTATTGGTGTACGTCTATTGGTGTACGTCTATTGGTGTACGTCTATTGGTGTAACTCTATTGATGTACCTCTATTGGTGTAACTCTATTGGTGTACGTCTATTGGTGTAACTCTATTGGTGTACCTCTATTGGTGTACCTCTATTGATGTACCTCTATTGGTGTAACTCTATTGATGTACCTCTATTGGTGTACCTCTATTGGTGTAACTCTATTGGTGTACCTCTATTGGTGTAACTCTATTGGTGTACATCTATTGGTGTAACTCTATTGGTGTACCTCTATTGGTGTAACTCTATTGGTGTACATCTATTGGTGTACGTCTATTGGTGTACCTCTATTGGTGTAACTCTATTGGTGTAACTCTATTGGTGTAACTCTACTGGTGTACCTCTATTGGTGTATCTCTATTGGTGTAACTCTATTGGTGTAACTCTATTGGTGTAACTCTATTGGTGTACCTCTATTGGTGTAACTCTATTGGTGTAACTCTATTGGTGTACCTCTATTGGTGTACCTCTATTGGTGTACCTCTATTGGTGTACGTCTATTGGTGTAACTCTATTGGTGTACCTCTATTGGTGTAACTCTATTGGTGTAACTCTATTGGTGTACATCTATTGGTGTAACTCTATTGGTGTACATCTATTGGTGTAACTCTATTGGTGTACCTCTATTGGTGTAACTCTATTGGTGTACGTCTATTGGTGTACCTCTATTGGTGTAACTCTATTGGTGTAACTCTATTGGTGTACCTCTATTGGTGTACGTCTATTGGTGAAACTCTATTGGTGTACCTCTATTGGTGTATCTCTATTGGTGTAACTCTATTGGTGTACATCTATTGGTGTAACTCTATTGGTGTACCTCTATTGATGTACCTCTATTGGTGTAACTCTATTGGTGTAACTCTATTAGTGTATCTCTATTGGTGTAACTCTATTGGTGTACATCTATTGGTGTATCTCTATTGGTGTACGTCTATTGGTGTATCTCTATTGGTGTACGTCTATTGGTGTAACTCTATTGGTGTACCTCTATTGGTGTAACTCTATTGGTGTAACTCTATTGGTGTACCTCTATTGGTGTAACTCGATTGGTGTATCTCTATTGATGTACGCCTATTGATGTATCTCTATTGGTGTACGTCTATTGGTGTACGTCTATTGGTGTACGTCTATTGGTGTAACTCTATTGATGTACCTCTATTGGTGTAACTCTATTGGTGTACGTCTATTGGTGTAACTCTATTGGTGTACCTCTATTGGTGTACCTCTATTGATGTACCTCTATTGGTGTAACTCTATTGATGTACCTCTATTGGTGTACCTCTATTGGTGTAACTCTATTGGTGTACCTCTATTGGTGTAACTCTATTGGTGTACATCTATTGGTGTAACTCTATTGGTGTACCTCTATTGGTGTAACTCTATTGGTGTACATCTATTGGTGTACGTCTATTGGTGTACCTCTATTGGTGTAACTCTATTGGTGTAACTCTATTGGTGTAACTCTACTGGTGTACCTCTATTGGTGTATCTCTATTGGTGTAACTCTATTGGTGTAACTCTATTGGTGTAACTCTATTGGTGTACCTCTATTGGTGTAACTCTATTGGTGTAACTCTATTGGTGTACCTCTATTGGTGTACCTCTATTGGTGTACCTCTATTGGTGTACGTCTATTGGTGTAACTCTATTGGTGTACCTCTATTGGTGTAACTCTATTGGTGTAACTCTATTGGTGTACATCTATTGGTGTAACTCTATTGGTGTACATCTATTGGTGTAACTCTATTGGTGTACCTCTATTGGTGTAACTCTATTGGTGTACGTCTATTGGTGTACCTCTATTGGTGTAACTCTATTGGTGTAACTCTATTGGTGTACCTCTATTGGTGTACGTCTATTGGTGAAACTCTATTGGTGTACCTCTATTGGTGTATCTCTATTGGTGTAACTCTATTGGTGTACATCTATTGGTGTAACTCTATTGGTGTACCTCTATTGATGTACCTCTATTGGTGTAACTCTATTGGTGTAACTCTATTAGTGTATCTCTATTGGTGTAACTCTATTGGTGTACATCTATTGGTGTATCTCTATTGGTGTACGTCTATTGGTGTATCTCTATTGGTGTACGTCTATTGGTGTAACTCTATTGGTGTACCTCTATTGGTGTAACTCTATTGGTGTAACTCTATTGGTGTACGTCTATTGGTGTAACTCTATTGGTGTACGTCTATTGGTGTATCTCTATTGGTGTACCTCTATTGGTGTACGTCTATTGGTGTACCTGTATTGGTGTATCTCTATTGGTGTAACTCTATTGGTGTACATCTATTGGTGTAACTCTATCGGTGTACCTCTATTGGTGTACCTCTATTGGTGTAACTCTATTGGTGTAACTCTATTGGTGTATCTCTATTGGTGTACGTCTATTGGTGTAACTCTATTGGTGTACCTCTATTGGTGTAACTCTATTGGTGTAACTCTATTGGTGTACGTCTATTGGTGTAACTCTATTGGTGTACGTCTATTGGTGTATCTCTATTGGTGTAACTCTATTGGTGTACGTCTATTGGTGTACCTCTATTGGTGTATCTCTATTGGTGTAACTCTATTGGTGTAACTCTATTGGTGTAACTCTATTGGTGTACCTCTATTGGTGTATCTCTATTGGTGTAACTCTATTGGTGTATCTCTATTGGTGTACCTCTATTGGTTTGCGTCTACCGATCAGAAATGACCACGATGTTTTCCCTATCTTCTTCTCTACTTTTCATTCTCGTGCCATTACGGTTAAACTCACTGTATATGATATCATTGTTAGCCGTAAAATGCTTTACAACAACAAAGCGGGGTGTCTGTGAACTCCCATCTTGGTAGAAACACTTGCGTTTGATAAAATAGTTTTATTGGAAACTGCGATATTTGACGAATGATATGATTGATGGAATCACAAATTGACCACCAAATTTTTAATTACCACCAAACATACCGATTGCCTCAAATAAAATACTGCCGACTGTTTTATCAAGTTGCACCAGAAATGTAAAAACGAAAATCCCCAATTGGCAAACAAAATTGGTATATTTACACGCTCCTTTACAGAAATTGCTGAAATGATTAACCAAAACCTTGTGACAATATTATTTCTTTCACTACCGACGTATCCTTTTTATTAATTTCTGTTATTTAGTTATGTACAAAATTAGTTAATGGATTTGTAATTTATTTGTTTCATTTATTGTTTATTATCTAGTTGCATTACCAATAGAGTAAAACGCTCGACCTACGAAAGTTTTCAAATAATGGGGAATATCCAATTAATTACGGGGATTTTGGGATTTTGTCCATTGTTTTATATAAGCCAGCGGTCATTATTCTTTGGGTTTCCCCAGTAATAAATAATTTGCTCTGGTTGCACTTTTTTCTCTAATGCCTATAACTATCTAATTCATGATTTCATTACAGTAAATGTCTACATTTCGCTACAGTAGATGTCTACATTTCGCTACAGTAAATGTCTACATTTCGCTACAGTAAATGTCTACATTTCGCTACAGTAAATGTCTACATTTCGCTACAGTAAATGTCTACATTTCGCTACAGTAAATGTCTACATTTCGCTACAGTAAATGTCTACATTTCGCTACAGTAAATATCTACATTTCGCTACAGTAAATGTCTACATTTCGCTACAGTAAATGTCTACATTTCGCTACGGTAAATGTCTACATTTCGCTACAGTAAATGGCTACATTTTGCTACAGTAAATGTCTACATTTCGCTACAGTAAATGTCTACATTTCGCTACAGTAAATGTCTACATTTCGCTACAGTAAATGTCTACATTTCACTACAGTAAATGTCTACATTTCGCTACAGCAAATGTCTACATTTCGCTACAGTAAATATCTACATTTCGCTACAGTAAATATCTACATTTCGCTACAGTAAATATCTACATTTCGCTACAGTAAATATCTACATTTCGCTACAGTAAATGTCTACATTTCGCTACAGTAAATGTCTACATTTCGCTACAGTAAATGTCTACATTTCGCTACAGTAAATGTCTACATTTCGCTACAGTAAATGTCTACATTTCGCTACAGTTCACCCTCACTGTTTTTCATCCGTTTGGAGTGAATTTCAGTAGTTGATGGTACTGAATATTTTGTGACTTTTACTCTGATGACAATAGGCCATCATTTGTGTCAGTAGTTCATAGCAAGTTGTTTAGAACTTGCTATGTACAATGATGTCTATTGATATAATAGTACTCGATGTCTCAGGTCCTCTATCTTATCTATTATTGAGCTATTTCACATAACATGTTGCAAGAGGACATTGTATGTAGCCCCTTTCTGTTTGTCATACATCCTACAGATGCTCTATTGACATAGATAAGATAAGCTGGACGCCTTCGAGTGCTTAGACATTGTACGCTTCAGCCCGTGTGTGTTAAACAACATCGCTGTTGTTTGTTTCCCTATAAAAATGGTTTTTGATGGCTTCCATCTCTTTCGTTAGAGTGTTGGATTATCAGGATTGTGTTATTTCTGAAATTGTCGTACGGTATCGAGGAGTTGCAGTTGGTGATCACATGATCATCTCCGCAAGGTCATAAGTTATGATGATTCCAATTCAGAAAATGAAATTAAACTAAATATTGATAAAGTTGGTTAGTTTTAGTATTTTTCAGGCCACTTGCTAGTTCCCTCAACAAAAGTTTCATATGCTATGACACTATGTAATATGTTATAGCATGATCTCTCCGCAAGCTTGGCTCTCACTCACATCTCTCCCGGTAGATGAGTGTAGAGATCAAGCGGTGATGAGCGACTCTCTCCATCTCAATGGCTTCTCTCTGCAGCGTCAGAGCAGTGAGCAGTACAGAGTGGCAGCAGCTGCCTCCGTTATACCTGGATATGGCACAGTGCCAGATGTGGAGGACATTCTTCTACATTTATCTGCTGACTGCTGCTACAGACCTACCAAAGTCTTACATCACATTCAGGTGTGCTTTCTCTTTACACAGACCACCCGGTTGGCAGGTGTGTCGATCAATTAGTTGGAAGTTTCTATTACCCGCTCCTCAACCTCCCCTCGCTCTCCCGCCACATTCCGGCTGCTCCCCTCCCCCTTCCCATCTCCCTTTTCCTCACTGATGCGCTCACTCCCAGCAACGTTTAGTAGAACTATCTAGGAGAGCCACAATTTAGTAATAAATAGTACCTCATCTCGCCAACTATAACTGTCGTTGGTCTACACTCAATCCTTAGTGACTGAAATGTGACTGTTTGTGGGAATTAGTGGTGTGAGAGATGGAGAACGTGATTAATGGCGGTTTTCTCTGCATTCTACGACCGGTGAAGTCTTATTTGGCGGGTGACATCATCTGAGTTCTAATTGAGTGTTTTCTCTTCAACAAAAATCGTTAGCTCCTTGTCCACTTTTTGCGTTACTAATTACCTTAGGGCGTGCCTTTCATGACTTTTGTGAAGGCCAATGGAGTCAAAGAGACAGCTGTTTTAATTATTAAAGTTCCATAGTTTATTAAATTTCAAGTTTTAAATTTTGTTATTACCTTTTTACAAACATGTACCATGCCTCTTTGATTAATGGTCGCTTCAGTATTACTTGCAGTATTGGCTTCGTCGCAATCACGCCTGAAGTTTCACAACAGTTGAGATTTTGGGTATGACTTCCTTTGGCTAAAAAATATCCATCGCCATTCCCATTCATTAAAACATATTACTGTGATGTTTTAATCCAATCTGCATACAACTGTTTAGTAAATAGTAATTTATTATTCCTAGAACTTGTTCAATTTGTACATCACAGATTTCATCAAAGATTGTGTCATACACAATCATAAATTTAGAAGTTAATGGACCAATTAAATAATCTGCACATTTCACACATCATCCCAGGTAAACTAGTGATGCATAGACATGGAGTGCTATATGTGTCTGTTATACAGAGTGAAGTGATCAGACAGGTTAGAGATATAGACAGGTTTGATTTGACGGATGTGCTTGAAATGTTAAACAAGGTAGACCAAGAGAAAGATATTACAGAGATAATTTGTCCTATACACTCCAGACGTATGTTTACACCCTTGTCTCGTCTCTCTACCTGCTAGCGTCTCTCTACGTGCTAGCGTCTCTCTACCTGCTAGCGTCTCTCTACCTGCTAGCGTTTCATCAAAGTATTACATAGAGGTACAAAGTATTTAGTATATCACTCTATGGTTGCTCACAAATCTCTTGTATATAAACAGTGGCAATACATTGTATGTAATATTTTATTAATATGAGTGTATATTTGAGAAAATAAGAGATGTGTAAAACTAAAGTTATCATCTGATTGTTTGATGGGTGCTATTTTGTGAGCCCTACAAATCTATGTATTGTATAGATTATTGTATTCTTGGCGTGTGCTCAAGTGCTCTCATGCGTGGCTTTGTCCCCTTCTTGTATTGATTACAATTATCCATACCGTCAATGCGGGAAGCGCTGACTGATTTACGCTCGTTAAGAAAGAATTTTAAACCTGATTCATTGTCACGAGGGTCGGTATTACCAGCCGCGGGTTGTAAAGTAAGTAGTGTTTCTGCATCTAGCCATCGTAATCAGCTATTCTGCTCTTTCGACTTGTTGATAAGATTACACTACACGTTTATAGTCACGACCTCGACTTGCTAGTACATACACTTGCTAACTTTAGCCTTGCAAGGAGATGGCTCAGCAATATTACTACGTTGTATTGGTCGTATTAACATTTCACGGTGAGTAAAGACTTAATTTTATTTACTGCGATTGTCTTTGTCTTGCATAGGTTACCACTATTGCTGCAGTTTACTGTGCTAGTAGTACCTAGCGTAAGTCACTATGCAAACTCCATGAATGCATATTTATAATTACTTTCAATCCACTTATGATGGTCTTTCTTTTTTGATGTACCCTTTTTGGTGATCCTTTTGGCAAGTTTTTTTTACTTTCTTTAGGAGTGGCGGTGTGGCCTGCTAGTACTGTTCAGGATATCAGCACACCAGACACCAATCTATCCACAAATGGGACTAACAATGAAACATTCCCCACAAGTTTTCCCTCAAACTTTAGTGACGCCTCTAGTGATGTGTCAAATAGCTCAACCACTCAACCTATGACAACTACAACTAATACACTAAGTTCTATTACCCCTGCTTCCCCTTCTGATACCACTTCAACGGAAGCACCCACTGCAGCGCGATCGTCTCCAACAAGCCAATCGGGTACTGCAAGCTCTACAGACAAGAACATTTCTCCTACAACAACGTCACCCAAAAAAGATGCCTCAACAAGACCGTCGTCACCAGACAATAAAACTACTGACCCAAGAAACCCAACAACTGATACGCAGCCCACAACCAATAAAAACGTTTCTACTGGCAGCATGGTATCTGCCAAGACCACACACAGTGGCCATGAAGCAGCGAGTAAACCTCGTGAGTAGTTGATGACCACTATTAGACTGATGCTGTAAAAGTAGCTGTTTTCACCCACTGCTACCCAATTTTGTTATGCATCATTTAGTATATATCTCTCTGTAACATAGAGTTATGGCCGTTGTAGCAATTCAAGAATACTCTCATTTATGATATTCAAAATCAATCGCTTAATTATTTAATTATTAACTTCTTTACTAAAGCAGTCTGTGCAAGGTTTGATTTGTGTTATGGTTTGCACCATCTTGTTGTTCGTATTGCTTTTAAATATCTCTATCTGTACTCACTGGTTTATGTAGTTTGTATAATATATAATATATAAATAATATTTTCAGAGAATGGCAATAGTGGTGCTGTGGCAGGAACAGTGGTTGGAGTAGTCTTAGCTGTCATTGTGGTGGTCGTTGGAATATTTCTAGTGGTCAGACGAACCAGGTGAGAATGTTGCTATTTTCTTATTGTCTTCATCCCCAGCGCAGTTACCATTACCAGCTCAATTGATGCCTTGTCATTGAATATTAGTATGGCTATGTTAACGGCTAGAGACAATTGAGATGAGCTGTAAGCACCTAATTTAGCAGCTTATTCTAGGCCAGGCTTTTCACTGTATGTAGTGTGGGATTCTGTAAGAAACTTATGAAGACCTAATTTCGTATTGCACTTGAGATTTCGTGTACTATAAAACACAATATTTCTTTTTCAGAATGATTTAAACTCAATTTTTTGCATGATGATGAGCAGCAATGCTCACAATTTGTAACAATTTTCCGTAATCTATTGAGATGTAGCCATGGAAATGTGATATGTGTGTATTACTTCCAATCCAAGAATGTTTACGGAAAAATACCCAAAATACAGTGGTAAAAGTTTGGCTGTAAAAATTTGTCGCGTAAAAGTACTCCCCATGAAAGCAACAATAATAAAAGAAAAAGTTGATATCACAGGAGTTTTTAAAAAAACAAAATCTAACTAAAGAGATACTAGGGCCTTCTTAGAACATTCTTATCGCATTTAGTAGTACGCGATTTTGGTATATATATGTTTGATGTGCTGGCTGTGACTGTTGATTCTTGTTTTTTTGTGGGTGATTTGCGCACCATAATTTTCTGCCACCTTATTATAAATACGATAAACTGGCGTGGATAAAGTAGAAAAAGCAATTCACTTTAAGCCATGGAACACTTGTGGTAGTTTCAGCATGTCTGATTATAGTGTAATGTCAATCTCGTAGATAACAACAAGTTTTTGTTGGCATATCGTACTATGTCCAAGTTTTAACAAAATATGTTTAAATGTTCAGATGTCGTTGTAGTTACATAACCTGAACTGCAACGTAAATAAACGTTCGTTTTTAAAAAGCTTGAATGACCTTGGTGGGTCGATCAAATGTTTTGTATTGGAGCATGAATTATTCGAAAGTAAAATGATACAATATGTATCGAAATCTATAGAGTTTCACAACATTGCTGTAAGCTTGTGACACGGTAACAGGGATTACATTGCATCATTTTATAGCACTGCCGAACTGCCTGTTTGGACAGAAAAAAAAGCTAAAATTTATGTGTAAATTTTGTTAGTTGGTTGAGCCTCATTTAAATTATAATGTACGCGAATTACAGAGTTGTTAGTCACATCTTCGCAGAAGTTTTGAGTTCTTTCTTGGATAGGGAACTATTTCATTTGTTATTTTTGGTATCAAGAGTTTCCTGGGCTGCGTTTTAAATCACTCGTTAGTTATTTGTGTAAGTTATTATGAGCAGCGACAATTTTTTGTTTCCAGAACGTCTAATTTGATTATATAATGTATTTTAGATTAATGAGACAGAGAGAGGGCTATGGCTTGTTTAATAGCAGTGGAAGTAATGACGATGACAATGACTGGACGTTTAATAATCCATCGTATGGTGCTAGCGGTAGCTCTGCTCTGAAGCGAGATAGTAAAAGTTACTCCGAAGTTTGATTGAAACAGGAAACGGCTAAGCATGATATGAAACTAATAGCTGAAAGCTGGCCAACAAGTTTAATTTTGTGCAATTTATCTGTCATGTTTTCTAGTTTAAATGCAATCACAAGTGTTTAATATCATACAAAGTTCATATTCTTCTACAGCTCAAAGGTTTATTTATAATAATATATATTGTTAATCTAGTATACTTTACAATAATTATAAAATATTATGCAGAAAATGCGCTGAAAAAAATATCGGCATTGGTGGTAGCAGAGCATGATTGGTCATGAAACAAGATTCCACTGAGGCAAAGCAATTCCAATGACAAAATTGATTTCAGAAAACTCAAAACCACACACCAAACCTGTAAATGTGTAACCAGTATTACTTATCACAAAATATCACTTTTGGTGCGTTAAAAATATTTGGAAATAACAGAAAGAAAGATGAGCGCTAGCGGTGCCAATGTGGCAGGTGCTCCGCAGGTGATTTCTGTGCAATCTTGATCGTACAGAGTTACTAATCTTCCTCCTACACTCTGTGGATCTCTGAAGTAGTCTACACCATATTCACGAGATGTTGAATTCCTAATTACATCCATCTGAAATGTTACCAAATATTTTTTTAAAATAAACCTCCAATAACTGTCTGCAGACATATGTAAACAAAAAAAATGCTGTAAAAACTTAGAAGTTATTGAAGCATACTATGAGAGTATTCGTGACTCGTTCGTCAAACAAAGTACAAAAAGTAATAGGTGTTCGTAATTCAAGACGTCTCGTATGCCACCGAACATTAGTTTAGAACAACATAAATATTCAATAAAATGTTTTAGTTTACCGAACAAATCATATAGAAGATAACTCCCAATTTTCAAAAACATCAAGAAAATACTAATATTTGAACTGCTGTAGACTGGAATAGTTTGTAAAGCTGCCCTTGAATTTAGTAAAATTTGAATGCTTGCATAGATTTTGAATCATTTTTAACGATATAAAACTGGTCTATGAAAATGAAAAAAATTCACTCGCTCGTTACAATTTATTTAGTGTTCAGTTTCATTCGCGACCTACGAACAATATAAATAAATACTCGTTGATTATTTTTTCTATTCAGTGAGCTACTTTTTGTCATCCCACGAGTTCTGAACAGAAGGATTATTTATTGATTAACTTTATTACCGGTGTGATTATTTCTATTCCAATGTGTTTGGCGAACAGAGGTTGCGAATACTCTTAATGTCAACATTGTGGGTTTGCTCTGAGACAAATCATGGTGTCAGTTGTAAACATTCACACCTCAACATACTTCTCTGTAGCAGTATAAAAAAAACAATGAATATTAAATTTCTAACCTGAGCAGCAGAGACTCCTATTGGGGTTTCAAAAACTGTCCATTTCACAATTTGGTTGCATCCAGGTGTTGTTAGGCCACCATAATAACGATAAAAGTTGCCTTTCATTGCATCAGCTACAAAGTCTTCGGGTGGGTTAAGGGTGTATGAGTCGACTGCAAAAGTAACGAAATTATTAGTCTTAATATTTGGTGATTAAAGGCAATAAAAACTCATTTTCATCGCATATAGTGAGTTTTGGATGCACTAATAAAATTTTACTGCGCAATTATCACAGAGGTGAAAGATTACTGGAAATCATTTTTCAAGCCAGGAGTTGTGCACTCACATCATTGGACTGTAAAAAGGACACAACTCCGAATGGTATCAAAGATTTCAAAATATTTCAAATATTTTTCTTATTGTCTTTTCATAATAAGTTTTTGATTTTTGCTTTAAACCACTTTTAGCAAATAATAATAATCTACATGTCAACATATCAATGCTCAGTTTTCACAGTGTTTTTCAAATATTAGTTAATGCTATTTATGTTCTTACCGGTTTGGTCATCTGCTTCCCGTGTTTCTTTCACACCTTGCACTAATTTAGCTAGGTGAGGGTTGTCATCTGCTTGGAGCTGTAATGTTCACACACAAGCATTTATAAAAGCTCTATTCAATCCGTTAGAAATTTTATATCAGGACGAAAACTTCAGCGGGAGAAATCAACTTATGATTAGTTTATATCTAATTGTTAAAACTGGACAGTGAGGTTAAGTTGACTTACTTGGAAAAAGAATCCAAGAACTCCTAGCGCATCATCCTCTTCACTTTGAATTGCCTCCTCCGTTACAGTGAACACGCCATTTCTGTGTACAAAATGTATCTAAAAAAAGGAAAATTTGAATTATGCAACACTTGTTGTAGAAATCATGTTGGAAATTTTACTTTTCCACGCCGATTCGTCGAATGACTACTCATATAGGCTGCCATTGTGCCAATACTGCTAAACTGACCTCCATTGGGAATGACTTTCCATTGTATGTGTGCTCACTTCCAACATTATCGCTTTTTCCCCAGTGAAGGTGAAATTGGAGTACTTCATAGGTACCAAGATCCCCCCCTTGTGTTTTGATACTGTGTCCTTCCTCGAGACTGTATTTTACTGCAAATTGGATGAAATTTCTTCAATCAATTACTTTGAAGGAGCAGACAATTCCCTATTTAATTATTTTATCAATGAATTAGACTGCAACATATTTAAAATATAATATATTTGTGTTATGTTTATCTGTTCATTTTTTTTAAATAAATGTTTTTATTTTAGGTCTATAGTGCTAGTAATTGAATTGTTTAAACTTATAACAATAAAGTTGCACATTTATAAATTTGAAATAGCAGATCGCAAAATGGAGTGTTTAGCCGAGCATACTATGAAATCATGTTTTCTATATTTGGATTTTTCAAGAGAGGAGTTGAATGTGTGGGATTGCCCACACATCAATCGTAATTATAAGCACTTTTATAATCAAGAAACTTTTGTTGAATAAGATTTTGTGCATTGGATGTAAAGAACGAATGACAGTGTAGCATTTTACCTAGTTTAACCCTGTAAAAATATAACCCTCTGTAGATAACTACTAGAATAAAGGAAGTGGTTCTAATAAGTTCAAGTGTCGCGCAACCAACAATTGCGATCAACAGTTAAATCATATGAGGACTCAAGTATGTCAAATAGTGTGAACTTTTCACTAGAAGAATGACCAAGTAGAGAGCGATATCGTAATATCTACTCTTTCATGTAAACAGCTATTCAATGAGATTACACACAATTTCGTAAGATAAAAAGGTCATCGGATTTGTTTGTACAAGAAATGAAGCTCCTGTTTTACCCTTATACAAGCTAGCAGTCGAGTAACAATGGACTCTGCCTGCTTTTTTCTACTAATATTTACACACCTGTGTAGTTGGTATCCAACACAGTCCAAGTAGCAGAAGCATCCCAGCCAGTCAATGTCCATGGTTCTGGCGTCCTTCGTACAGCATCTTCCTTAACTATATTGATGGGGGAATTCTTTGTCATGGAGCATTCATGGAAGTTATTTCCCCATGCACTAGGACCTGCAAAATACGAAATATTTTGTTACTTGCATTTTGTTATATTCATCTCTTCAATTTGCATTGATTACTGTTAATTATTAGTTTTGTTTTTTAGAATTAGTTTAGATTATGCTGAATTTTGATAATAAACATACCATAAGTGGTGTCATCTCTGTCGTAGGTCCATTCTGCAATAAAAATTTCAAGATGTAGGTTAGAATAATATTGTTCACTTTGTTGCTTTTGTCTAAATCAAATAAACTTATTTTTGCACATTGGAATTTGAGTCGATTACCAGCAATTTTCATTTCTAAAGTATTATGCCTCGTTATAAAAAGGTTACAAAATATAGACAATAGACTATTGTTGTTGGAAAGCTTTCAGTAGAACTGGTTGAAAAACCACCTTTTATATTTAACCAGCCTGGCAACAACAGCCAGTTCTCGCGTTATTTTTGGCTGCTGATTGACATTGTTGCATTTATATTCAGAGTGATCATGCAGCGATAATGTACCTACAATGCGTCTATCAATACACATGCATTGCTTAGCCTTGTTTAAAATAAGGCACAGGGTTTTTACTACGATAATCGGCATGAGTACTTCTTGTAACACCCATAACCAGGGGGGTATGAAATAATTATCATTCATAGAATTTCAAATTAATTCAGTGTCCTAGTTGTTACATATAGCTACCGGTTACTAAGAAGCCATCAATCACCTAACCCTAGTTTCTAAGACTTTTGCCTATTAAAGTCGAATGCTTTAGAGGTCTGTTTAACCTCAGTCATAAAAGGTTCTAAGTAGGTGCTAATTAGTGTGTACTCGCATTGGTATTCTACTCAATGCCTGGATGGGCAAACGTAATTGCAGTGGTTTACTTAGGAAATTGCATGAGGAGTCAAATTATGAATTTGCACTAGCCCCAAAAAATTCTCTTTTCACCCATTTGCTCAGCCCATCATATCTCACTATCGTAAGAAGAGATCTCCTCTGTTTATAAACATGGCCTGACATTGCACTAACATGTCAGACCTCTAGTCGTCGTAACTATCTTATTAGCATATCACTGGCGCGTTTCTCATTTTCTTTGCTGCATGTTGGACTAAATTTTCCCAATAGGTATTTACTATCTGCAGGCAATACAAGTTCGATTTAACGATTTTGGTTAAATAGTTCGTTTCGCATTATTTGCGATTATTTATTTTCAATCTCCAAACAATGAAATTTGAACATTGCATCAACGTTGCTAGGGTGAATCAAATTACGTATAAAATTGTAACCCAAGTAGGATGGATGAGCTGTGAGCGTTCCCTTTGTCTAACAACCAGCATTGATTATCATACAAAATAGAAGGTAGAATCTTTTAATAAGTAGCCCTGCTTTGACCAAAATTCTTGATTCACAACAAACCAGCGTCTTGTCTACAGCATAATAGGTGCCGTGTTGTGTAACTTCTACTATCGTTATCTGTCTGGTAGGCTTATTATAAAGTAGATTATGGCATGTACTACTGCTGTCAATTGCGTGATCATTGACGCAATCAACCATTAAATTCAATCAACAGCCTGTCTCAGACGATATGAGATTACTGTTGAGTGGAAATCTCATTAAGGTTTTCCTGTGGAAAAGGAAGCCATAAACTGTCACATGACTTCATTACGGATATCACAAGACATTCTATCGCGTGTTGATAGATTTGGATAAATTCAAGTTTTTCTGTTGGAGGTTAGTGTTGTAAAACTACAAAAGTCATTGACCACATTCCAAGCCAATCTCTCCTATGACAATGATTTAAAAGTTTCGTTGCTATCGCCTGGCCTTTTGTTAATGGAAATTATAATATGATTACATATAGTGTATGCTTTATAAACACAAAATGAAATAATTCAAAGCGATTGTTATACAATAAAAGTAATGTGAATTTCTGCTAGTTCGATGAACCTGCCGTTCATCTGCATCGACCCTGGGAATACGTAATAAAGCTCATGCAATGCGTGTTGCTAGAATGTGGTTTTCACAAAATATGACTGAACTTTGAAGTGCTTCCTAAATTGCATTATTATGGCATGCAATTAGAAAAACTCTCTCAAGGTTTCCTGGGGAGGCATATTGATGTGAAGATATAGAGCAAACGCCCTATTTTTATTTTCATTTTACCGCCCTTAAAATTCCGCCCATGTCTGTGTACCTTAGTTTCTTGGTCTATTGATAGCATATACTTCATTTGAATATAGATTGTGTTTATATAGAACTTTGCATCAATGGCAATGCTAATGAGGCTTCTGATTTTATAATTTTAATTTTAACAATTTTGTAAAAAGCGGTAGGTACCAGTGGCAACAGTGTTTAGTTTTCAAAAGTTTACTGGTTTCCAAGTAATTACTTATACCCAAAGAACCATTTTTTTCAAAAAAAATTAAAGTTTCCAAAATAGGATACTTTAGCCATAATCCATATGAAAAATTGAAACTGTAATTTAAAGTTGATATCAAATGTTTATTTTCGCTGCATCAAAACAATTTTTTTTTTGCTCAACAGTAGAAGAAATAATAAATACTGGTTTGAAATATTAAATTATATCAATAAATCGAATGTTTAAATAATATTCAAACTGTCATTCTACAAAGTTACTTATTACTTGTGTCGATTAAATTATTATTATTATGGCAACTTGAATAAAGAAATTTATTAAACTCCACTAATAAGATTTAAAACTTACTTTCTGATGAGTCCCCAAGTGTGGAGCTAAACAAACCGATGGCCAGCAGCAGAGATAAAGTCTTGGCTGCAGATCGATACATATTCTGTGAGCTATGACTCCCGGTGTGAAGAAATCTGATTGTAGAACTATTCTGTTGGCTGAAACAGTCTGCAATACTGTAGTGATTGAGTGCCTTGCTTTATATACATAGGCTATAGATAGAAGGGGTGAATGCTGGTTAAGTACAGACCTGCCATTATTGCTTACTAGTGTGGTAGGTCTGTAGGCATGTTGCTAAGCACTTATCTTGATGATATCTTTATGTTTTATATTAAAAGTCGTCAATCCTGTTTCAGCTTGATGACAAAACATAAATTTTTGAGCAATTCAGAATGATGGATTATTCAGAGATTAGTTTAATCCTTCGGTATCTGATTTTATCGAGTGATTTACTATTACCAAAACCTACTCGTGATCAATTTTTAAACTATTCTTGGATTTCTGGACTTGGTAATAGTAATGAAGATGTTGCAGTGGCAAAGCCAAATTGCTTTTTTTAGTAACTCTAAGATTTCATTCGGTTGTGACACACATATTTTATGACTGCTGTATCATTTGCTCAAATGCGGAATTCTCTACATGACAATAATTGTAAAAAAAATTTCAATTTTAAAAAATTTGAGCCTGTTTACATTACGTGTGTATTACATAATCCCTCGATGGGAGCTCTAATGGAAATGGCATTAATCTTCATTCACTGGATTTAGTACCAGTGATTCAAATGCCGCAAAAAGTTACAAATATTATTGGCAGCATGATGACTCTCAGTAATCCCTGTACAAATAAACCTCGCTGCGCTCACAAATATTTGATATATAAACAAAAATAGAGTTAACTAAACGATGTTAGTGTTGTTTGGTTGTTTACATCAGCTTGTCTGTAATACATTTCATACATACTTGATACGTTATGTTTTGATGTACAGAATGCCAAAATATGATAAAGCTTGTACAAGTTACTTATACAGCCATAAGGTGTTGTAACACTGGCTGGAATTGTAGAAGTCTACGTGTCAAACAATTCAAGTCATTTTCAAGCGCTTGAGCTTGATATGCATGCAACTCGTTGTTTTCAAAAGCTCACACAAGATGAAATGAAATACTGTACGTTGAAGCAGTAATTTTACAAGGATATCGCGCGGAGATAAAACTCACCTGCTCTTACCGCATGTAAGACTGCAGTCTATCATCTCAGCTCGGTCACTGTTGCGTTTTGAAAAGAATGACATTAAGTATCTTCTAGCTTCAAAGTATTTTCTTTGAAACCGAGTCAAAACAGCTCTGCACATCCAGGCAGACTTGAATCTGTGGTTTATCACTTTGAAGGTCTTGCAATGCCTTCCATCCGCACATTTAAACATGAAACGCTCCTTAGATCTAGATTTATGTATACTTATTATTTAAAATGAAGTTTTTTGCGCTTATTAAAACCGCATTAATGAGCGTAAAAATTGAAAAATTTTATTTACTCAAGTAATGGCTAGATTTTTATGTTGATATTAAATGACTTATTTCCCTCCAATAGTTGGCATTCACTCCCGTTCTTTTGCCTAAACGAACACGCAGCATTTTTGGCTATACACTCTCTTCTCAGTGGCAGAGAGAAATAAAAAGTACTCTAACGTCTTCATAATAAGATTATTTATAATATCAGTCGCACAATTGCAATTTTTTTCACTCCAGTTTTTTGCAATGCTGCTTGAAATTGGAGAAAACCGAATATAAAGTCATACATGCTTATCCATATATTATCAATAACATCACACTGTTATTTTGTTCAAAGGTGACAATTACTTTGATTTGCTAGTCTAAGATCCTAATTGACTTAGCCCTCAATATGCAGTTGATAACTCAATGTACTAACACCGCCAGAGTAATAACAATATTAGTGCCAATGCTAAGATATAACAGGCTATAAACAATCTACTACATCATTCCTGATAGCCCCTGGTTACAACCTGATATATCTATGAATATACCAAGATGCTGGCTGTTTTCATCAATTCTTTGGTCACCCGGTGTGTTACCTATTACGATTATGCCCTCCGATTTGGCAAAGGGATTATTCTGGAGATTAGGTCAATAACGTTCGTTCCAACACATTTCCTTACTGCCAAAATAATATGATAGTATCGCAGCTTGTACTAATAGTTGGCACATTATCAGGTTTCTTGCAATGAGAGGTGTGACATAGCAGATTTATTTTATTTAGGTTAGACTGGCAGCAAACATACCTGGAGCAATCGTGTTTGTCATCAAAACTGGCCTATTGATTGATAATAAATAGCATTTTTTGTAGTTGATCAATCCGTTTATTTCTATAGAAGTTATTCTTGAAATTGTATAACATGAAATAATAACAAATTTTCAATGCCTCTTTTGAGGTAAGCTTTCAATTGAAATGTTGGTTATGTCAATATGTTTCTTTTGTCTAGTTTTTCTATGCGGTGATGGCATAATACATCGTTTGCCAAATTTTGTAGACATCGCTACAGTATTGCTAGTGTCCTTGACATTCCCTCAACATGAAAAGAGTTCACTTCTTACTTTTTTCAGCACTTTTTTGCTATTAATTTTCATATTAGCAATACTGAGAGTTTATCCAAAATACGGAGGCTCCCAGGTAATCTAATTAGGATTATAGCTTGCTGCCAAAGGCAGTGAAGCCGCGTCACAAATATCTGTCGAGAGAATGCCGGTGAAAATGAGATGATATTTTACCAACTGCATTAGTTAAAAACCGCAAGCCTAAACTGACCGTTGCAAAATATAATCTACTCTGATTTGAGCCACTGAGCTTTTCGTTCGAGTTTCGAATTAATCATACTCACTTTTTTACTGTCAAACCTTTTGTCAGCAAAAGTTTCACTTCTGATGAGTAAATCATGCTTTTGTGACGTTAGGCGAAATTGAGTCAGCAACGATGAATCTGCTTACAAAGACTACAAGTGAAACTGCTGACCTGGCGTGACGTGGGTGTAATAGGTTGTTGTTGTCAAGCGTTGAACTTTGACAGCCATGAGAATCTATCATGAAACATATTGGCAGTGATGACCATAATAAATGTTAACTTATTCAGTTGATCTATCACGTTATATTGCTTTATTGCATTCAAGATTCCCTTCTAATGAATTCCAATACCTGCTTCTAACTAGTGCATCAAAGCTGCTGTGTATAACATGTATAAGAGTGTTTATATAAAACTATGTACCCTTGTATTACATCAAGGCACGTGTTCACCAGCTGCTGTTGTTTGCTGTCCATTCTCATTTTATACCTAGTGCAGTTCAGTATGGCTATCAGTGTTTTATCGACCCAAATGTTTCAGTCATGTGACGGCTTTATAAAAAACTCTGGTGTTTTAAGTTTCAACAACACAGCTTGAGCAAGAAATGTTGTTCTATTACATTATGCCCCTCTTTAAAGTCTGATCATATTAACTCAGTCATAATAATAACAGCTTTGATTATTTATCGTGATCAATGGCAACAACCAGCTAAAACTGACGCTGTGAATTTATGAAGAATTTTTCTAAATTGACTCGCCAAGTTTATTGACCTTCACTTTTGTAGGGTTTGAATAACTGCAGATTATAAACAGCTCAATGTAGGACTTTCAGCCATTGTGCTTCATGAATAGCTTAACTGTGAGTCTTGTGAAAAGTTTGGTGCCGTTATCCGAGTGTTTAGTATTGTTGAATAGTTCTTTGAACCTGCTACTCTGTCATAGGGCTGAATTTACTTGAAGCGCTCGTCTGTTAAAAAGCATTTTTGCCTGTAAGAATAGCAATAACCTCTGAACTCTGTCTTTTACCTAATTCCCATAATTCCTGGACCATATCCTCATTCGATCCTACTGATTAGCCTACAGAATGTCAGTGACACATTTGTGCGTTCTAGCAAAAAAGCTTATGCTAATATGTCTCAGAGTTAATGATTTTTAAAAGTGTCAAATATCAGTAAATTACGCTAATTGCTCTCGTGTGAATATTTGTGCAACCAAGCAATGCTTGCATAGCTCTATGCTCACTCTGCAGAACACTTTGATGCGTTTATTCTTTCAAACTGAGGCACAGAGTGGCGTAGTTGTCTCCCTTGCATTTTATGTTTATCTCATGAGGATACAGTAAATTTCAAATTATTACTGATCATTGTCTTATATCCAATAGATTTCGACATTCTGATGCATGTTTAGCGGTTACGCATTTCTTATCGTCATTAGTATTAAAAAGCAACATGAAAACTTTACGCTAGTTTTTTAACGCACTAACAAACAGGTTTCTCTTTTTGGCTACACTCCAAAACTGCAATCATTAATTAGAAAGTGCTTGATGCCAGAAAAGGTCGGATAAATCCAGCTTGTATTTATTTCAGCTTATATTTTGAGATATCGCCGATAAATATGGAGTGTTTTATTTGTGTATTTTCCTTGTATCATATTTTTCATTTTGTTATTTGTAGTATTACGTCATTTCTAGGCCAAATGATACAGAATGAAACTGAAAAATGAGAAATCGGTAACTGCATAAGACGGCACCAATGGTACAACTGCTAACTTTTATTGCAGTCAATAAAAATTTTTGAATTTTATGGTCTAGCCAACTCATTGCATATACCGGATAATTAACCTTCATTTTTTAGTCAGACCATTTTTTTATATCTGTTATGAATATCATTGTTATTTGTCTTTACTCATAATATTTAATAATATTGTGAATGCAATCTCTCCCATAGTTTTCTTTTGCGAAACTTGTGACCTACATCAAGTCATCCTAATTGACCCAATTAAAGATTATAAATGGGTGTCCCATGGAGGGTATCTACTCATCAAAAGATTACTGTATGTTTGTTAGCTTCTTGGATCAGTCATATGAAACATTCCCAGGTTTCTAAATGTTTACTTTCAAGTATATAAGTATACATTTGCAAGCATTGATTTCATCTAGCGCACGTAGTTATTTATTGTTTTATTTATTTGGATAGAGAAATATTCGAGAGTGTTGAACTGTATAAAACTTGCTATTCATATCATTCACCGATGTAGATGTTCATATTATTTATCGTTTTATTGAAGTTAGTATTTCTCTGACTTTCCATGGTGCTGGTGGGCACAGATCAGCACGCTATAGGTTTATTTCTTAACCTCCTATTATAAATCTATCGCTCTATAACCAATACTGAGTGACACAAACCAAACCACAAGTAATTCCTCAAGTTATACAACTTGTTTACTCACACATTTTAAGACACGCAGCTGAGCTTGTAATACATAAACGTGAACAAAAACGTGACAATGATAAGGATACTAATTATGTTCTCATTTCCTAATTTTTAGGAAATGCATAAATACTGCATGTATATTTGTAGCTGCAAAATAATCTCTGTATTAATGTATGATCTTTAGCTTCGCCCTTTCTACCGTAATTAGTGAGCAACGTCTTTTGTTATAAATTCATGTTTATCAAAGAAATGCAAGATGGTTTGTTCCCCCCCCCCCCCCTTCATGTAGCTTTGATTAGTTTTTGGTTTTACGTCGTCAAATTAGTAGTATAATCTGTGTATTTGATTGGATGATAAAATATCAATAGACGTAGAAAGAGTCAACGCAACATAAAAATGATTGTGTTTCTTGCAATATCTATGAATAGCTGTTGAAGCATGCCAATACCAGAATGCATTGCAGAAGTTTTAGCGACCTTAGCGTTATTAACTTTTTTAGTGCGCACGTCCTTGGAATATCTGCTGCTAGACAGTAGCAAGGTCACAGTATGCCTGGTGACAAAATCTGTGAAAGTGACATCAATGTAAATCTGATATAATTTTTACAATGACATCCGTTTGGTACAAATTTATAATTGACACTCCTCACATTTTCAAGTATAAGCTTGCTTACAAAATCATAATTCTAGTTCTCAGCCTGGTCTTAGTCATCCACAGTCGAATGTCATGTAGCAATATAGTTATTGTCCAAAAGACAGATGTTTTTGTCAATACCCTTAAAGCTCTCCCAGATTACCAGCTGACACTTGCATTTATCAAATTCAATTTATGGTTTTTCCATTGATGTTTGATATATTGAACTAGTCAAATAATGCCAGGAAGTCAGTCTAAATGGAACCAGGGTTCTCTCAGCACAGCATCAGTGGCAGTATAAATAGTCAACATGTCTCTTTTTGAAATAAAGATATGAAACAAATTCTTACTCCTCCCTGGGAACTGCAAAGTATGAGTCAAACCGTATCATCTTCTTGCTAAAAATAGCGGCGTAATTCTATGATTATAATTTAAGTTTGATAACATTTACAAATCTTTGTTGCAAAATACTTTAATTGCCGTTTGCTTTCTATCAAAAATATGTTATGTGATAGTTTATTTAGAGAGATAGTTTGTAAAGTGGTTTCAAATTCGGAGAACAAGCATCACAATCTGGATATAGTATATCTTTCATTTGATACTAAGACACCGTACACACCAGTACTTATGCTAAATTTTTTGCGGTCGTTAGCGCTGATTTTAATCTGTGAAGTTTTGGATCAGGTTATTGCAGAGGTCAGTACGTGCAGGTATAAATAATTTGGTTTAATAGATGAACAATTTAAAAGTATCTGCATCGGGTTTCCTGCTTAAATAAAACGTATTGTTGCTGGGGAATTATCATCTGATTTTATCAACCAGAAAATCAACACTCTTTCTCTCACGGCATGAACCTTGCAGTTTAGCATTTGTAACCTAGTCATGGCTTATTTTTTGTAGCAATTAATATTGGCCTTGAACCAAACAGCCACAAATCTGATAATAATCAGGCAATTAACTGCACACAAACCCAACTTATAATAACTCGTAATTGGCGATTATTTAGCTGAGTAGGTAAACAAGGAAAATCTAGTACAATGACCATTATCTGATGTAACCCCTCCTATTCTATAGTTGATACAGCTATGTTACAAAATGCATGCTGGTATTTGTCTGCTAGGCTAAAATCTGTAGTTAGCAGACGAGTGCCAGCATATATTTCAATAATTACCAGATCTGTCACCGGTTGTTGCAATTATGGTGAGCTTGGCTATTTGAGTGCTTCAATCACAAATGTGTACCATCCCCCATCTCAATTCCTTGACATTATACTAATGTTTTTTTTTGGTTTTCGTTTTTTTAACCTCAGTTATCTGGCAATATGATCTATCTAGTCTGACATATTTAATATAACTGGCACGTGTCAAATTGAAACAAGTTTGTCAGTTTTGGCAAATGTGCTCGGTCATCATTAATGGTAGTAGGTAGTAAAAGCCAACTCTCAAGCAAGTTTTCCATGGCTCTAATGGCTGATTAAACACAGCTTACGGGTCACTAATAAATAATTATTTAATTAGTTTCATACTAATGGCTGACAATTAAGATTGAACTCAGGTTTCATCAAATGACAGCTACAAAGCTTGCTTGTATTTATTGCAACGTAATCCTAAAATCTACTAATTCTCTTTAAAGATTTATGGTTTCTAAACTTTGACTGCCGACCCCAAAAAAAGATATATATTAAAAGATTATACAAATTTTATTACAACTTATATGAAGAATCTTGCTGCAATGCCTGTCAGAGTTAGGAATCCGCAATTTAGCTTCAGTAAGCTGTATGACCATTAAAAATTACACAAAAGTTGACCATTCTGGCTCCTAGCTACAAGTTATAATAACCTTAATATTTCGTTGCTCTGTATATCTTATCATGAAAGGGTGTCAATCAAAATATAATTGACGATGACAATAAGAAATATGATTGACATTAAGGCTCATTTGCATAAGCTATCACATACTTCCTACAAAGTTCCTCCTTATTGTCTTTCGTAAAAATGGAGTTTTTCATACTTAATAACATCCCATTCCTTCTCACGTTTTCAATTATGTGACGAATCCTTAGTTTAAAATAGATAATATCTCAAGTGTCATAGAGTAATCCAAATATATGTTTATTTAAACACTCAATGTTAAGATAGACAACACAAGTTGCATTTAACTCGAGCACTGGCGCAATTTTATTTCTACATCAGTTCCTGCGCAAGTAGTCATGTGACATTACCATATCGAGTACTACAATGAAATCGTTGGTATGGTCATTATTTGTACTTGAACTATCACATGACATGTATCACATGATAATTGTGATGGACATTTCAAGTTGAACTGAATACAACATGATGCTAAAACATTCAGGGTGTTTGAGGTCAGCATCATGTTCTTGTGGTAAATTTTTGGTGAACTTTCAGCATAGTCAATTAATTTCAGCAACCCAACTCGTTGAGCACCCCAATGTATTGTTTCTTTATCACACTCAAAGTGTCTAACAGATCCAATCATTTGCTTTTATCCTTACTTTCGGTAGTTATCTCTGTGATCCTTTCAGATCGACAATATGGACAGCAGGTCCCCATTTCCTACTTTTGTATAAAATATCTCATGAAACAAAACAATCATTCAGCTTCGAGGATCAACAATGTTATATGTTTGTGTTTTCCAGACCTTTACTCTGTCTATTCTCAATATAAACATTGCATGAGGTTGTTTCTAGTTTAATTAAGTGGGTGGAGACATCTTGGTATTATCGAACCCAAAACTTTAAACCAGATGGGGAGTTTATCGGCACTTACCTGCCGTTAGAAAAAGTTCACTGTTGCACGAGTGTGAGGCAATAAAATGCGTGATTATTTTTCATATTTTTCCTCAGATTTTATGCCATTGCATAAACCACTAAGCTAAAATATTGTCCCTGGAGTAATTAGTAATTTTTAAAAAAAGTTTCACATTCCGGCGTGCTAATCTGATTACAGGAATTTGTCTTGTCACCTTAGCAGCTGAACCAAAACAACATCAAACTGCTGGATTGCCAACGCATTTTAATGTTCTTAAAAAGAGTTTCTTGTGGTTTTCAACATCTATAATCATTAAAAAAAGTATGGGGCGGGCATATTTCTCCAGATGAAATCCTGCTGTACATAAAACTTTACACCGCATGATTTGTTTTGTATGAGCATGTGATGTCACGTGTTTGTCAAAGTAAAAATGGCTTTCAGCTGGCTTGTTGCTTTGCCAACCGTTTTTTTTTTCTCATTCTTATTATTCATTGACGAACTCCTCTTATTCTCTTCCACAGAGCTGCTCCAAGTAAATATGCAAGTTTGTTTGCAAATGCATCAACCAAGTTTCTAAACAATCACTTTCGAAAAATCCATTGCCCGAAACTTTTCATATTAATGCTATTCAAGTTTTAAAAGGCTTAGGAAAAACTTCTGGAGCGAATAAATCCAATCAATTGACGAGAAATTACAAACTTCTGTGCAAAAATTTGCTCTATCTGGTAATTGATGCTTGTAGCAAGTGAGACTTGAGTAACTATTCAAAGTAGTCACATTGTATTTTTCTACACTAAATGTTTGTCTGTTTCAGAAATGAATGCCTCATTAAGGAAACACTGGTGGAGTGTTTTACTAACTGCTTGACAAAAAATTGTAAAATTCGAAGAAAAATGTTTTAGAGCTCTGGCTAATTTTTTAAGTTTATTTTAGCAGACAAAAAACACCCAAATGCAGAATAAACAAATTGGCATACAGCCATATAGGTTGGCCTTTACATGTCTCAAGTTGCTACATCTCTAGATAAAATATTGATTGCAACTTAATTAAACAAAAAACCAAAACGAATATTTGCATATTTCAATCATTAATGCATATTTGTATGAAATTGTGTTTCCTGTGAATTTCTTGGTAGCGCAATGATTGGATTTTTAACTGTGGTATGGAATATCTGGGTTTTTAAGTAAGATTTCACAAATATACAATTTGTACTAACCAATTGAATCTAGCCGATCAACATCAGTATTATGTGCTTGGCAACTTTTTTTGTGTAAAACATTCTTAACGAGCAGTGCAAGCGTTCATTTTTTTTCCTCATAATGAAGTTTTTTTTCTTCTTGCAACAACAGTATCAAAAAACAGCACCAAAATTTCATTCAACTGGTTATTTTAGCTTTTGGCTTTAAAGTGTTGAGTTGTGGTGAGAAACACCATATTTGGTACTTTTCTAAAGAGAGGAGAACAATTTTACTCACTTCACTTGTCCATTTGGCACAGAACAACCAGTTTACAACTGACTAACGACATAGACAATTATGTAAATGTAAAACGTAGAGTGTCACTCCGTTACGCACATGAACCTGTATATTTATACAATTATGTCATACGAGGTGCTAATCGCTAGGTGAAATGTAAATGTACTGCCATACGCTTCCAGGTATCGGTTAATCCGCTAGTTGTACTTTTGTAGTTACACTCCTCCGTATCGCGGACATGAAATAATGTTAATTGTCTATTGTTACTTTGGGCAGTTCGGCATTGTTTTATATATTATCATTAATCTTGCTTTCAAGACTGTTACGCGTTATACTTTACATTAGAGACAAAAATTGTTACAAACTGCAAAAAAACTAATTATTGTGCGGTTGCTCAATGCTAAAATGAATTTTTAGTACGTATGAGAAGACGGGATGTGAAATTGACATAAAAAAGCCCGTAGTTGTGTCTGGTAGAATTTGTTGAAGATTTCCTTCCATTATTACTTGTATGTTGAGGATGTTTTTACAAAATGCCTGACGGTATGTTTCCCAGCTGGAAAAGCTCCTAGCTCAGATACCTGTTTTACTGCCTAAGACAGGATGCTATTACGTCTTCCCAACAACCTACCCTTTACTATACCACAACTTCTCTACGATTCATTTTTAAGGACTTGGTACTTCATCTTCTGCGGTTTCTAACTTCAAAGAACTATTTAGCAAGGTAATGTCTTGCACTGATCTTGCCTTGAACAACAAATGATATATACCAGTGCAAAAACTGAGCTTATTTTTCCAGTAAGTCTCATCATGTCAACTGGCGGTCATTGCACCAACCTGAGTGACTTGCGCAAGCTATGAATTGCAAAAGTAGAGCAAACAGTGCGTGTAAACGGCCCTTTTCTAGGTAAACCATAAATGGGGGAGGTGGTAACAGAATGTAATAACTCCATTGGTACTTAGACGAGAATATGATTTTTTCAAAATAACGAGCTAGGAGTAAAATTAGTTATGACAGAGGGAGCAAAGATAGTTTGGTTTTAGCACCAAAAAGAAATGATGCAACTTCCAGTTGGTTGGATGTTGTGTCCTGCTCTTGGCAATATTGACGGCTTGAAAACTCACAACATGACGGACTCGTTGCATTGTCATAGATGCTTCTACTTAACAATTCTCCTATCTTCATCACTTTGATTGCATAAATGCATCAAAGTGTTCAGACTTCCGTTTTCGGATATTCAACGCAGATGACGGCTGAGATGTGTGCTTAAGTAAAAATGCAAATTACGTTCTAATGTGGGCCTATGTCAAAGAATTTAGCTAAAACTCCGGAGTCATAATGAAGGTTTTAAAATGACAATCATTGGCGCCGCACGTGCTATGGAACCAATTCATAGCTTCCACTTTTGTCTCTGCCACGTATTCTTTACTCATTTTTAAACCTTCACTGATTATGGTTTTATCCATCGCAATAAGATATTATCTATGCAAATGTCGACATCGTCACTGCGTTTAGTGATGCACAGAAACTGCATGAAATGTAACTTTGTATACAGTTTCACAATGAGACAGTGAGAAAATACTGCAACATTGAAATCTCAAACCGCAATGGAAACTGGGTCCTTAATGATTTTTTGACAAGACCATCCCAGACTTCCAGCTTGACACCCTCAAATGAAGTGCAATTGAACATCACACGCCCTCTGCACGCTCTCGTCCTGTTTTACATAAGTATTATCTACTAATGTACGTAATGGTTGCCTGGGTGTAATGGCTTACGGCCAAATGGGTGGAATAAAACTTTTCCGGAAATCAGAGTTCAAGATGAGTCAATAAAAAAGTGACCGCATAGTCTCAAAACCTGCATAATAGTACGGCATTATGATGTAAACACTGTCCGTAGCTGTAGAAAAACAATAGCCAACACGCAACGCTTTGTTCTAAAAGAGGATAACGCCCTGATCAACAAGCTACCAAATTATACATATGACTCAAATGATGGGTTGATCAGTAGCAGGTGAATTGATTGAGGAATAATCCACCAGGCTGTGAGCAACTCTTCCTCCTTTTCAAGAGCGTCAATTAGCTCGTCTTCTGCATGCAACTTTCACTGAGCCAGAAGTTGAAGATCCACAGAAACTTTGACTCGCGTTATTCCATGGTTGTCTTTTGTTTCAATCCTCAATGAAAGAATAATTTAAAAACACAATGGTAATTCTTTGGTTGCAAGCAATGTTATTGTCCTGAACAGCTGAATTGTTAACCATGCATTGTTGGAGAAGAATGCTTTGTTTTTTTATGATTGCATAATAATGCTTAATTACAGGTTCACAAATAAGTTATGCATGACGGTCTGTCTTTGTTAGGGCTCGGAAAGGACTTCTCCAAAGTCACAATCGTCATTCACAAATTATGCTCTGCCGTATTGAGAATGATTCACCATCTCTGTAGGTTTAGTAACTCTCAAAAATAACTTCGCGAATGCAAATGAACAATTTTCTAAAATTATATCATCGCATGACTTACTGTATCCACTCATCTGATACGCCTAGTTATATTAGCGCAAGTGTGCGTTCTAGTGTGTTTCCTTGGTTGCATAGTGACACTGACCTTACTTTTCACCATATTCACTTATAAACGATTGTTGCAACAGCATAACATTAATCTCTAGTATTCATAATCTAGATAAAGCACGCAACTTTTTTTTGAAGCTATGCTTTTGTGACCTCTGTTTAATTTCAATTTCGCTGTCAGTTGGCGCCACCCGCAAGTGCGACCACAGTGCAACAGATTTGCTGGAAAAGTCGGTTATCACATTGACAGTGACAGAGTGTGGTGAACGTTAAATGCGTTTTACTAATATCTAAATTGCATTTGTCATTAAGAGTTTCTGATAAACAACAATTTATTGATTTGTTACATCGCGGATCAAAGATGTAAACAATTTGAGAAATGAACTTTGTGTGAGAAAGAGGAACAAATGTATGATGGATAGCTGTAGATTCCTATCATCTCCTTTTATGGTATGTGATTTTATTGCCTGCACGCATGAGGTTGTTGCCATCTTTAAAAAAAAATCAAACATCCAAAACAACAACAATAACATCGCTCAATGCCACTTGGATGAATGCACTTTAAAATTTTTTAAGAGTTGTCTTTTCTTTTGAGTGAAATATGATTGGTACTAGCTCCTAGTTTTTACCTATAAATTATTTTAATGTCGCTGGTTTCTTGACCGCCGCCGGCAAATACTTAAAAGATCAAATGATCCCTTACCTTGTTTAGTTTGTCTTTTTAGTCTTTCTTTGGCCTTGCTGTTTATGAATCGGTCAGTCTAATGTCCAGACGAGGTCATTTTTTTTCGTTTTATCAGAAAAGAACAAGATCGTAGAATTTAGTAAAGATTTTTTAAGCAGAAATAGCTCAGTTCTGCTAAAATTTCACCGTTTTATGGCCACAGGCTTGCTTTGGCATAGCTTCAGGAAAGCAATGCAGTGTTTTTGGTAAAGTTTTTTAAATCCAAGTTTAATAAACAAGCATCGTTTTTTTAGCTTAATAGATCTTCCGAAATATGTCAGAATTAAACTTATCATGTATTAATGTACTTACTTCAACATAAACCAAACATAAATTGCTTTGCTTTTACACGATGATAGGAATCTATAGCTTTTACGGAAGTTGTTTCAAGATAGTTTTGGTTTTATAGGTTATCCTAAGATATAAAGATGAAGGCTCAACAGCTAATATTGCTGATTGCAAATATATGAGTAAGAATGCTCAAGACAGTGATAGTTAACAAAATGAATTTAAGTAATGTTTGTGCTATTGCTACGTAAACCAAAACTTCAAACGGAAAGGACATCCCATATTGGTATCTAGTAATCAGCAATAAATTTTCAATGAGACTTTTCAATAACTCCGACACATACCCGCACACTTTTGATTTATTTATTATAAATATCAGGCAACCACAGTCATTTCCTTTTCAGTAATACTTTATCAAAGTTGTCTGTGAACACGCAAACATCCTGAATAGCCCAAGTTTTGTAAGCTTTACGAGATGACTAAGTGTATGTCAACATTTTAATTGGGCTTCGTAATGATTGCAATCGTTGAAAAGTTGACACTAAATTTCCTCTAGTTATTCAATTTAAGCCTTGAGATTGTATAGTTTCCCAAAGATTATTGATCGTATCTTGAAACAAGGAAACGCGCACAGAAAAATGCGAGCTATAATACATGAGTTAGATAACAGGAAAGAGCATGATCAGAATTTGATTGGCTGGTATATTGAATAAAATTACACATTAGAGTCAATATAACTTAAGGGACCAAGTATACATTTGCTGGTTTCTAATAACCACAATGTATTTAAACACTTGAATTGTTATAACTTACATTTTAATGGGGTCCCGGCATTTTTTTGTGCGGAGCTAGTATTAAAGAAACCGGAAGCCCGCTTTCCACCAACAATACTATCAAAACGAAAGTCATTTCATTTTAATAATTACTAAAGAACAAATTTTTCATTCACGGCGGCTGATAAGTTTGGGGTCTATAATACTGACGATTCGCCATCAACATAAATTGTAACGGCACTGTGGAACCAAACCACAGTAATCATTCAAGGGCACACTTTCATTAGTTTACGTTGGCAAGCTCAATCAAACGGGAAATACGAAACTATGGTTCTACCCGTGAACATAATATTTATTATTTTTTTAGCTGAATAAACCACATTTTTTCCAAAAAAAAACTTCCCAATGCTTTATAGATTCTTTGACCTTTCTCAACAACATAATTTTTGTCATATTAGTTGCTCAAATTTCTTCACATCAGAATAATAGTCAAGCAAATCGTGATTTCTAATGATGAGTTTAACGATCGGCTAAGCTTCTTCCGGTTGCCTCGCTAAAGTGAAACTACTCCGCCAGGACCCAATTGGTCGAGCCATCATTTGGGTTTTATCGTTCCTAAATCTTGCACAATGTTGCACAACTCATTAATCTCTCACCAGTAGTGTGCTCTTATGTGCTTGCCACATGAGCCTGTCTTCCTTACCCATAGCCTTAGTCTGGTGACGAATAGCATGCCACAAGAGCCTGACTGCCAACTGAATCGACGGACATAGTGTTCAATTGAGCAAATAAAAGCAGGATTAATATTTTGTGCGTTCCACATGGCTTCCTGTTTCTGATTATTTTATAATACTTATTTTTATTAAAACCTATTCTTTATTGCTAATTATATCCTTATAGGTCAAGTAATTAATAAGTTATTAATATTAGGTATATGATTAATTATAATTTATAACTTTTATGCTATCTAATCATTTGTTCATACTTTTTTTCATGACAGACGATAATTATTTTGTAAGTTATCTTCCCTCGTTAGTTTCAAATAGGCACCAATGGTCATATAATTGCTATAATACTACGTAGCTAAGATATTTGTAAACTCAGCCACAAATCAATGTAACCTTGATATTGACAGTTTTATCACATGAAATCACCGTAGGTTAGGAATTTAACAAACTGTAGCATTAGACAGGATTAAAAATTGATCTTGTTCGTTCTGCTTCATGCTGCGTGACAGATGCAGGTGATATTCTGGCTCATGTGGCAGGGGTCATTACTGGGTGTCTTTTTACAGTATAACGTGTGATCAACTTGCTTTTATGCTCAAAAATTTTTTTTTTGTATATGCGGTTGTTTTCAATTATGCAATATGCCTACTATGGCTTAAATAAACTCTTTTTCTAGACCATCTGTTGATGATCAATTGCAAAAAATATGCAAAAACTCTGTTTAATGTGATTAAAATGGGTTTAACCACTATAAAATATCTTTGTCCAATTAAGTTGGAGTTGCCTCCCTATTGCTAAGGTGAAATACTATGAATGAACAACTCCAACAATATTTCAACCGAATAGCATTTTCAGATTTTTATGCAAACAGCCGACACATCACTGCAGAAGAGAATATCTTAAACAATCACAGTACACAATACGTTATATTTTATTATGGTTTACTTTGTGGTCGTCATAGTAATCTCACTGGTTGCGAGATTAGGTTTTTTGTTGCAAGATTAAGCAATATTTGTTTTGGCAAGTGTGCCGGCCATTATTCAGAACAAAGTTTTATTCTACCTAAATATACAACGGATTGGCGACAAGGTGGTTCTATACCCACTGCATTGTTCTGCTAGTATGCCTATTGAAAACGTAAGTGAATTTAAGCCGGAATCTGATTATTGGGCCACATCTGAAACTTGACTTACATCGTGATTGGTGGTTAATGACATTACAGAAGTGCAATGGCTAGACAGTCTGGTACAGCTGTGGAAGTAAACGCTGTTTATAGAGGAGGTCAGCAGTCCAATGTGCGAAGTCCAGCTGCCAACAGGTCCCAGGGTTCCTCAAGTTCAGCCCCTAACCCGGGACCAGCCTCTACTAAAGCTAAGTATACACGTACTAAGTGCTGGAGGTGTGGTGGAACTAATCATAGTCCAGACTCTTGCCGACTTAAGGAACCTACCTACCATACTTGTGGTTATATTGGTCACGTAAGACCTACGTGTAAAGAGGGAGCACGTGCTCAGGCTAATGTTGTGGATAACTCACTTACTGTTGCTAACACTTTGATGGTTGCAAATTCGTATACTAACAATCCTTACACTGCTCATGTACTTAGTTTGAAGATGGAAATAGACACAGGTGCTTATATGTCACTGAGACCTTACCTTGTGTATCAGATTAATTTTAGTGATGTGAAACTTACCAAGTCTGATGTTAATTTTGGTAGCTTCACGGGTGGCGTGGTGAAATTTAATGTAAAGATGTTAGTGACCGTGAAATACCACAATCAAACGAGAAGGCTATGGCTGCATGTGTTGGGGGCGTCACATTACACTCTGTAGGGTAGGGACTGGCCGCGAGAGCTTCGCATGGACTGGCATCTATCAAAAGTGTGTCCAAAGCATCTGCAAGTGGCCTAGATAAACTTTTATCTAAGTACTCTAGGATCTTCAAAGGGCAAGGTTTACTAAAGGGTTCCCTGGCTAAACTTGAGTTGATCGAGGGGGCAATTCCAAAACGTACTAGACCTTACAGAGCTCCTATTGCACTGCGATCTACTGTAGATAAAGATTGGATCGGCTAATCAGTGAGGGCATTCTAGCACCTGTTGAGCACCAGTTGAGCACAGTGATCGGGAAACTAGTTTGATATTTGTTCCAAAACCTGATGATTCGGTTAGACCTTGTGGTGATTTCAAATCAACTGTAAACCCAATGCTCAAGGATGTTGCTCCACCTCAGATAAACATGGATGATACCTTATGGGATTTAGCAGGCAATAAGTTTTTATCGAATCTTGGCTTTGCTCAGGCATACAATCAGATGACTATTGATGAGAAATCTAGAGAGCTTCTAACATTAGTTACTCATTGAGGTCTTGTCCAATATACTCGTCTTCCTTATGGAATCAAGACTGCTCCTTTTTTGTGGCAGCGAACTGTAGAACGAGTGTTAGGTGGCACAGAAGGTATTCATACTTACTGTGATGATATTTTGGTAGCTGGTGGTACTGTTGAGGAACATAACTACCGATTAGAAATGGTGTTTAAAAGAGTGGCGGAACATGGTCTAAAGCTGAAGTTGTCAAAATGCTCGTTCCTTAAGTCTGAGGTTAACTACTTAGGCCGCAGGATAGATGGATGTGGTACCAGACCACAACCTGCTAAGATACATGCAGATAGTATTTTGCAAGCTGAAACTCCTAGAGACAAGTATAAGGTTAGGTCTTACCTAGGGCATCTTAACTTCTATCGACGATACTTACCAAACTTAGCTGCAATTGTTGCACCTAGGTCTGCCTTGTTAAAAGACCACATCAAGTTTAAGTTGACAAATTATGCTAATCAATCTTTTGAGAAGTCAAACGAAGTTATATAATATATTATATAATAGGTACCAGTGACTTGTTGGTCCATTATGCTGGTCCTATTGAAGGTGGTAATACGTTGTTAGTAGTTGTGGGCTCGTTCACTAAATGGCCTGAGGTATGTGTTATAAGAAGCACGTCTTCACAGAGTGCTAACAACCTGCTTAGAGCAATATTTGCTCGATTGGGTATCCCCGAAGTATGGTGGCTCATAACGTTAGACGGTTTCGTTTTTAAAGCAAATGAACGAATTTGAAATAGTCCAGACGGTTTGCAAAGCGTCTTTTACATTGAAAATAATTGGGTAATTGTAGTGAAATAGCCCAAGAAACTATGTTTCATAACGGGCTTGTTGGTTATAATAAATTAATTGTCGGCCTCAGCAGTTGCAAGATTAATGCTATAAAACTGTATTTCCTGTCCAACAATTGTAAAATCTGCAAACCGTATAGTTGTCTTGCAAATAATTCAGACGGTTTAGAAATGATGCAGAGGATTTAGAAAATTACAAACCGTATGGAAGCTTTAGAAAGAGTATGAACTATTTACAAACCGTATGAATTATTTTGAAATAGTCTGAATGAACTGTTTTAAAATAGTCTAAACTATTTTGAAATGGTTGGAAAAATTTGCAAGGCACATGGCTTTCGAACCAAAAGCGATCGTCATAATTTTATTTATAGCCTCTATACAACTTTATCAACATAGACGTCGATCCAAAGACATGGAGCAAGTTAATTGATTGTATAAAAATGTTGTTGAATATAATCTCTAAAATGAATTTTTACATTTACAGTTAGGTTGTATTTATTATTTAAAATAATTTAAAGCAAATAATATTTTACAAATAAAAAACATTTATTTATTTAAAGAAAATTCAACTGTTAAGGAGAAACATTATCCATCATAAATGGACTGTAGATCTATGATCAATAGAGCGGACCAGCAAATCGGCTGGGATTTTCAAAGCTCACGAACGATTTCACAAAGCGTTCAGAAGTTTTTGCAGAAGTTCAGACTATTTCAAATTCGTTTAAACGGTTTGGAAAGCGTTCAGGCGTTTTAAAACACAAAAGACAAAACGTTCTGAGCCACCATACCGAAGAGCTAGTCAGTGACCATGGCCCTCAGTTGTGTAGAAGTGAATTTGAGGCCTTTACAGCTCACCTCGGTATTAGAGCCAAACGTGGTGCAATTTATCACCCAGCAACAAATGGGCTGGCAGAAAGGTTTGTGCAAACTGTAAAGAAAGGGTTGAGAGCTGCTAGTTCTGAGGGTCGTGATCTTCACTATAGATTGGATCGATTTCTGATGGCCTATCGTAATGCATCTCATTCTATGACAGATCAGAGCCCTGCTCAACTCATGTTGGGACGTTCCCTTAGCTCTAGGTTAGATAGTGTGAAACCATAATAAAGTATAACGCAGTATCTGAGGGAAAATTGCTCACAATAAGTGTAAAAGGTGAGAATAAATTTCTACTTTCTATTCAAAACGGATACCCGCGGTATTTCTGGTTTTATCCTTCTGGAAGAGCATTCCACAGTTTAGAAGAATGGTATAAGCAGCAGATCACTAGGTTATAGCTTCTATCCGGTATTGTTTGTGTAGTACGAGTTGAGAGAAAGAAAGTATCTGGTTATTATACTGTTACATTTCAGTGAGGGCAATCGAGCCTCCAGGTACAGGTATCTGATGGCACAGTTGTACTGTGGGTGGAAATGACTTTTTACAGAGCTGAGAGGTAAAGGGCAAGGACATTGGCTCATCACGTAGATGATTTTGCTTTCAGGGACCATCTGAAAAAATTTCAAGTCATCTAGGTGCTTCGATGCATTGAAATAAATTATTAAAGGTATTGAACAGCATAATAAACTGTATCTCAAGCACCCCAAGTGTTTTTGGTAAATTTTTACTGGCTTTGGTGGTAACAAAATACCACAAAATAAAAATGGTTTTCTGATATGACAAACTCACTGCTGTTTTGCAAATCATGCAAAGGCTTTGGAAAGGATTCAAATGAATTAGAAAGTTACATCCTTATGAAAGCTTTAGAAACAATGTGAATTATTTCAACTTCGTAGTAATAACCTTGAAATAGTCTCAACATGTTTGGCTTCACCTACATTATTGAAAAAAAAACACCAAACCTTCAAATATCCTTGGTTTGTGAACAAATGTGAACTTTAAAATGCGTTAATACAGCAGTTTTAATTTTTCTTAACGTAGTATTTTATAGGTATTTATATATGCCCATGGAAAAAGACATGTGCGGGTACACAGATGTTTTCATGACTATCTTGGTTACGCATACTAAAAACGAGCCACTTGATTGGTTTGGAATTGAAAAAGTTGTTGAGAGGTTTGGAAAAATGTTATTGCTCTCTAAAGTGTTCAGGTGCTTTGAAAACAAAACCAAATTTTTCTAAGCCAACCTAATAAGGAGCAGGGAGTTTTTGTTTCACCATACATGTATGTGGCTGTTTATAGCCTTAAATAGATATCTACAGCACAACTCATATCTGCAGTAGCAGGTAATATTGTAGTGGATTTTGGGGGTTTAAAAGCCATTAACTAGTGTCGATATGTACGATGCCACCAGTTGACCATAAGCCTGTGTTTGCTTTGTTCCATAAAATTATGCCTCAAAGACAAGACATCAAAGATGTTACAAAAATATTTCCAAAATAAATTTAAAATCTCTCTTTGACAAGGTTGACTGGAATGCATCAGTATATAATGCTCAAAATGTAAATATCGCTTATAGTAACTTTCTGGAAAAAACCTTAGAAATATTTGATATCATAGCCCTAATTAAAGAACTAAGATCCCTAGATAGAAAAGGCAGCTCTAGCCCATGGATTACAGGAAAATTGATAGCAGAGATAAGGAAAAAGGACAGAATATTTAGCAAGCACAAAGCTTATCCTTATAGCCCTAGCTTGAAGCTAAGTTATACCAAACAAAGGAACGAAGTTTCAACTATGATTAAAGAAGCCAAAGCAAAGTATTATAACGAAATGATATCAGGGGAATCAGATACACGTAAGCTCTGGAATATTGTAAACTCTGCCAGCGGGCGAGTAAAGGCATCTTCACAAAACATAAATAAAATAGCCAAAGGTGTGATTTAATATTTACTGATGACTTGGAAATTGCTTCTGAATTTAACATATACTTTACCGAAAGGTTAGCTGATGCTATTCCATCCTCTTACACAAAAGGCATTGATTATAAATGTGACAATAAACAATTTGATTTCTTATCAATCAATGAAGCTGATGTACTACATGAACAAAGATGTATAAACGAAAGAAAAGCTCAGGGCCTAGATAAAGTACCACCCAAACTAGTTAAGATTTGTGCTGCATATTTAGTGTCACCCTTCACTTTCATAATTAACAAATGCTTGAAAGACAGTGCTGTACAACAGAAAATAAAAAGTGCCAGTTTCTTACCTATATACAAAAACAAAGGGAGCAAAGATTCATGCAATAACTATCGCCCTATTTCCATCTTGCCCATATTCTCCAAAGTACTTGAAAAATTAATCAACTCCCAAATTCACAACTACTTGACTCACGAAAATATAATCTCCGAAATCGCAATTTGGTTTTTAAAAAGAAAAGGGGACTCTATAGGCCTTGGTTAAATTTACTAACAGCACATTTGCTGCACTCAACCAAGTCTATGCTATTCTAGGTGTTTTCATTGACTTTTCAAAAGCATTTGACACAATTAATCACAGCATTCTAGTAAAAAAAATTAACTGCATTAAATTTCTCCAGCTCTGCTGTCTTCCTTATTCATAATTATTTAACTGATCGTTCTCAATGCGTAGTAATTAATGAAACTATTTCTCAACCCTTGCCAATAACCTGTGGTGTCCCCCAGGGGTCCATTCTTGGTCCAACCCTGTTTCTATTGTATATTAATGACCTAATATTATGCTGTCAACAATTTCAACCGATTCTCGTTGCTGATGATACAAACTTATTTATAACTAGTAAAGATCTTAACCAAGAGTCAGAAGCCATAAATGCAGAGCTGGATAACATCAAAAGCTGGTGTGACAACAATAAGTTAACCCTGAACACTGACAAAACAAACTACATTGTTATTAAAAATCCACAAAATAAATTTACCATGTACAACACAGTAAAATTGTGGAATACTGAAATAGCTGAAGCCAGTTACATAAAATTTCCGGGAGTTACCATAGATAAAACCCTAAATTGGTCTTCCCATATACTAAACTTAAAGAATCAACTACACAAAAGCCTAATCTATCAAGCAACCACATATTTTCCTAGCAGCACACTACTGCTGCTTTATAACACCCTGATAAATAGCGAGATTTTGTATTGTCTAAAGCATGGGGTAATGCTCCAGCTTGCTATATAAACACAATATTGATAGTGCAAAAGCGCCTTATCCGTATAATTTGTCACAAAAAGCCTAACACCCACACTTCTCCTTTGTTCAAAAAGACAAAAGTTTTACCCATCTCTCTGTTATACAAACACCGGCTAGGTTTGCTTGCTTAGAAACACAGCTTAATATCATCGCCAGCCCTCTCTTATAATACCCGACACTCTCAATATTCTTTGCCGTATCCAGTCTCCTCTTCTGCCTGTGGCCAAAGGCAGGTCACCTACCAATCTGCTGATGTATAGAACTCGCTGCCTGTGGGGCTGCGGGTGATGGCCTCAACATCAAGATTCAAAGCGGCCTAAAGGCAACACCTGCTTGATTCCATGTAGTGGCTTCTTGCTTCTGTATATTGTTTTTTAGTTGTTAACTGGGTCCAGCTCCTCGATTACCTATGCTACTGCGCACACGGACCCTCGTCACTGCTCAATTTTTGTTCTCACTGTTTTGCAACAATTCATGATGAAAATAAAACAAACAAACAAACCTGTGAGAACAGCAGGTCAGTATGGTACCGAAAGATGTGTGCTAGAGTATCTCCGACTCTATTACCAGTAAGGAACCCTCGGCTCAGACGCATAACTCAGAGCTTTTGAGTAACTATGCATTTATTCATCCAGAATAAGAACGAGAAGTAAAAGCCACATCACAACTAATCTGCTAAGGCACAAGTTCTGCCTTTTATAGGCAATTCACAGGAAGTGATTCTAAGAAATAACCAATAATGTACAATGAGCAAATGAACAATCACATATAAATAAATAACAAATCAAATGGCTAGTATATGGTTAAATAAATAGGGCGCCACGTAAAGGTAGGTGCAGTTATAGGGTATATGGCCATTCACAGTCCTAGCCACTTCCTTTCCCTAGTCTCTTGTCTTTATCAGCCTTTGACCTTATCCTTTTATCTAGTTTACGGGTGGTTATCTCCCAGATATGTCCTTCTGCTTCTCCCAGGCTATTTTGTAACTCCCAGTCTAGACTGAGTAACTTCCTTCCGGCCCTGCAAGGTCGGTAGTGAGTCATACCGGGTCAGTATAGCTTGATTCAAGGTCGGTACTGCCCTATACAAGGTCAGTACTGAGTCATATGCAGGGTCGGTCAATCCTGCATTAATTTTGACCATTCCAGCTATCTAACGACTAATACAAGGCTGCTAGAGTGGAATTACAGTGTGCGCAGAAGTAGATAACACTAAAATCCACAACAATATCCTGGAGAGTTCAATTTTCGGGTTTTCTCTTCTAGCAGATCTTACACATTCTCAGAATTTAATCTTCATCTGGCATTAGCAAATATGTGTTTTTTTTTGTTCAGCCAGAAGAAAATAGGAATTTCATTAGTACGAAAAAAAATTTCAAAAAATGCAGTTTTTGATAATATTTGCAGCAAATTCTGCTACCAGGTTTTAACAAATGTCTGTTTGAAATATACCTGTGCGTTTTTTATCATTTGAATTTTTGATCAAAACTGATCCCAGAAAGTTAGTAGATATTTATTGGTAATAAAATGTAGTCTGTTTCCCTTCGTCAATTAAACTCTATTTATAGAATGCCATACACAAGTGCATTTAAATTGTCAAAGCATTTTATAGATATCGATTACGTACTAAATTTAGTATGTCTTAAAGTTTTACTAACTTTGACCTTGTTGCTCAGCTGGGTCTTGTTGATTGAAAAGTGCTGTTTTAGATATCGATACTTCTCATTTGATTTTTGTATTCATTCTCTCCACAAAATTGAAGCAATATGAGTATTTGACTACTTGCAGATAGAGATTTTTGGCGATTTTTTTTAGACTATCTATTTATTTGTAGATCATCAGATACATACAACTGTTGCTAACTCAGTGTCAAAAAAATAGTTGGTGAGTTTGTGTTGAGGTACTGCAACCTGTGTTTCATAATTCATCTGATGTAAAATGGCAAAAAGTATTCTCTCGTCATCTCTTGTGTCATATTCCTTTCCTTGTCAATTCTCAAGGAAGTGCGCATTAGGTTTAATATGAAGCCACTGTTCAGGTCAAAATAATTACAATGTTCGCTTGAATGGTTAAATTTCTGCAACATTATAGCTCCGTCTCCACTGCTATAGTTTCTATATTATTTTTTATAAGTTTCTGAAATCATCAAATACCTCAAGTGCAATTTAACTTGGAGTTGTGCTACCAGTTACATTTTTAACAAGAAAGCGTACTAGTTGAAGCGCTAATGTAATTGTTTAGCACTATACGTTTTACGAGACGTCACCAAAGCCAAGCGTACAGCGTTCAGAAACTCAGCAGCCCGCTAAAATTGGAAAAGCCGTATTATAATTATTACTCACTGCTGCATGAAATGACTATCATGCTGACAGAATAATGGAAACTTTCATCGTTAATTTGGATATATTTCAAAGTGAAGTTTTCTCAAAAGGTTTGTGAGTTTCTCTATACTGTTTAAATGATGTGGTAATGATACTGATCGGTTGTTGTAGATGAATAATTCTACAGCATTCACGACTCTATCTATCTACTACTTCTTCTACTAACTAACTACCTACTACTACTGACAATTTTTTCTACTCTTCAATAATCGATAATAATCAATAGATGAATTCCAGTCTTTTGTCAAGAGGAAGCACTTAGACCTTGGAGCAACATTTTGAGAACTCGTATAATCAGCATAACTTAAACTGTATGTTAATATCCTCCTTGCTTCCCTTGCAGCTTCTTATCTATCTAATCTTTCTAATTATTCTTTTAAAAAAAAAGAGGCATTTGTTTTTTTGTTTGTTTATTTATTTCTTTATTATAAACTCCTTGAAGTTGTTGTAGTAGAAAAAGTAGTAGTGGCAATATTAGTGGGACTACTAATATCACCTATAAATAAATCTAATAATAATAATAATAAGTAAATAATAAGGGTAATATTATTATTATCATTACTAAGTTTAAAATTATTAACACCACAACAACATCATCATCATTCAATATTATTCCAATGATAACAATAATAATGATAATTATTATTATTATTATCGTAATCTAATAAATAATGAGAAATAAATATAATTAAAATAGTTGATAATCATAATATAATTAATAGTTGAAATAATAATTATAATTTTTTATTAGATAAATTGAGAATAATTGTTTAATAAATTATAATAAACTTTATTATTATTATTATGAGCTAAATATTGAAAAAAATGTGTTGTAGCCTATCTTATTATTTTGTACTGTTATCATTGTTTATTATCTTTACTGTAATAATTATAATGATTATAATTAATAATAATAATATGTCGTTGTTTTGTTGTGTTATAATAAGTAGATATAATTATGACATGATTATATTTGTATTGAAATTGGTAACGGTAATGATAAAATGACTATTACTACTTGGCTACTATTACTAACCATCTTCTATTGATCTATTTTTTTAATTTTCATTATTTTTATCTATGTAATTGAATGCGAAAAATAAATGTCTGTTTGTTGGCTTGCTTGGGTGCCCGGAGCTTATTCCACAACGCATAGCGTGTTAAAAATTGCTATATAAGGAGCTATTATTAATGATCCACTCGGTAGAAATGTCATCTTCAGGTTTTGCCATTTGCTCTTTAACCGGATATGTCTTGAGATTTTTTTCCATTAATATCAACAAAGATAATTTGCAAAAAATCACATTTTACCAATGGCTGAGGGTTGGAAATTTAAAGCACTTAAGATACCTAATTTTGAGCGGGTTTAATTGAAATTAAATACGCTCAAAATTAAAGCTCTTTTAACTTGTTTAGGTTAAATTGTGTTGTAGAGACTTATCACCGATGCCCTCTTGCTAGTAAAAAATTTCGTTTAGGCACAATTCTGACCCAGATGGCATTATGTAGCGATATAAAACTGGTTTGCTTGGAAGCAGGGTCTTCCAGATATTTGTAATGTGCAAAGACTGATATGGATGCAAAAAAATAGCAATGCCAGAAGTTTTGAATTTTTCGCAGCTGTTTTTTTTTCAGGCAGTTTTTGTTTTATTTGTGGTAGAGCTGCCTTTACGTACATGACAACGTTTCATAGTCAAAGTCTAAAAAACCCCAAGCCTTTCTTTACTTAGAAACTAAGTTTTCAGGTTTAAAAATAGTGAAAAGAAAAATATAGTAACTATACATTTGTGATAATTTGAGAAGGACAATCCTTGGTAATATATTTGAGAAAATTTCAATGCGTTTAGTTGAGAATGCAAAGTAAAATTTAAAAAGTGCAGTGTAGTTATGAACTGATAATTTGCCATTAAGTTCACTAAAAAATTATTTGAAGTTTAGCCCATTTCACTCAGCATATTATTTTCCCAAATGAATATATTCAACACCAGTCATGAATAAATATTGACATTTTTGTTCATTAATTTTTTTACTCTGCTTAGAATAATAACAGAATAATAATAATAAATCAACGTCAATATACATATAATGAGTTATACATTATTTTTCTATTCCAGATTTGATTGACCAAATATGGGAAGGAGGTTTTCTCGACTATGATGTAGACCAAGAAACTCTGGACGTGCTCAATGACAATTTCTTATTCGTCGAATCATTACTGAAGCTACGGGATTATTTAATTACATCTCGAAAACAGTCGACAGCTGAAACATGCAACTGTAAGTAGGACATTTCCTGTGTTATAGGTGAAGCCAATCTTTAATAATACCTATGCTCAACCTTGGTGACAACGATGGATGGAGCAGCCGTGGTCCAGTGGTTAGAGTTCATGGATTGTGATGAACAGTTTATGGTTTCCAAAAGGGTCGGAAGGGCATCTGACCTTGAATCGCTCTATTGCATGTTTTGTATTTGCCTGTATCTGCACAATATCTTGTAAAACAAGGTCTCATCACTTTGCTCGGTTAGAAAATAGAGTTGTTGAAAAAATAAGAAGAGTGAAATAAAAATTCCATATCTGCTCCTATATTACTATTCATTTCATGGTTTTGTTATAATTATCAATGAAGCTACCATATTTTTAGCATTTTGGAGTGCGATATCAGCTATAGAAGGGTTTGGAAGAAAGTTGATGACTATCCTGGCTTTCTTGATTAATAATTCCAAACAGGTGAGTATAAACAAGGATCAAATATTTTGTCTTCCCTTTGATTGCCAGTAACAAACGTATTGTCTACACTTTCGATTTATTTCTAGACAACGTCTTCTGTTTACGTAAAGGATGCAGCCATTTTGTCGGCCACAGTTTATCTCACGCTGGTTAGATTTCCTGGATGTGCTTCCGTGCAGTTCTTTCATCCAGTCATTTTCCAGAAAAGCATCGAAACCTTGAAATACATTCACAACATTGATAAGAAAGGTGAGGTGGTTTGAGCTGCTACGATATTCCACTGTTAGACGCCCGGTTGTGTTTGTACGATTGTTTATGGCAGGGTTGGTAGAAACCATGGTTTTTTCGGAAAAAAAACCAATCAGCTGGGTTTTAAGGGTTTAAACCGGTTTTTACGGTTTAAACCGGTTTTTATGATTTTCATGTAAATCAATGCTCCACTGCTTCTGCTTTAACTGCATTATGCGGCATAAACACCAAATAATTAACTCTGGTAATAAATATGGCATCACAATTCACAAAACTATTTTATTTAGACTTCACAGAAATTTACATTTATGTGCATTAAAACAACTTTACAACAATAATTATTATATTATCTTAAAATTAAATATACAAATGGCGTACAAAACAGATAGAGAGAGTTTGCAGATGCTGGCCTATTATGCATTTGCTACACGGTAAATAAAAACTAGCTTTCCCGCTTTTTCTATACCTAATCTATTCCGGAGTTTAGAATGGATGAGGCCGGATGTGGAAAATATTCTCTCTATGCACTGGAGTTACAATATGGCTACACCATCCATATGAATATTATACTGTCTTGTTTGTTAGACTAAGAGTGTACAATGTACCCTAAATGCATCAAACTTTCATTACATCTGACTTTAGTATCACTTTTCATGCAAAAAAACTGAAAAAAAAAACAAGTTTTTAAACCGTCTGGTTTGAACCGTGGGTTTAAACCGTGCCAACCCTGGTTTATAGTTCTGTTTGCTTCAGAGAAGTGTGACAAGAAACCAAAATACTCAGGCTCAAAGGGTTCACAGCGAAATGCATCTAGTGGCCGAGCATGTATCAGTCAAGGATCTGAAGCTATGTTTGATGACGATAATGAGGAACTCGTGCTATCAGATCATGATCGGTTAAGGCTCAAGCAACGTCTCGTTGTATTGTTACAGGTTTGAGAATATGTCGATACTTTACTGAGTCATTCCCTCGCATTGCTCAAGCTATCTGTACCTGTCGGTTGTCTCTTCGCAGGCGCTGGTTGTTTACCTCCAGTACGACCCTCTAAAATCTCAACAACACCTGTCCGAGTCTGTCATTTCTCTCCTCGCTGAACTGACTAGAGTTGATCCATCTTTTTTCTCAGCCGGCTTTGACAAACAGCAGAACACAGACAATATAACAAGTATCTGTCATCTTTCTTACAAGGTCGGTCGTCAACACAAAAAGTCAAAACTGTGTGCAAGAGTTTAAATTCTGTTTTTGTTACGGAATATTCAGGAATGATTTACTGTTTCAGGGGGTATTATTACTTTGTAAACGGAACGAAGGTCTTTCTATAGCTATGGTAAAAAAAGTAAGTATTGTGCCATTTTTATTGTTGTTTATATTACATAATTGTGTTATTTCTCTTGTCTAATGACATGGATTCTCTTTTTCAGGCGTTTGCATCTCTGCAGCAGAATCTGCTGATGGTTGTTGGACAGAAGCGTGACACGTTGGTAACCATCCCTCGAGAGATTACTATGGTCAGAGACCAAGGCTTAGATTTTGTCTGGTAAGTTTTGTATAACGTACCAGATAAACGGCACCACTCCAATGATTGGTTTCGACAGGAAGTGCTCCTCATGAAATGAAGAAGTCGTAGGAGAGATAAAGCAGTTTGGTGGATGTTAAAGTTGTCTTATCATTCCCGACTGTACTTTTTTATTGTTTTAAGTTATTATCGCGCTTATTTATTTTTATTTCTATCAACCTTATGACTCATTCAGAAAGTTAAAATATGCAGAAATATATATTTTTTGCATCTACTGCTGGTTATTCTCGCAATTGCTGGCGTAAGGTCTTGTTCTAGTCCATGTAGAAACACTTGGTGGGTGTTAGTAGCCTAAGTTTTAGGCCAACATTTGAGGCAATATCTGTTTATTTTGCTGTCAATATGTTGTGTTATTGATTGGGAGTTGTATGTTCCTGCGTGATGGTGGTGGCCTGTGAACGGATTTCATTGGATGATTGGTTCAGTGGGCGGGGTTTTTTCTGCTGGTTTGTTGGCCTAAGTTAAAGGGACAGCTTCGGCGACCAAATGGTCGCCGTACCAAAGATTGTAGTAAAAGTTAACTACCATCGTTGGCCAATAGCGTGATCAGCTATGATTTGCTTTGAACTTTTTATTAGACCTCAGTTTATTTTCGGCTCTTCTTATTATTGATATTTATTATTACCATTTATTAATTATTTTGAAGCCAGCACCAACAAAAACAGGTTTGAATACTTGAAAAAATTGTTTTTCTTATTTGCATATTATTTAATACATTATTATTGTTATTTGTGGGATGAGGATAGATAAATAATCTAATCAACAATAACTCCTGAGAAAAATAATAATAGTGAAATGAAAATAATAAGAACAATAATAAATAATATCATACAAATAATAATAGTATTATTTTTAAATCTTCAAACCTGTCTTTGTTGGTGCTGGCTTCAAAATAATTAATAAATGGTAATAATAAATATCAATAATAAGAAGAGCCGAAAATAAACTGAGGTCTAATAAAAAGTTCAAAGCAAATCATAGCTGATCACGCTATTGGCCAACGATGGTAGTTAACTTTTACTACAATCTTTGGTACGGCGACCATTTGGTCGCCGAAGCTGTCCCTTTAACTTAGGCCAACAAACCAGCAGAAAAAACCCCGCCCACTGAACCAATCATCCAATGAAATCCATTCACAGGCCACCACCATCACGCAGGAACATACAACTCCCAATCAATAACACAACATATTGACAGCAAAATAAACAGATATTGCCTCAAATGTTGGCCTAAAACTTAGGCTAGGGTGTTAGTAGTTTTTCAATGGTATGGTAAACATCTTATCAGTGTTTATGGGGAGGCAACTTCACAAATGCTTGTAAAGTGACATTTGGCGTACGCTCTGCTCCACTTGAGAGAATACACTACTTCATGTATTATGGTTATTAGAATATACAGTTGCTTATTTTTGTGTCTATCATATCATCTATCAACAGAAGTAGCATCTATGGTATATGTATCTGTAGTCATATAATGAAAGAAGGGGGAGACAGCGTCAACTCTGCTTTGCTAAGACTGGTGAAATCTATCATACTTTCTAGTCCCGATAGGAGTGAATACAGAGTGAAAATGTGTCAGGTACTCCCTTTGTGTATGCTACCTGTGTATTATGTAATATACTACCTGTGTATTATGTAATATATACTTATATATTATGGTATCAAGTTTTTTGTGATTTTACAATACAATTACTCAAATCTTACATTTTGAATAAAATAATAATCTCTGTTTTTTCAGACTGTGCTGTGTCTTATGGGGAAGATGGGAGACAACTCCTACTGTGAGATCTGTAAATGGATATTTCAGCTGTCCAAGTACACCAAGGTTTGTCTAACATTAACTTATGTGTCCTAATGTTGAGGTCTATGGTGTCCTAATGTTGAGGTCTATGGTGTCCTAATGTTGAGGTCTATGGCGTCCTAATGTTGAGTTCTATGGCGTCCTAATGTTGAGGTCTATGGTGTCCTAATGTTGAGTTCTATGGTGTCCTAATGTTGAGTTCTATGGTGTCCTAATGTTGAGTTCTATGGTGCCCTAATGTTGAGTTCTATGGTGTCCCAATGTTGAGTTCTATGGTGTCCTAATGTTGAGGTCTATGGTGTCCTAATGTTGAGGTCTATGGTGTCCTAATGTTGAGGTCTATGGTGCCAGTCAGACATCCAACTCTCATGTTGCACAAGGCAGCAACTTTGCTTGCTGTCAAAAGCTAATGTGGACGTATAACAAACTCAGTTCAGCTGCCTGCCTTGTCTGCAGTATACTATGTATGTGAACAGTACATGAGAACAATACTAACTGAAGGCCTTGTTAAAATGATTGTCAAGCATTCATTAGCCAGCCTCATTGTGGTTTGCGCTCCAAATTTGATTAGTAAAACACTAGTAGTTGTCTATTCATCTGTGGGATGTCTTTCATTGCGTAGAGAAACATTCATTGAGTTGTGAGAGGCCAGGTACAAGTCACAGGTGGCTATAGGCCTATTGTGTATACACCACCCACACTACAACTTGTGCAGGACAAGTGGCCTCGGTAGTAGACAGTTAGATAGTGAATGAGAGATCAACTATCTCGTCTCGTATTACAAGTTTTATTTATTTCCGTGTAAAGATTAAAATATTCATTTGAATAAAATAAAAAAATTTTTCGGAAATTCCAAGCTTCATCGGAGGTGAAGGCCAAAGTCAATATAGTATTACACAGAGTGATTTAGTACACAGAGTGGGGACTTTGCGCAAATAGTCGCCATTTTGGTGCTTACCAACGGGCACCTCGTATGAGACACAATGTTAATTAGCTGATATTGCATACAGCATAGCTGAGCATCTATGCATGCTATGAATGTTTTTAATTGCACTAAATGAAAGCCTGGGATATGTAGACTGTCCCTGTACCATATTGTGAAACTGGCAGTATTTTTTATTTGTTAATAGCTTGTGCCACTGAACCTTTTTTTATATATATATTTCATAATGAAATAAATTTTTTCTTTTTGTGAATTGTGAAACATTTAAAAATGAAATGTGGCTGAGGGCACTGAGTGGCCTGATATACCAAATTTTTAACACAAAATTATTACTTGCACTGGCCAACTATCACAATAAGCTGTGACAAACCCAATTTTAATAGCCCTAATCAGAATACTAGCCCACTAGTAGGCACACAGCAAATTGATATTAAAACTTTCAAGTGGTCTGAAGGGTGAACAGTTTGCCTGTACCATATTAGAATGAATGGTGAGAGCGATCAACCTGTAAATGCCATTGAAATAGACCACACAATTTTGGGCAATGAAGATTATATAGAAAAGGGGCGGCAGTTTCCGGTTCTCTTTACGCCAAGATGGCCGCGAGTTATATAATCCCGACCTAGATTGAAAGTCCCCACTCCGTGTACTAAATCACTCTGGTATTACATAGTGTTTACGATTAGGAAAGTTGTTACAGAAATTGGCTTATACATATTCCTTTATTCCTTCCATGGTGACAATCTTCTACCAAATGTGTCTCTCTGGTAATGTGTATGTTCGATATACACATAAGTATCTATGGTTACTAACCATATACATGTCTATGGTTGGTTACAATATATGTCTATGGTAATTATTATTATTTGAATAGCTTGTATTTGGGTCAACTTCATTTTTCCCCGTTTTTGCATTTTGTTTTTCCTTTTCTACTAGCTTGACATATGTTTGGATATGTGTACTACTATATATGCCTCTGTGCACTATATATGTCTATGTGTACTACTATATGTGCCTCTGTGCACTATATATGTCTATGTGTACTACTATATGTGCCTCTGTGCACTATATATGTCTATGTGTACTACTATATATGCCTCTGTGCACTATATATGTCTATGTGTACTACTATATATGCCTCTGTGCACTATATATGTCTATGTGTACTACTATATGTGCCTCTGTGCACTATATATGTCTATGTGTACTACTATATGTGCCTCTGTGCACTATATATGTCTATGTGTACTACTATATATGCCTCTGTGCACTATATATGTCTATGTGTACTACTATATATGCCTCTGTGCACTATATATGTCTATGTGTACTACTATATGTGCCTCTGTGCACTATATATGTCTATGTGTACTACTATATGTGCCTCTGTGCACTATATATGTCTATGTGTACTACTATATATGCCTCTGTGCACTATATATGTCTATGTGTACTACTATATGTGCCTCTGTGCACTATATATGTCTATGTGTACTACTATATGTGCCTCTGTGCACTATATATGTCTATGTGTACTACTATATATGCCTCTGTGCACTATATATGTCTATGTGTACTACTATATGTGCCTCTGTGCACTATCTATGTCTGTGTACTATATGTGCCTCTGTGCACTATCTATGTCTATGTGTACTACTATATGTGCCTCTGTGCACTATATATGTCTATGTGTACTACTATATGTGCCTCTGTGCACTATATATGTCTATGTGTACTACTATATGTGCCTCTATGCACTATATATGTCTATGTGTACTACTATATGTGCCTCTGTGCACTATATATGTCTATGTGTACTACTATATGTGCCTCTGTGCACTATATATGTCTATGTGTACTACTATATATGCCTCTGTGCACTATATATGTCTATGTGTACTACTATATATGCCTCTGTGCACTATATATGTCTATGTGTACTACTATATGTGCCTCTGTGCACTATATATGTGTATGTGTACTACTATATGTGCCTCTGTGCACTATCTATGTCTATGTGTACTACTATATGTGCCTCTATGCACTATCTATGTCTATGTGTACTACTATATGTGCCTCTGTGCACTATATATGTCTATGTGTACTACTATATGTGCCTCTGTGCACTATATATGTCTATGTGTACTACTATATATGCCTCTATGCACTATATATGTCTATGTGTACTACTATATGTGCCTCTGTGCACTATATATGTCTATGGGTACTACTATATATGCCTCTATGCACTATATATGTCTATGTGTACTACTATATGTGCCTCTGTGCACTATATATGTCTATGTGTACTACTATATGTGCCTCTGTGCACTATCTATGTCTATGTTTACTCTACATATCTATGTTTACTCTACATATCTATGTTTACTCTACATATCTACGTTTACTCTACATATCTATGGTTACTATATACTAGTATGTCTATGTACTTTATGTCTATGTGTACTATATACGTCAATGTGTACTATACATGTTTATGTGTATTATATATGTCTATGTACACTATGTATGTCTATGGTTAGGTATCTGGTAGAATGCTCGCTGTTGAAATCATTGGCTCGTTGTTGACCTCTTCAAATGTGCGCAAAGTAGAAGGTGAGTGTTAGACAATCTCACGCTCCTGGGAGGTGACAAAGAAATTGACATGATTCACCCATTCGTTCAATTTTTTGTTAATTCTACGACTTCCTGTAATTTTTCTTCTGATTCTTGGTCTCTTAGTTACCAGGACTGATACAGTCAGTTCTGCTTTTGCAGTTGTCTCAGCAGTTTACGAAACAGACAGCTGAGAAAATTTAAATACATTACATCATATTACATCACATTACGTGGTCGTGTTAGCTTTTCAGTACAACATTTCACTTCAAATCAAGAATCGTTGGAAGCAGAGCCAAATCGCAAAATGTAGTTTGAATGAAGTCGAATAATTTATTAGCTCTGTCAATTTTAGACACTTGATGTTTTACATTCTATTTTTATCAATCTTATTTTGCATGATTGCAATGTAGTGTACCACTGCTGCTGTTGTGTTCCATGTTTCATACAAATCGTATTTCACTCTAGAATTATCCTCAAAGGAGGTGGAGCTCGCACAGTATGCCAGCAGAACTGTTTTGCTGCAAGCTCTACTTATTCGCTGCTCTGACAAGGTTCCAAGGTATACCAATTAGTTCACTCCAAGGTATACCAATTAGTGCACTCCAAGGTATACCAATTAGTGCACTCCAAGGTATGCCAATTAGTGCACTCCAAGGTATACCAATTAGTGCACTCCAATGTATACCAATTAGTGCACTCCAAGGTATACCAATTAGTGCACTCCAATGTATACCAATTAGTGCACTCCAATGTATACCAATTAGTGCACTCCAAGGTATACCAATTAGTGCACTCCAAGGTATACCAATTAGTGCACTCCAAGGTATACCAATTAGTGCACTCCAAGGTATACCAATTAGTGTACTCCAAGGTATGCCAATTAGTGCACTCCAATGTATACCAATTAGTTCACTCCAAGGTATACCAATTAGCGCACTCCAACGTATACCAATTAGTGCACTCCAAGGTATACCAATTAGTGTACTCCAAGGTATACCAATTAGTGTACTCCAAGGTATACCAATTAGCTCACTCCAATGTATACCAATTAGTGCACTCCAAGGTATACCAATTAGTGCACTCCAAGGTATACCAATTAGTGCACTCCAAGGTATACCAATTAGTGCACTCCAAGGTATACCAATTAGTGCACTCCACTGACTTCTTAGCTTGAGATTCAAAAATTATTTAATTCAGCTCATAGGATTGTTATTGTCTTGTTCCATTTTCCATTTTTATTAATGTTCACCATCACAACTCCTGAGGTCTAGTTAATGTATAGGCTCGTGTGTTGCAGTGTCACAGCAAAAGCTCTCTCCCTGCTAGCTTCTTGCCTTAGCTGTGAGGATGCAGATGTCATCAAAGAAATACGAGAGTTTATAACCCCCCAACCTACCTGTTCTGTAAGACAAATGAGTAGAACTGTGTCTTGTACCTCCACAGCCGGTGCCAGTGCAAGCCTAAGTAAGTGTCTATCTTACCTTCTCGCTCAATTTGTCTTTGTGAGTTGTCATATTAATGTTAGCTAGTGTTCCACATGTAGCTGTAGGGCAGGGAGCTGAAGGAGCCTCTACCACCGGATGTATTGAGTCCGAAGCTATCAGTAGCTCAGATACACAGAACTCCAACTTCACTCGCTACGAGACTACCAGCTACAGCAACCCCACTTCTTCCAACATCTTCTTTCTAACGAGAGGTTTTGATATCAGTAAGTAGTGTTGTCTTCTCTTGTCTATTCCCTCTATTTCCTGTCCATTCCCTCTCTCTTTCCTGTCCATTCCCTCTCTCTTTCCTGTCCACTCCCTCTCTCTTTCCTGTCCACTCCCTCTCTCTTTCCTGTCCATTCCCTCTCTCTTTCCTGTCCACTCCCTCTTCGTCTCCTGTCTATTCCCGTTCTATTTCCGGTCTACTCCAACTCGTTTTCTTGTCTATCTCTCGCTTGGTTAGTCTGTTTAGCGCAGTTTACCAGCTAGTAACTTACACCAGTTGTTGCGCGTGATATCTAGCTCTGGCCGACAGTGACGGTCTAGTGTCAATGATCAGACGACGTCTACAGTTCCCTAAAGCTGCCGTTAGAAAGTCAGCGCTGCTTGCGTTAGAGAGCGCTATAACCTACAACTCCTGTACCAACATGTCCCAGGTTTGTCTTTTGTAGCATTACCAACATTTCCTTTTTCATTTCATTTTTCAGTTTTTCTAGAACAGTCCGCTCTACGAATTCTTCAATTTTCTATTCACAGGAACTGGAAACGCTGAAAGAACACTGCAGAGATGTTGGTGTGCCTATTAGAAAGCAGGCTGTACAGTCTCTCACTAGACTGCTCCAACTATACCCAACCAACAGTAATACTCAGATGTATGTCACACTTGGTAGTTATCCCCCTTTGTTAGGCCATACTGTAGGTTTGCCTGCTTGTAATGACTTGTTGTGTTGTAGGGCGTGGCTCACTGGGGTACTTCCTGTCTATGACGATAATGAGGCTTCTGTGCAAGAGAAGTGCTGGGATGCCATCAAGTCTGTCATTCTGGATGTGATAGCTCAGCGGTCAGTTGAACCAACCTGTCTCTGATATGTAGTTTGATAGCATTCAAGGTGTTATTTCACCGATTTTTGGCTAAAATATACCTAATTTATCTATTTCTAGATATTTTTGCCAAAAGAGCTGTTCTGGAATTGTGCTCTCAATAATTCCATCTATAGTATGAGTGCAATAGACACTGGTTTGTACGCAATCTTTTTCTCGATACCAAAACCTTACTTAAGGCCATAAAGTGGAGTTGCAAAAATTTTGTTTATTTGAACAGAAAGAGGGCACCCTAGTAATAGACATTGTGCATAGACATCTCAGTAATAGACATGATGCACAGACTTCAGATTTTTTGGCGATGTTTTAGTTGAGTCAGCATTTTAATTTATTATTGATAGGTTTGCTATTGTGTACACGCTGGTATTCTCGTGATAAATTAAATGGCCAATATCTCAAAAACTGAAGCATTATTACGGGTGAAAAAATATTTTTAAATCAAATACTGTCAAAAGATTCAAATTATCATTATTTAAAATCTATTCGTAACAAACAAAGCCAGATTTTCATTGCTGACGTCGTTGTTATCAACAGTAACAATAATTTCCAAACCTGAGTTTCACGGTTTTTTTTTCTAAAACAGAGACAATGTAGGCTGTAAATAAAAATTATTTCAAATACAATAAAAAAAATCAATATGTTGGTTTAAACTAATTTATGATTATTTTTATTATTTTGGTTGAGACTACTTAGCACTCTTTGACAATAAAGAGAAAACAACTCCGACTATTGAATTGCTTGTCGATCGATGACACTTTTAACTGTGTGAGAAAACTTAATGTAGCTGCGTTAGAAGCTATTGTCCATCAAAAATGTCTAGAATATTTCCAGATGAGTTCTTTTACTCCTACTGATGCTGTATGTTGTTACAGGAAAGAAGGCGACAGTGGCAGACTGGCATGGAAGTTGTGTTCTCTTATGAATGACCCTTCCTTGTGCTACTTACACAGCATGCTCTACTATGTCTGTGTGCAGCTCTTCAAGAGAGGAGAACTCCAACCAAATCTGGTCAAAACACTTTCAACATTTGTGTCCACCGACCATTGCAAGGTGTGTCCTCCACTACCTCTCAAGCTTGAATTTTTTTGTCATTTTTAATTTGTCGTTGCTGTTTGTGATAGAAAAGCAAGATGGCTCCTATTTGTGATGATATTAAGAGTATTTGCAATCCGTTCATTGAACAAAGTTTGTAAAATAATAGTTGTTTGTAAATCAATACGTCATGGATTAACTGTAACGTTGGTTTAGAACATCATAATCATTCAATAAGCTGTTATAGATTACCGAACAAATCATAAAGCAGATAACTCCCAATTTTCAAAATAATGACAAAATTGAAAAGCTGTAAACTGAGATAGTTTGTAAAGCTGCCCTTTTAATTTGGTAAATTTTGAAAGATTGCAATGATTTTGAATTATTTTTTAGGGATATAAAACCTAAAATGTAAATGCTAAAGTGAACTCACTCGTGATAATTTATTTAGGGTTCAGTTTCATTCGCAACCTACGAACAATATAAATAAAAGCTCATTGATTTTTTTTTTATTCAGTGAGCTACTTTTTGTGGGACTCCCGAGTTTCGAACAAAATGATTATTTACTGATTAAATTTACTGCCCGTCTGATTATTTTTATTGTAATTTTTTTGGTGAACACAAGTCTCGAAGACTCTTGTTCACTAAATAAATAACACGAGTATTACAAATAATCACAGGAAGCCTGGCTACTGCTGTCTATTGTCTGCCCCATCATCTCCTCCAAAGATGGCAAAACGGCAGATATTATAGCAAGCCGATGGCTGGACAGCTATGACAATCTGGACCAATCAGTGGTGGTGCATGCTCTGACCACCCTGTCCACTCTGGCAGCGCATGCCAGCCAGACCTGTCGGCAGAGACTCATCGCTGACTTGTTGGCCAGACTGAAGACTTACTCTGTGTCTGTGAGACATATCAAGTACATGGTGGTCACTGTGTCACAGGTAAGTACATTATTGTGTCGTAGGTAGGTGTGCTCATACATGGTAGTACTTACCTGCGCCTATTTGCTGTGCTATATTCTGTAGTTGATGCTCGCAGACGGAACTGACGGGAAATGGGCAAAGAATATGACATCAGAAATAGAGCAGTTTCTCACTGGCATTGTGTATGCAGACACATATGGTACGTGATACTACTACCTGTCGTACACCAAACATATACCAAGTATATATATTACATACAGCAAGTATATAACGTATATTTGCGACCTGGATCGATCAGTACAATAAATTTAATAAATAATATTTTTCGTAATTTATTTAATGCGAATGGGTCGGTAGCAATATTTTTAGTGGATCGCAAAATAAAATACCATTGCTACGAGCAAAAAAATAATAATTTGCGAGGCATACTCATAGGTCGCGAACACTACCGATCCATAACATAAAATTTATGTATACCTACGTGGGTGACGTTTGTTTCAAAGCAGTTCATTCTCGGCATCATTTATTATTTTATCGTTGTTTATTATTATTATTAATTATTATGATTTCCATTACAATGTTGATATATTGAAAATAGACCAATCACAATTATGAAAAGCAGAGCTATTTTGTTGAAACAATAAAGATAAATGTTATAGGTAATCAAGAATTAATTGCTTTGAAATAAACGTTGTCAACCAGACAAGTGTAAAGCTTTTATTCTCTGACTCGCTACCACTATCTGCTACTTACTGATGCATCATGCTAATAGTACCAGTAAGGAATCAACGACACGATAACTGTTGCTGATGAATTGCTTACACGTATGAAAATAATTATGCTCGCTACAATGCACATTGGAATTCTATGTCCTCACGTTTGATCCGGGTCAATGGATATTATTATTATATAATAAAATTTAAACGCCTGTATCGATGCGTTCGCCGCCCACTGATGTGGATCCCAAATATGAGTAATAGCAGATGTTCATCGATCCAGCCCGCGAATACACCCATAATCTATATACCAAATATATACCAAGTATGTATTGTAGACAACAAGTACATATACTACATACCAAATACATATTGTAGACAACAAGTACATATACTACATACCAAACTACCTGCTAACCCTGGGAGAAATCTGTATCCACCACCCAAAAGCTCTCTCACAAAGGCTCATACAAATTGTGCAGAGCATGCTTGTGCTTTCTCATCTCTCAGGTAAACCATCTCACACCTTGTGGTCTTTTACGAGTCACTTGTTTTAGCCATTGCTCCAGCGTTATTTTGTTTGTTACTTCAACCTCGAATGTTCAGAATGTAGTCAAGTGTGATTTTTGTTAACTTTGCAGTTTTTTCACATCGTTTTTCAATTTTTGATAATTTTCCCTATTTTTTTCATTTATTATTATGGGTGCTTTCGGCTGCGTCCCATTTGGTAATAAATGAATTGTTAAAGCGACGGCATTCGGCGTGCTGTCGCATTTCTAATGTAAACGCGAGGTCGTTCAGCGAACGCGTCGGATTGTTTAATCAATGCGAGGACGTTCGGCGGAGAGGTCGCATTTGATATAATATGCGACAGCGTTCGGCGAGGTGTGCCGAATTTATTCTATAGTGAATATTTTCTATTATTTTAATAGCCTAAACGAATGCGGCGATTTGTCGCATACAGAAATTATTTTCATTGTATTCGACACCGTTCGGCTGAGAGGCAACAAAAATGTTTTAGCGCAGGCACATTCGCTGTCATCGATGTGTGTCGAATTCCTGTCAGCCCAGTGTTTATGGTGTGCTTGGTTCCAAGCTAGGTGGATGCATGTCAAGGTCCACAATTGTTTCATGCGACTGGTTTATTATTTTATTTTCTCTGTAAATTGATATGTGTGGTGTTCGACCATATGCGACATGACATTATTTTTTATTGTGCAGCTTATCATGTGCTGTATTCTTCAGGTAAATAATAAGGTCGCTTCATGCCCAAGTAATTATTTATGTAGCGTTTATTCATCCATTTTTATTTATATTCATTTTATTTATATTTTATTATATTTATATTTTTATTTATATGTGACATAATAAAAATAAATCAAATGCGACGCAGCCGAAAGCACCCTATAAATGCTCATTAGCCAGCTTTTAGTTGTGCGGCTCAGAGAGTTTTTCAGAGTGTTTATTCATGCTATCATTTCCCACAATGCTTAGCTAGTTGTTTTGTTGTGTGTAGGACAAGAGAATAGACCTGGTTTTATCGCTGACATGGCTAGCGGCTCGCTTCCAGCCTCCCTCCGACATGCAGCGTTACTTTGTTTGGGTGAGTGCCAATATTATGATAGACACCAACGTGTGGAATCCTCAAATTGGTTAGAGCTCGCTCAGTGATCATTATATTATATGGACAGGTCAGATTTGTATACAACACGAGGATGTGGCCAAACTCAACATCCCCCTGTTGGTGAAGGAGTTGGAGACAACTACCAATGCCTCTATTTGTAAAGCCATTGTCGTCATTTTATGCGATCTGTGCAAGTTGTAAGTATGTCATCGCTTTGTGTGATCTATGCAAGTTGTAAGTATGTCATCACTGTCTGTGATCTGTGCAAGTTGTCAATATGTCATCACTTTGTGTGATCTGTGCAAGTTGTAAGTATGTCATCACTTTGTGTGATCTGTGCAAGTTGTAAGTATGTCATCACTTTGTGTGATCTGTGCAAGTTGTAAGTATGTCATCACTTTGTGTGATCTGTGCAAGTTGTAAGTATGTCATCACTTTGTGTGATCTGTGCAAGTTGTAAGTATGTCATCACTTTGTGTGACCTGTGCAAGTTGTAAGTATGTCATCACTTTGTGTGATCTGTGCAAGTTGTAAGTATGTCATCACTTTGTGTGATCTGTGCAAGTTGTAAGTATTTCATCACTTTGTGTGATCTGTGCAAGTTGTAAGTATGTCATCACTTTGTGTGATCTGTGCAAGTTGTAAGTATGTCATCACTTTGTGTGATCTGTGCAAGTTGTAAGTATGTCATCGCTTTGTGTGATCTGTGCAAGTTGTAAGTATGTCATCACTTTGTGTGATCTGTGCAAGTTGTAAGTATGTCATCGCTTTGTGTGATCTGTGCAAGTTGTAAGTATGTCATCACTTTGTGTGATCTGTGCAAGTTATGTATAACTGTACTGTATAATTTAACTTGTACAACAAATGCCTTGCATGCAGGTATACCAACGCTGTCGGGCCATACGTAAGTAGTATTTCATCTTCACTGAAGAATAGTGACGCTGATGTGAGGAGAAGTACGTTCATAAGTTTGACTAGACTTCTACAGGAAGACTTCCTCAAGTGGAATGGAAGCCTCTTCTACAGGTTCATATCTTGTGTGGTAGACAAAGATACTACCGTGGCAGAGCTGGGTAAGTTCTTGGATGCTTGCCAAAAATTGGCTGATATTTGAATGCTAGGCAATGAACAAGTTCTTTCTTTTTTGTTTTACTCCAGTAGTTTGAGTCATCAGGTGTGCAACTAAATTTACTGCTTTATCTCATTTTGAAACACCAAACACCATGTGATTGAATTTTTGCAGCTTCAATTCTCGGATATTGATGATATTGCCAAATTTATGAATGCGGTAATATTTAGTTTTTGTCGGCTGGGAGTTGTCTGTCCAATGGTTACTGCTGAAAGTCTGTTGTAAGTAGATGATGTAATGCACTTGCAGCTAAGCAGACGTTTGTCTATGAGTTATCCAAAAGGAACAGTGCCATGTACATGCAGCACTTTGTGGAGTGCCTCTTCTACTTCAACAATTATACCACCCACAAGAGTAAGCTTATCTGCCATACATAGCTTCTGTGCCATAAATAGATTCTGTGCCATAAATAGCTTCTCTGCCATACATAGCTTCTGTGCCATCAATAGCTTTTGTGCCATAAATAGCTTTTGTGCCATAAATAGATTATCTGCCATATATAGTATTGTGCCATAACTAGCTTTTGTGCCATAAATAGCTTTTGTGCCATATAAAGCTTTTGTGCCATATATAGCTTCTGTGCCATACATAGCTTTTATCTGGCTTCTTGCAAACTTCACTTGACTTTCTGACTAGTTTTAGTAGCTTATGCATGTCAAAATGAGAGGACAACTCCATAATTACTTAGTTTCCATGCAAACACCAATGATGTCTACTGCAGCGTACAACAAGTTTGCGCAGATGAGTGAGGAGAGGCTGATGTTTTCATTGGCTGGGCAAGTGAACGATGGCAAGAGGCAGCAAATTTATAACTTCATGTTGGACCAGATGACGGACTCGCAGAAGTTTTCCACCACTCAGCGTTTGTGCCAAGATGTCATGGCTGCAGCTCTTGAGAAAGAGATCTCATTAGATACCGACGCCGGAGCTGCTATCCTTGTAGATGCACTGAGGATACTGCAGAGCAAGGCAAGATTTTCTCACGTTTTTTTCATCCTGCTGGAAAACAATGATTGTGCTCCATTTCCCCACATTCTCTGCGATTGATTTGGCCGCATGACCAACAAACAACTGTGTTACCTTTTATCACAGAATATCAAGCTCTCTGTGTCAAGGGCATCAAATTCCGATGCACTGCTAGAAGACGATGCTTCAGCTAGCCAATCAAACAACGCAAAAGCTACGGCTGTTGTCGTGAGCAAGATTGTAAGAAAGAACTTTGTGGAGACGGTTGTGCCTGTGATTATATCACTGAAAGCTGTGGTGAGCTATAGGGATGAGTTGTCTCCTCCTGTGCATTGACTGCTTGCTGTAACTACAGCAAAAGCCTGAAACTTGTTCTATTGTGATGTATAGTATAATAATTAATCTCGCTGCTGACGCTTATATTGTGTGACCTTTGACCTCACAATCAGCATCCTTGTGTACTTGTTATATCTGATGACGTCACAGCGCGCTAACAGCCCACAATATGCGTGCTGCCGTCTCACTCGTGCCCACGCCGTCTCACTCGCTGTCTCTGTGTGTTTCAGTTGGAGTCCATTCACTCTCCATCTATTAAGCACCTCATGCTATTTCTCATAGAGATAACCAAAGACTACAAGGCCGAGCTCGCAGGTAACTTTTTACCTGCTGTGGTTTTAGATGTCTATGATACGTTCGTTTGTGATGTGTCTATATAAAGAGTCTTTTGTCCATCGTGTGCAGACATCTTGGCTGGCAATGAGCAGCTCTCTGCAGAACTGGACTTTGACATCAGAAAGTTTGAGGAGATGCAGACTCTTCAGGCACAGCAGGCTCTCCAGGCGCAGCAGGAAGCTGCAAATACGGAGGAGACAATTTCACGGGTCACTACTGAAGGTATATGTTATATGCGTGTTTTATTTTTGTTGTACTATAAATGTGTGAGATGTGTACGATAGATACGGTGTAATATACCATATATATAGCATGTATATAGTATATATAATATATATATAGTATTTGTACTTCATGTAGTATTTGTACTGTACACACATTGCATGCAATATCCATGTACTGTACACACACTGTATGCAATATCCATGTACTGTACACACACTGTATGCAATATCCATGTACTGTACACACATTGTATGCAATATCCATGCACTGTACACACATTGTATGCAATATCCATGTACTGTACACACATTGTATGCAATATCCATGTACTGTACACACATTGTATGCAATATCCATGTACTGTACACACATTGTATGCAATATCCATGTACTGTACACACATTGTATGCAATATCCATGTACTGTACACACATTGTATGCAGTATCCATGCACTGTACACACATTGTATGCAATATCCATGTACTGTACACACATTGTATGCAATATCCATGCACTGTACACACATTGTATGCAATATCCATGCACTGTACACACATTGTATGCAATATCCATGCACTGTACACACATTGTATGCAATATCCATGCACTGTACACACATTGTATGCAATATCCATGCACTGTACACACATTGTATGCAATATCCATGCACTGTACACACATTGTATGCAATATCCATGCACTGTACACACATTGTAAGCAGTATCCATGCACTGTACACACATTGTATGCAATATCCATGCACTGTACACACATTGTATGCAATATCCATGTACTGTACACACATTGTATGCAATATCCATGCACTGTACACACATTGTATGCAATATCCATGCACTGTACACACATTGTATGCAATATCCATGTACTGTACACACATTGTATGCAATATCCATGCACTGTACACACATTGTATGCAATATCCATGTACTGTACACACATTGTATGCAGTATCCATGTACTGTACACACATTGTATGCAATATCCATGTACTGTACACACATTGTATGCAATATCCATGTACTGTACACACATTGTATGCAATATCCATGCACTGCTCACATATTGTATGCAGTATCCATGCACTTCTCACAGATGCTCAGGTTGCTATGGCTGCACAAACTCCAGTATTACCAACAGCTAATGCCCTGCAAACTCCAAACACTCATATGGCAACGCCCGCCGGGGTACCTCAAGCAACACCCAGACCTCAAGCTATCAGTGGAACTCCAGCTATGCCACCACCTCCACTTCGCTCTGCTCTAAGGAAGTGAGTATTCATAGACATATCTAATGTAGTATCTATATATTCATAGACATGTCTAATGTAGTATCTATATATTCATAGACATCTAATGTAGTATCTATATATTCATAGACATATCTAATTTAGTATCTATGTTTCCATAGACATATCTAATTTAATATCTATATATTCATAGACATATCTAATGTAATATCCATGTATCCATAGACACATCTAATGTAATATACATGTATTCATAGATGCATATAATTGCTATGTCTATGTACTCATCGACAGGCCAATGACTACAGCCAGGCAGCTGAACACGTCTGCCAAGAAGATGGCTCGTGATCGAGCAACAAGCGGCTCTGGCTCAAGCAGGCGGCTGGTGAAACGTGTAAGTCTCAACAAACTACTCCACATAGACATAGAGATCCGTTATTCGCTGACATAAAAAACAAAATATACACGGATGCTTTTTTGCAGGTAAATTTTGATGAAGATGAAGAGAACGACTTGGTAGAAGAAGGTAGTCAAGCGGAACGCACACCAATAGGGTCGATGTTCTCCGGCGCAATTGGCTCCAGGGCTATCAGTACGCCCGATGGTTAGATAACGTTTTGTATCATAGATGTAGCGGAGAGTTAGATTTACCACTAACCATAGACATCTGGACAACCAAAAACGTCCACTGCCACTTGCGTCGTCGGCTCAATCTTTTATATCATATTTATGGTTACTTCCATGGTATTTCCATTTTTGAAAAAGGGGGCAACTCCCACGTAAGTTTTTCAGTGTTGTTATGCGTTAGGTGTATAGCAAAGCATTACTAAATTGCATCACTGTTAGTTGTGAGATTTCTCTCTAGAAATCAAAGAAGCAGAGCAGCAAGTTTATGGCTCCAGGACTGGCTACCGCCTTTGAACCATAAGTAGATGCTGTACAAGATTGTTAGCATTGGTTCTGTTCCGTCCCTTTCCATCTGTGTCTGCGTAGGAGCAAAAGCTAGATGTACCATATTTATAGTATTGGCAGGCGGTCGTCTCCTCGGTTACTAAATCTGATCAAAGTATAGATAAAAGTGAATGGATTGGCGTGAAAAATGAATTGTGGTCAAGTAAAGGAGTTGTCCCCTTTTTGGACCAGACATTTTTCCTACCAACATGTAGTGCTGTCACCTGCTGAAAGTTCTTACTTGGATAAAGCTTAACTGTTACATTTTTAATCTTCAATTGTTAGATTAAATGTTTTCAAAATGTGGGCCTTTACTTTTTAACGATAAATGAATGTTTTTGTGCTGTGATTACATTTGAGCATGATATTGCAAACAGCGTACAATTGCACGTTTCTTCTGTAAAAAAGATTCATGTAGCATTGTTTGTGATTTGTTTTCTTCAAAAGTTTTATTTTTGCGTAAGCTCACATAACAACTGTGTTCTCCCTAAAAAATACAGAGCCAAAATAAGTGAATAATATTTATAAAAACTATGAAATAATGAGATTAATCTCGCAAAATAATATTTATCCTAAAATGATCGTTTTTAATTTTTTGCAAGCTTGATCAGCGTTGGTTGTTTTATCACTCCCAAATAATAGTCCGTCTCACATGCGTACTAGTCGGATTTGGTGTTATTCAAATACACAAGAAGTTACATAATTACCCTTACAACTCTAGCGATCAATGCCTGCATAGACTGCCTTGCAGGTTTAACGCATTATAATTGTTTTATACAAATAGTTGGTACTCCAGTTTCTCTACTATGTCTGTGGCTTTATCTATTCTGTGCCGTTTTGCATTCAGTGAGAATTTTCTGGGTGTCCAATGCGGGGATTGGTTGCAACTGTACAAGTCATTTAGTCTTGTCTGTTTGGTGAGCAGCGTCCTTTGCACGTCAATCAAATGGCAACCTGTTCGTTCTTTTGTAGGTAACCTCCCAGATGTGACGTTTGGTGGCTGCTCTTCACTGCGCATAGTACTCTCGCCCATTAACATGCCCAACCGCAACCCAGGTGAGGCAGCTTCGGTATACCTGTGTATAGTATATCTACTCTGGTATACCTGTGTATACTATATCTACTCTGGTATACTTATATATACTATATCTACTCTGGTATACTTGTATATACTATATCTACTCTGGTATACTTGTATACTATATCTACTCTGGTATACTTGTATATACTATATCTACTCTGGTATACTTGTATATACTATATCTACTCTGGTATACTTGTATACTATATCTACTCTGGTATACTTGTATATACTATATCTACTCTGGTATACTTGTATATACTATATCTACTCTGGTATACTTGTATATACTATATCTACTCTGGTATACTTGTATATACTATATCTACTCTGGTATACCTGTATATACTATATATACTCTGGTATACCTGTATATACTATATCTACTCTGGTATACTTGTGTATACTATATCTACTCTGGTATACTTGTATATACTATATCTACTCTGGTATACTTGTGTATACTATATCTACTCTGGTATACTTGTATATACTATATCTACTCTGGTATACTTGTGTATACTATATCTACTCTGGTATACTTGTATATACTATATCTACTCTGGTATACTTGTATATACTATATCTACTCTGGTATACTTGTATATACTATATCTACTCTGGTATACTATATCTACTCTGGTATACTATATCTACTCTGGTATACTTGTATATACTATATCTACTCTGGTATACTTGTATATACTATATCTACTCTGGTATACTTGTATATACTATATCTACTCTGGTATACTTGTATATACTATATCTACTCTGGTATACTTATATATACTATATCTACTCTGGTATACTTGTATATACTATATCTACTCTGGTATACTTGTATATACTATATCTACTCTGGTATACTTATATATACTATATCTACTCTGGTATACTTGTATATACTATATCTACTCTGGTATACTTGTATATACTATATCTACTCTGGTATACTTGTATATACTATATCTACTCTGGTATACTTGTATATACTATATCTACTCTGGTATACTTGTATATACTATATCTACTCTGGTATACTTGTATATACTTTATCTACTCTGGTATACTTGTATATACTATATCTACTCTGGTATACTTGTATATACTATATCTACTCTGGTATACTTGTATATACTATATCTACTCTGGTATACTTGTATATACTATATCTACTCTGGTATACTTGTATATACTATATCTACTCTGGTATACTTGTATATACTATATCTACTCTGGTATACTTGTATATACTTTATCTACTCTGGTATACTTGTATATACTATATCTACTCTGGTATACTTGTATATACTATATCTACTCTGGTATACTTGTATATACTATATCTACTCTGGTATACTTGTATATACTTTATCTACTCTGGTATACTTGTATATACTATATCTACTCTGGTATACTTGTATATACTATATCTACTCTGGTATACTTGTATATACTATATCTACTCTGGTATACTTGTATATACTATATCTACTCTGGTATACTTGTATATACTATATCTACTCTGGTATACTTGTATATACTATATCTACTCTGGTATACTTGTATATACTATATATACTCTGGTATACTTGTATATACTATATCTACTCTGGTATACTTGTATATACTATATCTACTCTGGTATATTTGTATATACTATATCTACTCTGGTATACCTGTATATACTATATCTACTCTGGTATACTTGTATATACTATATCTACTCTGGTATACTTGTATATACTATATCTACTCTGGTATACTTGTATATACTATATATACTCTGGTATACTTGTATACTATATCTACTCTGGTATACTTGTATATACTATATCTACTCTGGTATACTTGTATATACTATATCTACTCTGGTATACTTGTATATACTATATCTACTCTGGTATACTTGTATATACTATATCTACTCTGGTATACTTATATATACTATATCTACTCTGGTATACTTGTATATACTATATCTACTCTGGTATACTTGTATATACTATATCTACTCTGGTATACCTGTATATACTATATCTACTCTGGTATACTTGTATATACTATATCTACTCTGGTATACTTGTATATACTATATCTACTCTGGTATATTTGTATATACTATATCTACTCTGGTATACCTGTATATACTATATCTACTCTGGTATACTTGTATATACTATATCTACTCTGGTATACTTGTATATACTATATATACTCTGGTATACTTGTATATACTATATCTACTCTGGTATACTTGTATATACTATATCTACTCTGGTATATTTGTATATACTATATCTACTCTGGTATACCTGTATATACTATATCTACTCTGGTATACTTGTATATACTATATCTACTCTGGTATACTTGTATATACTATATCTACTCTGGTATACTTGTATATACTATATATACTCTGGTATACTTGTATACTATATCTACTCTGGTATACTTGTATATACTATATCTACTCTGGTATACTTGTATATACTATATCTACTCTGGTATACTTGTATATACTATATCTACTCTGGTATACTTGTATATACTATATCTACTCTGGTATACTTATATATACTATATCTACTCTGGTATACTTGTATATACTATATCTACTCTGGTATACTTGTATATACTATATCTACTCTGGTATACCTGTATATACTATATCTACTCTGGTATACTTGTATATACTATATCTACTCTGGTATACTTGTATATACTATATCTACTCTGGTATACTTGTATATACTATATATACTCTGGTATACTTGTATACTATATCTACTCTGGTATACTTGTATATACTATATCTACTCTGGTATACTATATCTACTCTGGTATACTTGTATATACTATATCTACTCTGGTATACTTGTATATACTATATCTACTCTGGTATACTTGTATATACTATATCTACTCTGGTATACTTGTATATACTATATCTACTCTGGTATACTTGTATATACTATATCTACTCTGGTATACTTGTATATACTATATCTACTCTGGTATACTTGTATATACTATATCTACTCTGGTATACTTGTATATACTATATCTACTCTGGTATACCTGTATATACTATATCTACTCTGGTATACTTGTATATACTATATATACTCTGGTATACTTGTATACTATATCTACTCTGGTATACTATATCTACTCTGGTATACCTGTATATACTATATCTACTCTGGTATACTTGTATATACTATATCTACTCTGGTATACTTGTATATACTATATCTACTCTGGTATACTTGTATATACTATATCTACTCTGGTATACTTGTATATACTATATCTACTCTGGTATACTTGTATATACTATATCTACTCTGGTATACTTGTATATACTATATATACTCTGGTATACTTGTATACTATATCTACTCTGGTATACTATATCTACTCTGGTATACCTGTATATACTATATCTACTCTGGTATACTTGTATATACTATATCTACTCTGGTATACTTGTATATACTATATCTACTCTGGTATACTTGTATATACTATATCTACTCTGGTATACTTGTATATACTATATCTACTCTGGTATACTATATCTACTCTGGTATACTTGTATATACTATATCTACTCTGGTATACCTGTATATACTATATCTACTCTGGTATACTTGTATATACTATATCTACTCTGGTATACTTGTATATACTATATCTACTCTGGTATACTATATCTACTCTGGTATACTATATCTACTCTGGTATACTTGTATATACTATATCTACTCTGGTATACCTGTATATACTATATCTACTCTGGTATACTTGTATATACTATATCTACTCTGGTATACTTGTATATACTATATCTACTCTGGTATACTTGTATATACTATATCTACTCTGGTATACTTGTATATACTATATCTACTCTGGTATACTTGTATATACTATATCTACTCTGGTATACTTGTATATACTATATCTACTCTGGTATACTATATCTACTCTGGTATACTTGTATATACTATATCTACTCTGGTATACCTGTATATACTATATCTACTCTGGTATACTTGTATATACTATATCTACTCTGGTATACTTGTATATACTATATCTACTCTGGTATACTATATCTACTCTGGTATACTATATCTACTCTGGTATACTTGTATATACTATATCTACTCTGGTATACCTGTATATACTATATCTACTCTGGTATACTTGTATATACTATATCTACTCTGGTATACTTGTATATACTATATCTACTCTGGTATACTTGTATATACTATATCTACTCTGGTATACTTGTATATACTATATCTACTCTGGTATACTTGTATATACTATATCTACTCTGGTATACTTGTATATACTATATCTACTCTGGTATACTTGTATATACTATATCTACTCTGGTATACTTGTATATACTATATCTACTCTGGTATACTTGTATATACTATATCTACTCTGGTATACTTGTATATACTATATCTACTCTGGTATACTTGTATATACTATATCTACTCTGGTATACTTGTATATACTATATCTACTCTGGTATACTTGTATATACTATATCTACTCTGGTATACTTGTATATACTATATCTACTCTGGTATACTTGTATATACTATATCTACTCTGGTATACTTGTATATACTATATCTACTCTGGTATACTTGTATATACTATATCTACTCTGGTATACTTGTATATACTATATCTACTCTGGTATACTTGTATATACTATATCTACTCTGGTATACTTGTATATACTTTATCTACTCTGGTATACCTGTATATACTATATCTACTCTGGTATACTTGTATATACTATATCTACTCTGGTATACTTGTATATACTATATCTACTCTGGTATACTTGTATATACTATATCTACTCTGGTATACTTGTATATACTATATCTACTCTGGTATACTTATATATACTATATCTACTCTGGTATACTTGTATATACTATATCTACTCTGGTATACTTGTATATACTATATCTACTCTGGTATACTTGTATATACTATATCTACTCTGGTATACTTGTATATACTATATCTACTCTGGTATACTTGTATATACTATATCTACTCTGGTATACTTGTATATACTATATCTACTCTGGTATACTTGTATATACTATATCTACTCTGGTATACTTGTATATACTATATATACTCTGGTATACTTGTATATACTATATCTACTCTGGTATACTTGTATATACTTTATCTACTCTGGTATACTTGTATATACTATATCTACTCTGGTATACTTGTATATACTATATCTACTCTGGTATACTTGTATATACTATATCTACTCTGGTATACTTGTATATACTATATCTACTCTGGTATACTTGTATATACTTTATCTACTCTGGTATACTTGTATACTATATCTACTCTGGTATACTTGTATATACTATATCTACTCTGGTATACTTGTATATACTATATCTACTCTGGTATACTTGTATATACTATATCTACTCTGGTATACTTGTATATACTATATATACTCTGGTATACTTGTATATACTATATCTACTCTGGTATACTTGTATATACTATATCTACTCTGGTATACTTGTATATACTCTGGTATACTTGTATATACTATATCTACTCTGGTATACTTGTATATACTATATCTACTCTGGTATACTTGTATATACTCTGGTATACTTGTATATACTATATATACTCTGGTATACTTGTATATACTATATCTACTCTGGTATACTTGTATATACTATATCTACTCTGGTATACTTGTATATACTCTGGTATACTTGTATATACTATATCTACTCTGGTATACTTATATATACTATATCTACTCTGGTATACTTATATACTATATCTACTCTGGTATACTTGTATATACTATATCTACTCTGGTATACTTGTATATACTATATCTACTCTGGTATACTTGTATATACTATATCTACTCTGGTATACCTGTATATACTATATCTACTCTGGTATACTTGTATATACTATATCTACTCTGGTATACTTGTATATACTATATCTACTCTGGTATACCTGTATATACTATATCTACTCTGGTATACTTGTATATACTATATCTACTCTGGTATACTTGTATATACTATATCTACTCTGGTATACTTGTATATACTATATCTACTCTGGTATATTTGCAGGTAATATAAACTCCATTCAGAGAAGTGAAGCTTTGAACCCATCAGGTGACGCATTGACTCGGGTGTGTAATAGATATGCCAATATGATTTAAAGTTACGTGCTGTTCTCGAAATTGATTGTGCATGTTTTGTTTGTCAGTCTAAAAGAGAAAGGCCAGATGTGCCCTACCTCGTCATTTGACCAAAATTAACTGCTGACAGCTATGAACAGTTGAAAACACTTGCTATTGTTGTACTAATATCATGTTGAAATATTTAATTTGCTATAGTTTTATATTGCAGTGTACTTATACCGTCTTTTACCAATTGGTGCATGTTATAGAATACAATATCTGATTCATTGCAATCGAAATCTGGAGGGCGTCGAGGTAGACCCCTAGCGCCTGTGGATCTGGAACAGTCAACAGATGTCTCACTGGACCCGCTGCAATCTATACCGCTGTCTGCTAAGCGAACAACAAGGTCTAGAAAAAGGGGCGGGAAACGGAAGTGATTTGACTGTCCTCTTGTATAGCTGTTGGCTCCAGTTTCAATAAAATTGTTTTGTATTGTTGGCCATTATGTCATGTGCTCTGTTAACAACCATGCATCTGGAGTTTAAATAGAACTAATACTGTCTCAACTACTCAGTCTGTGTTATGCATGTTGTCACCACTACTATTGCTTGTTGAATAATGCATGTCACATAGTTGATGGCTGCAAACCAAGGTAATTCTTTCATTATTGCATCATCTGTTTGCATTACCATCTTATCTTCTATGATTCATTTATTTATTATTACGATAAAAGAATATTATTATTATTTTATTCAATACCATTGATTATTATTTTTTATTTCACTGTAAGCTGTGTTGTTGATAAAGGCTTCTCTTAATGTAGAATATGTACAGTTTGTGCGATGAATATTCATGTTTGTTTTTACTGAGATCTGTCGCTTGTGTTGTCTTTTATTAGTTAGTAGTGTGACTTTTATATCTGTTGGATTAACCAGAATAATTAAATTTATTAACAAATACAAGTTAACTCAAACATATTATATACATGATTTAATACAAGGTGTGGTTTTGACTATTTAATTGTTGTCTTAAGCATGGCATATGTTATAACTGGTGAAGAAAAAAACTATGAAATGGAAACATTCAACACGTTGACACTAAATCTCAGAACCAATGCACTTGTCTAATGTTCATGTAATAATATACTATTGTTGGGATGCAAGCACAGTCATTTTATTGCAAAGCCATGATGTGATAGCGAGTGCCTGACGGAATGGGTTAGTTCACTGCAGACATTTCAGGTTGTCCGACAGTTGATTCTCAATGTGTAGGAATGTTTGCCACCGAGCAAGCACTTCATAAGAAACTTTTGTTACGTAAGGGTTTTGTAGATTGAAAAACGTGCCACGTGATTCATAATTTATTAAAAATATTGATTAATCAATTACTTTCAATTTTGTTTAGTACGAAATCAGTAAAAGTTGTTGATAAGAACATTTTCGGGCATGTGTAAATCAGACTTGGAGTGTTTTGTAACAGCAATATCAATTCTCACTTCATACATCGTGGTACTGGTCACCAGCCATACTGAAATTTCACCATGGATATGGTAACCTAAGCTACTGATGCACTGGTGTTGTAGAGTTTTGGAGAACTGATTCGAGACATGATGATGCGTGTAGCAGCGGAAGTGAAAGTTCAATCGCAAAAGTCAATCAGATTGTCACTTCTGATCCATCCAACGATTGCTTAGAAGATGCTGTTGTTTCAGTCGAGGAGTATGATTGTGCAACCAATCAGACCCCCCAAAGTGCTGACCAGTGCGGGTTGTCTATTCTGTCATGTGATAGAGGCCAAACCGTCCAACAAGGTCTGTTTGGCACCCCATGCCAGTCCAATGCCCACTCATCTATTAGACACAAGTAAGTTTGCCCGTTTTTTTCTTCTTATAAATCAAAATTTGCAATTAAAGTCAGTGTTAAGCCCTCAAAACTGTTCTTTGAACTTGTTAAAAATGTTACAAGCACTATGATGCAATACAGATGGTACAGTTAAAACCCAAGTACCTGGAAATTTCGTATCATCATCTCAACAAGGCAAATAAAAATCATCAGCTTCTACAAGCTCGTTTTAATTATTATTTGATATCAAGATTAATCACGCCAAACAAAACACACTGACTTCTGCGTTGTGCCGTTATCAGTATACTTTGATGTTACAGATATGTAGTTGAGCCGACAATACCTCCGCCAACAATCAGATTAAGGTCACGTGAAAACTCAGAGACCGACACCACCGTAGGATTTGTTCCGAAAGTGTTACAGAGCTCTCGTAGAGGTGTCGTTGGGAGCGTTGAGATGGTATCTCTTCTATCTAATATCCAAGACAGATGCAGAAACAACGATGAAATCAATCAAGAGTTGGAACGGAAGCTACATCATAAAAATCAGCAACTTTCCCAAAACTGCCTATTGCTTGCTCAATCGAATGATAGTATTTGTCAACTCCAACATCAGCTGGATGAAGAAAGAAAAGAGAAATTGGGTCTACGAGATCGGCTCAAAATAATGCTTCAAGAAAGCAGTAACATTGACATGGCGAGGCAGGAGACTGTTGAGGAACTGGGTTCTTTACAATATGAAAAACGAAAACTAGAGCAAGACCTTGTCGAGAAGACATCCATCGCAGCTGCTCTGCAGAAAGAACTAAAGGAACTGCAAGCTAGTAAACAAGCAATACAGGAGGAGTCGAGATTCAACATTTGTCAGCTGCAGGAAGAGAGCAAGGCTGCCAACGAGGTCATCAACGATTTGAATACGGAGCTGTCAAAAAAATGTGAAATGCTAACAAAGCTTCAGGAGACATGCGCACGGGAAGAAAAAACCAGGAAACACACAGCTAAAGAGGCAAGTTGTTGGAAATGTCACAGAGTGTCTATTAAAAAACGAGCAGTAGCGAATAGCAAGCTTAAATGTAAACAAGAACGGCTGCATTAGCAGTTTCTTTAGAAACTGATAGAAATGGGGTCCCGGCAGAGTAGTTTAACTTTAGCGATGCAACCGGAAGTAGCTCAGTCAATTGTTGAACTTATCATTAGATATCACGACTTGGTTGACTATTATTCTAATGTGAGCAAATTTGAGCCAATAACATGACAAAAATGATGTTGCTGAGAAAACTCAAAGAATTAATAAAGCCTTTGAAAGTTCTTTTTGGAAAGATTTTGATTTATTCAGTTAAAAGAAAATAATTAAATATCATGTTCCAAGTAGAACAATATTTACATATTTCGGGTTTAATCAAGCTTGCCAACATAGACTTATGAAAGCACGCCCTTAAACGAGTACCGTGGTTTACTACCAATGTGCCGATGTACTGTTACGACTTATGTTGATGGCGCATCGCCAATATTATACACTCCAAACTTATCAGTTGCCGTGAATAAAAAAATGTTTCTTTAGTAATCGTTAAAATAAAATGACTTTCGTTTTAATAGTATTGTTGGTGGAAAGCGGGCGTCTGGTTTCTTTAATCATAGCTCTGCACCAAAAACTGCCGGGACCCCATTAGGGAGCATTAGCAGCTGTTTTGAATGATTTCTTATAAAAGATTGCATTCAAGTTTCTATTTGGATAAGGGGCTCAGTATACGTGTAGTTTTAGTCGTTATTTGAATTATTCATTAAAAACTGATCTTGTATTGATGACCTTTCACTAGGACGTTTAGATTGAGGCAAGTCGTTTGGCAGCCCTAAAAAAGTTATTTTATTTATTTACGACAGGTAGAGCTGGTGACTCAGCAAGGACAAAGTTTACTGGAACAGCAAGCAGTTATGAGAACCCAGTATCAAGAGGACCTAAAGGCACACAAATCTCGTGTAAAGGTATTGGAAGAACTTTTGGCCTCCAAAGAAACTGAATGCAAACATCTCTATGATAAACTCGAATTACAACAGCAACATACGACTGACATGGATGACCGTCTGCGAAGAAACAAAGAACTCTATGATCAGGAGATACGCAATGTTCGATCTGAACTCAATGAGGCAACGCATGAAGTAAAGCATAGAGAAAGTATCAAAAACAAATTGCAACTCGAAATAATATCGCTGAAAAAACATAATACATCGTCAGAGCAAAGCTTCATGTCAGAACGCGAACAGTTAATACTGGAGAAGCAGCAACAAGCGCAAAAAATAAACGATCTTAATAGTCAGCACGCTAAAGAACGGAGCAACTTTCAGAGACAGCATGAAATAGCAAAAACAGAGAAAGCAGGGCTTGAAGCAAAAATAGTGCAACTTGAAACATTAATCGACGAATTAAAACAAGATTCAATAAACTTGAAATGCTGCATTGCTGAGTTGGAAGACACACTAGATAAAAAATCAATGGCACTATCTAGTCTGAAAGATGAAATTCAAGATGCCACGAAAACCAAGGATGCTACAATTGCTAAAATTGAAGATTTGAGGTCAATTATGAATAAAAATGAATCTGACATGGCGTTACTTGCTGAAGAAAAAGATCTAGAGGTTGTCCATTTAAAAGAATCTATTCTAAAAATGGAGCAAGAATTATCTCAAACAGTAAGCAACTTCGATCAAGTCATTGAACAGTTAAAATTGACTATAGACCAACTTTCAGAAGAAAATCAGGATTTGAACCATAAGCTTACAATTCAAGTGAATGAGATTGCAAAACTTCATGAAGCCAAAGAATCTGTGGACCAAATATCAAACATGAGAGCAAAGCTTTCAAAGAAAGAAAGCTCTAAAGCGATACTGCTGGCAGAGCAGCAACGTATTGAACGCGAATACTTGGAAGCCTTGTCACAGAAAACATCCGTAGTAAACGATTTGGAACATGAAGTCAAGCTGTTGCAAAACGAAAATGCTAATTTGAAAGTAGAAAATGAAAAACTTGATAGTGAATCAAAGCATGAAACAAGAGATAGCAGCTGTGGAACTACAACACTTACCTATGACCTTGATGGAGTAAACAGGGGACTACTAGCCAGAAAAGAGAGCAGCAACCAAATATTGGCAGCTGAAAATGCAAAAATGAAAGACGAGCTGAAGCAAGCTAATACATGGTGGAATAGAGATGTACATGAATTACAAACACGGCACATGGCTCAGACAAATATTCTCAATCAGATTGGCAGAAAGATGACAATTTTGGAATTTGAAAACATTCAGCTCAAGCAACTAGCCACAGGCTCTGACGACCAAAGAGCTTGTTCTGCAGACGTTACAGAGATAAATCCGCTGTCGGCTGCTAGCTCTAGACACCATCATTCATCTGGGCTTGAAAGCTTATTGGACCAATATAAGCGAGAACTTTACAGTAAGGATAAAAAAATTAGAAGACTCGAAGCATCATTGCAGACTGCCAAGTGCGAAACTGATGCAGCATTATCAAGGTTGGAGTCGGCATCAGAGCAAGAACAATCAATGAAGGATGGCTTGGAAGGGAAACTGAGTCAAAATGAGATGGATGTACAAAAAATTCAATCAAATTTGACAGCAGCTGAAGCCATGCTTGCAAATAACGATCACTTGGCAGCTGAAAGTCTGGTTAAAAAGTCAAACACAGATGCACGTGACCTACTAGAAAATATTAGAAATGCAAATCAATCAGCAACTGGAACAATGCGTTTGGCAGCTGAAACTCATGCCAGTTTAATAGATCTGCACAAACAGTTTTCTGTTACTCTTGAACGTGTGCGTCGAGATGCCGAGGCCGCCAGCTTGCACCAGAAACAAGACACTGAAGCTTTGCAGAAGAAGCATGAAGAGCAGCTAAACCATCTCCATAATACTATTAATAAGCATGTGAGTGAATATAACACACAGTCACAAAGAATGGCTACTGTGATTGCCGAAAAGGTTCAATTACAGGCAAAATTACAAACAGCGGAAGACAAGTTGAACGATATGAAAATACATGCATCCGATGCTCACCGTGATTTGGAGGTAGCAAGAGCTGCAAAGGTAGCTTCAGATAACCGAGCAGTAGAACTAGAGGACTTGCTAGCACAAGGTCGGGAAAAAATCACTCAACTGGAATCCAGTCTCAGGCTTGTTAAAACTGATGAATGTATAGCTAAAGAACGTGAGATAGCTGAACTAAAAGCAAGACAAGAGAAGCAGATCACCACATCTGAGCAAGCTCATCGGCGGACTCTTGAAGAGTTTACAGCAAGACTGAGAACATCTGAAAAAGATAACATGAAATTGCTTGCTGAAGTAAATCAGTTGCATGAGAAAGCAAGCAAGGAAACAGAAAATGCAAACGAAATATGCGAGCTTCATGGTGAAGTCCAAAAGCTGACAACAGAGAAATCTGAATTGCACGAACGATTCAAGGATGGTTTAGCTTCATTAAGAAAAGACCATGAGATAATTCTTAAAGAACGTTCCAATGAAATACATCGACTTCATTGTCAAGTATCAGAACTCGAATCCAAGCTCCGTGTGATTCAAGAAGAATTTAGCAATAGTAAAATCTTGTCACATTCTCTTGAGAATGAACTGCAACAATCAAGGGCTGGACACACTTCAGAAATCCATGACTTTAAGTTACAACTTCAAACAAGTGAGCAAGCAATTGAAAAGTTGAAAGAAAAAACGGATATTGAGAAACAGCACTTGGCGAGGACTTTAGAAAGTACCACCAGGCTTGAAATCGAAAATGTCAAACTCAATAACAGTCTTGATAAAGAAGCCCAACACAAAAAAGAACTAGTAGCTCTTCACAACAATGAAAAGTTGCAAATTCAATCTCACCTACAACATAAAATAGCTGAAAATGAACAGTTGGTGGTTGAAAATGAACAGCTAAAGCAGTCAATCAACTCTTTAGAAGGAAACTTGCGACTTCAAGATGAACAAATAAACATTTTGAAACAAGATGTGCAACATTTAGATTCAGTGTGTCAGTTATACAAAAATAAGATAGAAGCTTTTCGTAAAGATTCTAATTCACGTGTTAATAGAAGTATTTCCAAACATGGCAGCCAAGCAGCTTCAGAAACACTAAAGCATAGTTCAACATCGCGGCTGAAAATGCTTAATCGCTCACAAGATACTGATGATGGCCTGGGTGTTAGAACTGCAGAGCTTACCAATCAAGTTGTCGAGCTGGAACACATGAATCATGTTTTGCGTAAAAAACTGGAGCTGGCTGAAGGTCAGCAACAAGATCATATGAGAACAAGTCTAAAACAGGCCGAGTCAATAGAAATTATAACCAAGCAACGAGATCAACACATGGATGCATTTAATAAGACTGCTTGTGAGCTGGAACAGCTTCAAAGTGAGCAAAGGATTCGGCAATTTAAATTCGAATCAGCAGAAGATCAGCTGGCCAGAGTTCGCTCAGCAAAGACGTCTATAGAAAAAGAGAAAGAGTCTTTACAGAGAAAGCTTAATGAGAATGTGCTTCATAAAGAGATGACAATTAATGCAAATTCTATAAGTAAAGCTGAACAATCTAAACAGTTTGAGGAGATGAAGAACAAACTGGTTGTGGAAAGAGCTAATTCCGTACAATTAGAGCAAAGCCATCAACTTCAAATCAACAGCTTGCATAAGGAAATCACAAAGATGAGGAGACATTTAGATGAGGCATTTGAAGCAAATAAAAGTCTGGAAAAATATATAAAAACTCTCAAGAAGTCATTTATTCACTTATTTGAAGAAGAAGAATCTGTAGTTACAAACAAACAAAACAGAACATCAAATAATGTTCATAAAGCTTCCAGCAAATAAATTACAGCTAGGAAACAAAAACACGGCAGAAACATTCTGTACATTTGATCAAATGAATATTAAATAAAATTCAGCAATATGAAATTTTTTAACCTCACAGTTTCGATTTAATGGCAGAAAATAAATTTACTTGGCTGAGTGCTTGTTCTAGAAGCCTAAACCCACTGTCATCATTCGAAGTGCATAGAGTGATTATTGATGGGTACAAGAGGCGTAATGACATGGCCATACTGACACCAGTGTACAAGGTTTTGTGGGTAGAATCATACGTGTTGGCAATAATCATAGCGATAATTTGACCGGATTTGTTGACAATAGCACCCCCACTTGATCCAGGATGTACCTTACAAGTTGTAGCCAGAATATAGGAATGTTCTTTTGTAGGATAACATTTAGCAACTATTCCTGAAGAAATGATAGTTGAGTTCCCGTGTTGAAACAGACCATAACCCTCTGCGGTTATTTCAGTGCCAGAGAGCACTGGTTGAACAGGTGGTAACAAGCTTATACCTTCCAGTTGTTTGGTCAGTTTGAGTATGGCAACATCAAAACTTTCTTCGTTGGTACTTCTATAGCATAGAGTAGCGGTCGTTAGATCCTCACCCTCAATAACTATTGGATCAGATTTGTGTCCTTTGAGAACGTGGCTACAGGTTAGCACATACACGCTTGATAGTAGAATTCCAGATCCCCAAGAACAGCCATTTCTAACTCGAACTAAACGCGGATTGGTAGCACACTTTCCTTTAGTAAATGTCCTCGGAACTGGCAGAAGAAGCTGCAATGACCCAATCTTTTGCGTTTCCAAGTGAGCATGTAGAGAACTGATAACAGCACTCAAGTCACCTATGATAGAGAGACCAGTAGGTTCCTGAGATTTCCATACAACTGGATAAAGTACTATTCCGACAGGCTTCATTGAGGCATTTAGATAGACTATACCTCCTTGTCCTCCAGGTACACACGGCACATCTGTCAAACATGCAACATCTTCTTCTATATCTTTAGACACAATTCCTGAACTCCAGCTATTGTAAAAGTTATTTACAGCCTGGCTGCATGCAAATGGAGTCATACAAGCTAGGAGTTTAGCACCATGAGACCATTTGTCAATCTCTTCAATTGGCAAGAATAGAGCAGTCGAATGTGTATCGGGTAATTGTAGCAGAACAAATTGAGATATGAGTTTTACAGCCACCGTTTCTTCACTTGGTGTATCAGCTGGACAATGCTGGAAGTCACCAGAAAGAAATAATCCATTGATGGCCACAGCTAAATTCTTACATGTCCATGTGGTTATAAACTGTGCCGCCACTGTCGCCAATGATTTTGGCATCAAAATTTCAAAATCAAAGCTTGAAGGAGCTTTTAAATCGCAACGTTCAGGCCGGCAGCAACTGAAAAGACAACCTGGAGCTAAAACATGGGTAGGAGATATGAATATGGCAGAACTACTCATAGCTTCATCTTCATGTAACTTGTGTCGACATGTCACAACACACGTAACTTCACGTTCACTCAACTTCATGCTTTCAGGGACCATTATGCAAGCCTACAAACAAGTAATAATTTATATACAATGGCTCATAGCTTCGTCATGCCAAATTTCATAAATTTATTAACTGCAAATCCCGCATCTTATTGTGGTTTGCAAAAACACAGACATTGTTCTAATGGTAGGAAAAAAACACAAAGAGCATCTTATAATTTGCTTACCTGTACGATTGCCAGTCAATCTTTAGGATATTTTGAGCTGTTGCAAACTTAGAATATGTCTGTTTCTACAAGCACATCCATAAATCAAACCAGAGAATATTCATGCACAAAACCATAAACACCAGTTGAAATTCACTTTAAAACTATGGATAAGAGGAACGAACAATGTTAGCAAAAAACTAAGCAGCAATGAAAGAAAACAATAAAAGAAATAATAGCAAACAACCACAATATAAATGAGTAATGCATTGATATTAATCTAAATATAAACTCAGTAACGACAATTGTTATCAAATGAAAAAATTAAAACGATTACCCTTTGCAAAGGACTAAAAATGAAAACTGTCTCTACAAAAATATTCACTTGAATTTCAATGAGGGTGGAATTTTGCTTCAGGTGAGACACCCAGATGTCATCGTAAGTTCAAATCAGCTACAACTGCCAATAAATAGCTTGAGATTTGTTAGGAAGCTTCTGTTAGTCAACTTGTGCGGTGAAATTGCTTCAATAAAACTGGGTACTAAATGACCCAAATGTGAAATATTAGCAAACATCAATGTCCTGCAATGAATTCGGGTTTGAAATCGTATTATTTTCATGCAATGCCACTTTATGTAAGTAGTTGGTAGTTTATCCTGTACTTTTCCTCATCTTTACACCCAATAATACTTCTATTTCTTCAGTTAGGCATCAGAGATGCTTCTTTATATTATTTACCTGTGAGTAACTACTCTAGTACGACTATCAACTATTGTCCATTCGCTTTGTGCAAGATTAGACTTCTATAAACTATCATCGGCAGTTTCAGAAGCTTATCAGCGTAAAGTAAATTGAACTTATCTGCAACGCTCACTTTCATTGATGCATGAATGGTTTAGAAAGTTTTCGACCACTTGGTTTGATTAAATTGGTAGTCACTCTTCCGGCAATATGTCTGTCATGCTAGTGTTCTAGCTCCATTACTCTACTTCGAAAAAAATTTTCATTTTCAGCGTCATCTGCTGGTGATGATTTATCAATGACAAGACTTGGTATCAAAACCTCAAAACAAGATCAACAGCAGTGCATTAGTAAAATGGAGCCGACCTGTCTGTTATACTTTTCACTTTTTATGCGCCATGTTACTACATCCTACAGTGCTATAATAGCTCAGAATTATATCAAATGATTATTCCTAGCAGTTGTTACTTTTTATTTGTTGCATCAGGTTCCACCCTTTGCTACAAGACAGTGTGACATTACTGTGTAGAAGTGGCATTCTGTGCAGTCATTTTCTATAATGTCAATAAGACATGCTCGGTAGAAAAGGACGTCTGACAGAATTTTGGCAGCGTTAGGAAGGAACTCAGTCAGTAGAAGTTAACATAGCTGCTTCTGTTTGGTGAAATCTCGTAGAAAGCTGACATCCCATGGTTAGTCCTTCAAACAACTATATCGATCCATTCAGTAATATCTTCAAGCGTACTTTTCTGTAGAGTCACTCTACATCTCCAGCTGGGATCTTCAGCTAATAGCATAGATTGCATGTAAACTTCAAAGTCCAAGGTTTTTGGAGGGTAATAACAATAATCTAAGTAATTTAGGTTTTAATGTGTTGCTTTCTGGGTGTTTTTTCTTATTTCCACAGCCCATTGTGCCAAATTACATAAAACAGTTATTTTACATCCAATCTAAAGCTAATTCTCATGGGGAACGCCTTAAACCGTGAATGACATGGATATTTTCAGCACTGCTTGGGTAAAGAAATCACTGGAAACATGGCAACTAAAAAGTCGGAAGCTGGATTTCTTGCTTAAACTCGGAGGTATCTAAGCTTGATTTGACATGTTACCGCTATTTGGAGGTCCTCAAGGTGTGGGTTTGTGACTTCAACCACATCACATCTATGGAAAACCACTAGGAGCCAAAAATTAACAGAATACCCCCACCCAGCTTGGAATAGTCATTCATCGAGTTCTGTTATTGACCATTCTCATGCAGAATGGGGCAAAGGCATAACATCATGATTGATGACCATTGCTTCTCGCTTGCCCATTGCAGAAAAATGATTGGTGAAAGAGCAAGCCTTGATAGACATGGCTTTTTCTGTTCACCATTGCACACAGAGTTGAAGGGTCTTTAAACTTTTTATTATTTCATTTGCGGGTCTTTTGACGAGTAACTTGATATAAAGCTTGGATAACGTAAATAATCATAAATAGCCGATGTCAATTTACAGATTAATCAAGAACTAAAAATTATTATTGTTTGCAAAATTATGTTGTTGGTTCTGGTGCAGCAAGTTTACGCTGACCAAGAAGTTAGATTGGTGGATCCAATCAAACCTCTGGGGCCAACATTGTTAAGGTAGTATTGACAAACAGTTGGAAGAATGCAAGAGAAAGTTGGAAGTACTATTTTCACCATTCTTTCCATAGTCAATTTTTAGCAACATATACAAATAAAGGGTATAATAAAAAAAATTATTCCATTATACATATCTGCTGTCAAAAAATAATCAAGAGAGAATTTTTGCACAGGAGGAAGAGGCAAAGAATGGACTGGAATAAGGCAGATGGTGAGTCACTCACTGAATAAGCATAAAAAAATGAGCTCTCTTTACTGATCAACAGACGGAAAGGTAATTTTGTGGACACAAAAATGACACGACCAGTTACTTGCAACATGAAGAAATGAGAAATTAGTCATGTTTCACTCTAGATACAAGAACTCAACCCTCCACACAATTCAGAGTGCTGGGTTCTGCTACGCAGGAGCGTATCTCAGTATTATTAATCGCAAACTTTGCCAAACCTGACACTAGGACAAGTTTTTCGAACACACCACTGAAATTGTAACGGTTCGTTAAAACAATTTAATATTTTTACCAAACTGAGTGGAGATTTAACCTTGTGGGTTGAAACTCCACTGACTTAGGTAAACTAGAAAAGGGTGATAACTTTACTGAATTGTGTATCCAGTAGGAACACTCGAAGAACCTCAAGCATGAGAAGTAGGGCATAGGAGGGAGGTTGTGGCTCAATTGGTTGAGCTGCAGTGACGGTACGCTTTGATTGGTTGAGCTGCAGTGACGGTACGCTTTGATTGGTTGAGCTGCAGTGACAGTACGCTTTGATTGGTTGAGCTGCAGTGACGGTACGCTTTGATTGGTTGAGCTGCAGTGACGGTATGCTTTGATTGGTTGAGCTGCAGTGACAGTACGCTTTGATTGGTTGAGCTGCAGTGACAGTACGCTTTGATTGGTTGACCTGCAGTGACAGTACGCTTTGATTGGTTGAGCCGCAGTGACAGTATGCTTTGATTGGTTGAGCTGCAGTGAAGTACGCTTTGATTGGTTGAGCTGCAGTGACAGTACGCTTTGATGTGATTCATGCAGCTGCTAGAATCTCAAGGTTTCCTTGCAATCCTCATTTTTACGAATTTAATTTCCAGCTCAAAAGTGTTGTTGAAACAATTACAGGATAAAAATTATTTTATTGTGATACAAAAAAAGAAATCGCATAAAAATTAAAAATAGGAATGATATGACCCTGCTAAGAGCATCATCCAAAGTTGTGCAACAGTAACACACCAGTGGTCAGAATATAATCAGTGCAAACAACCCAATCAGTCAACAATAAACTTCACCAGGATTAAAAATTACAAGAAGTATAAAATCAGTGAATATTCATAGAGAGATTGTAATCTAATTATCAACAAAATTTGGCATAGAAAGCTTTACTTCAAGAACACATCAATGACGTTCTTGATGAGCCAAGCCTCATCGACCTGAAGATGGTCCCCTACTGTAGCAAGGAAGTGCAGACGACCAGTGGCATTCATAGCCTGAAGTCCAAGCCTGTCCTCAGTGTACAATTTTGTCTCAAACAGAGACAAAATTTTGTCCGTTGATCCATCGGCATACTTTCCAAACCACTACAAAACGTTCGTTTAAAATATTAAAAAATTGGAAGATTCAGCTCACAATAACCCAAGATGACAAATTCATTTAATGACAAACAAAATGATTCAATTTATTTTTTGCATTATGGTCTGCTAAGTAATCAGAGGGTTGAAAATTATTTTGTGCTATTAGAAAATAAAACGAAATGGCTATCGAAGCATTAGGAATAAATATATATTGTTCTACTAGCTGAAGAATTATTATATTTATCAATGTATTAGCAGGTTCCAAGATGTGCGTTTTTGTGATAGAAACAATTATTATTAAATATCACATGATTTACGATTATTTCTACTATGTACTAGATCGACTGATATGGTACTAGGTATATCTCCTTGACTTGCAGTAACAATAACAATGACTTGGAATGATGACAAATGGGCAGCTTTTAGGAAAAAAATCATCTTCAGAGTCTAATGCACCCTTTTAATAGTTATAATTGAATCTATTAATATGGCAGGTTTCAAACAAACAAAAGAGGAAGAGTTCTACGCAGATGATTTTCTACTGTAACAAAAATAAACATACCTCGCTGTCCTTTGGCTGTACCATTGTGTCTTCGGTGAACTTGATCATGACAAAATTTTTCAACTTCTGCAGATTTTTTATGTAGGTTTGGTTCTTGTTCTGTATAGCCAAAAAACCAATCAAGAAGCGAGTTAGTAAAGAAAAAAAATCAGAAAAACAGTTATTTCCATGAGTCATGTAGGCTCACGTCACCAAGGAGCCAGCTAACTAATAACTGCCGTCAACAAGGAGCCAGCTAACTAATAGCTGATGATGTCATAACTCGACTTACGTTCTCATTGTTGATGTCAGCAAGAAATACACTGACTTTCTTGTACTCCTCTTGGTTCAGTGGATCATTCCAGTATTCTGCTTGCACAAGGCTGTTCAACAACCACAATAGCTTGTAATGACGAGCATAAATGGGTAGCATGGGGCCCAAATAGTACAAGAAACCTTCATAAAAAGCACTGGGACTACAAACTCTATTTCTAAGTTTGGAGTGGAAATTTTTAAAAAATGAAACGTGTCGTGTATGATGTCCAATATCTATTTTGAACTATAGGCACACCAAACGCAGCAAATTTTTCAAAAATTGACCAGTTTGTCTTGTACTACGCATGTAGTTGGAAATGTTTGTAATATAATTGCAATATAATTTATGCACCAGCCTCATAGTTTGGTGTAATGCGTATAGATCACAACATCAAAACATCGATGGAGTGATACAGGAGAGTTAAATCTACATAGACTGTGCTGATCGGAGGGCGTTGAATACGCATTAAGTGCTTTTTGATCAAAACAAGTTTTTTAAAGAAGTAATATGATATATGCAAACTCTTTAAACTCTATACTTCCAGTGAGTACAGCAAAAATGGTCTGCACCATCAATTTCAACTCAACAAGAAGTTTTTTAGGTGCTTGAAGGTTATTTAAGATTTTCTCATCTGACTTTTTTTATGTTATTTTCAATGTTTTTATGAAGGAGTTCATCATAGCTGGCTTTATCCATCTTGTATAAATTGGTGGTTTTGTCAGCCGCAACAGTCTATTTTTTTCCCCTTTTTAAGATCTTAATGCCGTCAAGCAACTTATGTTGCAAGTGGTTGTATGACTTTTTAAATTTGATGTTAGAAATAATGCCGATGAGCCTAGACTCAAATTATTTCAATTCACTGATAGTAGAGGGAGCTAGCAGTTCCCACTGATTCAGTTTACTATTATCATTTTCTATCGCCATCAATAACAAAAAATGGTAAACAACTGGGCCGAGGGTAAACTTACAGTACAGAAACTGCTAATTATAAACTTATACAGAAATCACATGATGTGGTGGGTTTGCTCATACAATAAAAAAGGAGTGTAAAGTACATACTTGTCCTGTACAAAGCTGACATACGCTCCTAGGTTAAGGAGTTTCCTGGCCCAGTCACAGAGAGTGGCATTGTCTCCAGGGCAACGAGGGAAACCATATACACCTGTAACAAAATCAGCTGAGGAAAATGATAGCAAAATATCACGACTCTGTCAAAGCCAACTAGTCGACAAAAAAACCTTTGCAAATGAAAACCTCTTTTAAGAAAATGCAATAATTGTTGTAAATTCAGGCAGTAAATTGAGACTGATATTACCTTGGTGCTGGCCTCCCACAGAGATCAGATTGAACATGGGGGGGTCAGGACACCGCTGAGCTAAGGCCCGTAGGAATTGTCCTCCTTGAGAGAATCCCACGGAATTGTAGCCATTCTTAAGTTTGGGGTCAGATCGAATTAGATCGCACACGGCGCTGATTTGATCATTAGCATTCATGAAGAAACCGTTTGCTTCATCCTAAATTTTAACCAAATTTGTCTCATAAATATTACATAAAAACAATAAAAAAAATAAAATTAGCCAAAACAACAATTTTTTTACAAGCTCTGACCACGCAGTTATAAATAAAACTGGGTATATAACTTTGAATGTACCAACCTCGACGATATTACTTCCAATCATTAGCGACTTGACATATACACCTTCGATCTGCTTCTCGAACAATTGTTTTATACTGCCCATGCTCAAGGGATTGCAACAACTATCGCCTGCAGCAATAATATATGGAATAAGTCGAGAATGATGTCACAAATTACATAATCCGCCAATGAGAACATCTTATGTAGAAGTAAAAACACAAAATTTCACATAAAACTTGTAAGTGAAAAAGCTTTATATCATTCTTTCACTGATTCGTAATGCATAGATAAACAAATGATATCCGCATATTCTGCATGGAAATGTTGAGAAAATGAAGGCGTATCATGAAAGAAATATAAATTTGGTGAAGCTGTGAGAGCAGACTTGTAGGTGCTGCATTATTGAGATTAAATAAAATTGGTCCTTTATAATATATGCATTATTATGTTTGTGTGATAAAGTAAAAAGGTTACCCATACCACAGTTTATAAATTTCTATTGCTAATGTGTTATCTTGATCATATGATACTGGTATTGTTAATAATATTCAAATCACAAATAACTGCAATCATTAAATGAAACTGAAACCTATGGTGGCTCATAACGTTAGACGGTTTCGTTTTCAAAGCGTATGAACTGATTTGAAATAGTCCAGACGGTTTGCAAAGCGTCTTTTACATTGAAAATAATTGGGTAACTGTAGTAAAATAGCCCAAGAAACTATGTTAAAAACGGGCTTGTTGGCTATAATAAATTAATTGTCGGCCTCAGCAGTTGCAGGATTAATGCTATAACACTGTATTTCCTGTCCAACAATTGCAAAATCTGCAAACCGTATAGTTGTCTTGCAAATAATTCAGACGGTTTAGAAATGATCCAGATGATTTAGGAAATTACAAACCGTATGGACGCTTTAGAAAGAGTATGAACTATTTACAAACCGTATGAATTATTTTGAAATAGTCTGAACTGTTTTAAAATAGTCTAATATTTTGAAATGGTTGGAGAAGTTTGCAAAGCACATGGCATTCGAACCAAAAGCGATCGTCATAATTTTATTTATAGCCTCTATATAACTTTGTCAACATAGACGTCGATCAAAAGACATAGTGCAAGTTAATTAACTGTATAAAAATGTTGTTGAATATAATCTCTAAAATGAATTTTTACATTTACAGTTAGGTTGTATTTATTATTTAAAATAATTTAAAGCAAGTAATATTTAATAACTAAAAAAATTAATTATTTATTTAAATAAAATTCAACTGTTCAGTGTTTAGGAGAAACATTATCCATCCTAAATGGACAGTAGATCTATGATCAATAGAGCGAACCACCAAATCGGCTAGGATTTTCAAAGCTAATGAGCGATTTCACAAAGCGTTCAGAAGTTTTTGGAAAAGTTCAGACTATTTCAAATTCGTTCAAACGGTTTGGAAAGCGTTCAGACATTTTAAAACACAAAAAGCAAAACGTTCTGAGCCACCATAGAAACCCCATAATAATAACCAGCTTTTCGTAAAATTGCCATCGAACTGTAAAGCCCTCCCATTCTCACCACTCTCTGTCCACTCTTGCATTACCATCATCAGCATTACCGTTCATTCATCATCCAGTAAAATAAATACAACTAATTATTATAATTGACGCAGCCATAAAAATAATTTCTCATATCACTAATTTTTATTATTTATAAAATATAACAATAAAACTTGACAAACTGTTATAATTCAAGTAATGATTAAATTTATCCACTATGCCGAATAATAGTTATTATTATTATTATAATTACAATAGTAAAGTTAGCAGAGAAATATCATTGATGATTTATCACCGGCAACTATGAATAACAATTAACTTGTCATACAATTTATTATAATTGAATTCATTTATTGCAGTAGTATTATTATATATAATATTAACATTAACTGTAACTATAAAATTTATAATTATTTATTGATGTATAAATTTGCCACTATCCACTACCATAATAATGCAACAAATAATAATAGTAATAATAAATAAATTACCACCCTAAACAACTATAAAATTTATTAAACCGAGGTCCAAAGAGTCTTTCGAATAAGAAGAGTAACCCTGGCAATTATTATAATTATTATTATTTTTACTGTAACTCTCTGAGTCTTTGATCTAACAACAACTTTTTATTATCAGTCAGTAGTTTAATAATAATGTTTAACTGCTTTATGATAAAGTTCATGAGAAAAAAACTTTAAAAAATAAAAGGGGTCCTTGTCTTCGTTTATTATCATGCTGATCATTATCAATAGTAATAATAATATACACGAATCAAATGAAGAAGAATAATAGTAGCTAGTAACAGTTATTATTTTTTTTTTATTAAAACCATTAGATAATAATTATAATAATAGCTACGTAACTACTAACTAAGACAATAAATTATTAATAATCAAACAAAATTATTATTTTATTAGTTATTATCATTTTATTATTTATTAGTATTTTATTATTAGTAACTAATGTTAGTTGTTCTTATTTATTATTATTGCGTTCTTCTTGAAGTTGTTGTTGTTGCTGTCATAAAAAGTTGTTGAAGTAGTATTTAACCAACAACTGTCTAACTAACTTATCATGAAAATATGATTATAACAGGCAAGAAAAAGAAATATGAACTTACCCATGCCATGCCAGATGACAATTGGCACAGCATCACCATGGACAACTCCACTAAACAAAACCACAACGCCAAAAACACAAAAAATCAAACTCTTCATCTTGCAAGCTGCCTTGAACGATCATGTGACCTGAAAGAAAATCACATGATGCCTTTTCATTCAACTGGAGTCATCGTTATTATTAGTATTAAAACGATAATAAAACATGTTTAGAACAGACTAAAAACAAAAAGTATACGCCCACTTTTCTGTACTATTAGCCTGTGCTTCGAGTTTATACGAATATTCGCCTTACATTGTCGTCGCACAAGCACAATCTCGAGTATTGTAGGATCAGTGTTTACTATTTGCACGTGCATTTAAAATTCGACGAAAAAACTACTGTAAATGACAACATTAATGATACGTAATAATATCCAATCTGCCTATCACTCCTATTTTTGATATTGGACTTTGTCATTGATCAGAAACAACATATTGGATTATTGCCTTTCAACTGTATAAGCTATAGGTTTGTGCTCTGTTTATAGTATATTGCAACATGTTTGTCTTGTTAAATTATTATTTTTGAATGCCCACGGAATGAATTAACTTCCTTCATTAGAAAGTGGTTTGTGGTAGAGTTACAGTGGATGTACACAAGCATTATAGTTTGTGTAACTAGTAGATCTAGTGGTGCAGTAGACAGCACGCCTGATTGGTAGACTAAATTATGCATAGCATTATTTTCGTGCCAACTCAAATGCTTCACTGAGTTTTGCATACACACAGGAGTGTACTTGTGTATTCTGTATGCTTTAACAGGAAAAAACACACCATAATGTACCATTGCCTACCATAAGATGAGTTTGCCGTGACTCGTGGGTAAGTTGTTAAGTATCTGTATAATTAGAGCATAGGATTTGAGAAGTATGTGTTTGTGAGAGGGGGGTTTTTTGAGGTGCAAAGTTTTTAGTTAGAGTATGTTAGGAATTGATTGAGGAATAACACATATCTTTAGCTGTTTCAAAAAGCATTTTCCGAAAAGATTTACGGTTCAGCTTGAAGGAACACCAGAGATATGCTGGTTTCCTCTGTAATTCTTTGCTCGATGAAATATTTGTCAGTTTTTACATCACTTTTAGGTCTGCCTAGATATTTCACAAGCTGCAGCTTTTTTCACCAAAGATGGAAGTTCTGAAATATTTTGCCGTAATCTTCACCGCTACTACAGCCGTAATCTTGGTTGTTATGGCAACCACTTTTTCAGTGGCAGGTAAAATGTGTGAATTATATATTTCGGTCTTTAAAGTTCCTGTTCATAATTGTCTCTCTGTTGTTACATTTCCACGTGCTTACAGATGGATATCTGATGGACTTTTGTGAATCGGAAAGATTAGCATTAGAATGCGACGAAGATGGACAATTTATAAACGTTCTAGAAGATTCCGTTGAGTACGGCCTATTTGACAATTATTGTGCCAAGTCATTGAATGTTACAAACCTACCTGGTAGTTGTACCGCTGACGCTGCCTACGTTTATGAGGTCATCAACTCAGAGTAAGTGACGGACATAACATATCATTGCACTGAGAGACCGTAATATTATTTGGTAGAAACTTGAAGCCGGATGCTCGGTGGACATCTACCGATTTCCTACTGATTAAGGATTTCATTTCGTTCGCTTCTGGCGAAACGATGATGGAACGATTGGGAGCATCTCCTTTGAGGCTAACTATAGTCTTTGATAGCGTCCTTAAACTCGGTAGACAACTCGTCATTTGACCAATCATGTCATTCCTCATGGTCTCACTCTTTTCATTAAAATTATTTCTTGGTCGCAAAGCGAGTTGTCCCTTCCTTGAGGTTGTGAAGCATTTTATGGCAAACAACGTCACTTCCAGTAATTTTAGTTAGAATAGAATTTGCTGGAAAGTAGAGAATGAAATAGAGAAAAACAACCAGTTAACCTGACCAATTGGCAGGAACCAATCAGTAGTAAATTGGTAGACGTACACGCAGCATTAATTGTTTCATCGATTGTGTTCCAGATGCAGCAATAAAAGCTCCTGTATGTTCTTGGTTACGGACAGTTTATTTAAATTGTCCGCAAGCTCTTGCCCAGAATTACATGGAAGTGACAGCCGGCTGTCACTGGAGTACACTTGCAACAGAAGTAAGTTTCCTTTTTTTAACTGCAATCATTTTTTTTATCATTTTCAATTCCACCTAGTTTAATCAAAAACCATTATAATTATACAAAATAATTTAGGTTTCACTACCATATTTTATTACTATGGTGTACTAGTTACAAGTCTGTTATACCCGTACTTATCATTCATTATTATCAACAGTTACACATGATGTGCTGCTTATACAAATTTACATACTAGCGTAACACTATATTGTTTGTGTGCACAGTAGTGGAAAAATAGAGGTTTCGCTACACATATCTCCTTAATTACACATCAACTAGAAACTGTAGCACACTTGTTTCTTTACTGACATCTCTCCTTTTTTAAATTGGTTTTAGTATTTCGATGAAGTATTATAGTGTTTAATCAAACAGGCTATTTTATGATAGCTCTGTATATAAACATTTGTATCAGTGTTCTGGTTTCCTTCAACATAATCACCTGCTGTTTCTATGAGGTAACAAGTGCTGACCTATTGACCTATGTTACAGTGGTTACACAGACTGAATCAGGAACAACTACGGTAGATCCATCCTCTGTAACCACAGATTTGGCTGCTCTGTCCTCTCTCCAAGGTATGACATCTGCATCGGTTTTCCTTCGCTGTTTCAATGCTAAATCGTGAATACTGATCAATCAGAGAATATTTTTGTCCAAATTGGCCCATTTTCTTTGCCTGCCTGTCTCCTCAACAGCATCTCATCTGGATACAAATTTAAACTCTCCTCAAAGTTTTAAATTTTTTTTCATTACCGTTGATTTGACCAGCTCAATATTATAAGAATTACTAATAATATTTATTGTGTTGTATGTCTATGTATATGCTGTCCCATCACACACTCTGCTGTACGCATGCGCCAGTTTGTACTTGGCGTTTCGTTACAGAGTTCACCGATTTGTTTCTAGATCGTAGAAATGATATTCCATATCACCAATGTTAGTATAAATAGCATTATGTCTAACCTTGCCATTTTTATTCTCTTGCCTTATACATCAGTATAGCAACCTTATGTAACAACATACAACTATATATACCTCAGTAGCAATAGTACCTGCACTAGAGTTTCAGTAGTGACACTACATTGGCTCTACCCTGCACTGGACCATTGTAATACCAACACCAACAAATAATTGCCCTGCTTTTACACTGCTCTACACCCAACTTTACCCAGCATCAGTGTTCAATTGATTATTTTCACAAAATGGATTTTCAAGTCTCAAAATGAGAAATACGACGTTAAAAATCAACTTCTGCCCTATCACCAGCAAATCACATCACTGCTACAGCTCTCTAACACCAGCATGTTTGCTCGTCGGCTTGTTTCCTAACTGCTGCTTTCAATCTTTGCTTCGCTGGCCTTCTATGCGGGCCTCTACTTATCTCGGTGCTGTGTTAAGTTTCTACTCGCTGTTGTCACCCAGCAGATTCAGAGATCCGTGAAGCTGTCACAGACCTGGTCACCAAACCGACAGCACCTCCGCTGCCGACCATTAGTTTCTGTCAAGAAGAGGAGATTGATGTAAGGGACTGCTATATATGGCAGTGTTTGGGTGGAAGATGGCGGAATGTGTCGATAGCTTATAATGATTCTAGCTGCTGTATTCTATGGGATGCTTGTGATGTAACAACAGCTAACGCTTCTCGTGAGGTCGAGGTCGTTTCTGTTTCTAAACCTCTTTCAACGTCTACATTCTCATTAGAAACAGGTGGGGCTCTCTCCTTGTACTTTACATACCTTAGCAGGCCAAATATTTTCTCTAAATTTAAGTTTTCAACTTTTGATTACAATTAATAATAATAAAAATAATAATTAATAAGTATTATAATTAATAATAAAAATAATAATTAATAAATAATCCTTCTTAATTATACAAAATATATATATAAATCTGAAGCATTAAAATGTCATTTTCAGTTGTGATTTAAAAGCGTTGCATGACAGTAAAATAATTTGGGTTTTACTCTAAAAAGAACACATTGGAGCAAATAAGTTTTTATCATTAGTAAAAGTTGAACTTAACACCTTGTTTTTTGACAAAGATCTCAGATTTTGAAAACTATTCTTAATTTAGTACCTTGAATAAAAACTTCTCATTGTGAAAAAGCTTCGGAGAACTCAGCTTGTTGAGTGTCCTGTACTAGACTAAGCACTTAAAACACTAGTTAATATCTAATGGCACCAACGAACGCTCATAGCCTTGTTGTTTGTGGCACGTTTTTTTGGTTACATCCTCTAACTGTATGTTTACCTTGAGTAATTGACCTTTGACATGGCCATCATTTCTACCTAACAAGCTAACAGTTGATTTTTCTGTCTACAAACAGCAGCTGTAACACGCCACTATTCTTTACCACACTACCTAATGGGTCCAACAGCTGGCGTCTGCGGCCCTTGTTGTCACCGAGCTCTTACTCGCTCATCACTCTGTTACTATAACAATCATGGAAGAAATAATCAAGTTACGATTCATTAACTTCTGCATTCTTTGCTTAGGGCAGCATTTCTGGTCAATAAAACTTTGATATAATCTAAAGATGGGTGGTAGTAAACTAGTCCACGCTGATGTTGGGATGCCTTGGTGATTCATCTGGCCGGCTAAAACTGACAGCTAGTAAATTTATTGGTTATATAACATGAGCATTCCTTGTGTCATATTTTATTTCCTTTTTCACGGCAGTAACGATATTCATTGCCAGTAGGCGAGTGTGGGCTGGTGCTGTCATAAAAAATTAATCAACAATTTATGTACAGACCCCGGCATCATCTGCTTACACACCAACAACTTACCTCAATATACCTGCAAATAAACAAGTACATGACCAAACTCCACCTACACATTTTAGATAAATTACTTTCAACGCAAAGGTTGGAAAAATATACTGAATTCATCGCTAGTGTAAAATTACCTTCTCTGTTTGCAATTTAATATTTTTCAATGTTTTTAATCTGGCCCGGCACACAATTTTATTGATTGTAATTTATTAGTTTTTAAATGTAATAATCTGCCTTATTGTTTTAACATATTGTTATGTAATATGTGGTGTTATTTGTTATAAGATATACATTGTATAATAATCATATTACTTACAACTAGTTGTGTCGTAGTAGTATTAGTAAATAGATAGGAAATGGTCAGTCAGACTAATGCATAGTTAGACAATAGTCAGTCTGTACTCGTAAACATTTATATTACTAGCGGAGTGCGAAGTCACTGTAAGCAGCTACAGAGGGTACAACCTAACGTGGAGGATCACTCCTGCCGGACTTCTACGCACAGCTGATTGTCCTGGTGATAACAACATACCTCCGTCTGTGGCCAGAAGGTTGTGTACAGACATGGGCAGTTGGGACGATCACATCGACACAAGCATGTGTAAATCTCCCAGTCTCGCCAACTTGAACACTCAGGTATGCCCCCCTTATCCATGTGCTTTTTGCATTTGGATTGCCGCCTTACTAGTAGTGGTCATGTGATCATACAGAAGAATATACAAAGGCGTCAATAACATTCATTGAATTGATAATAAACATAGATAATAACTATTAATTATTAACTATCTGTGAATTACATAGTCTAATCACCATAAGAGAAAAGAAGTGCCATCTGTTTTTTATGTGCTGATATGGAATTATCATCAAGAAGGAATTATTGAGTGCACTTTATTCTTTTTTCTAAATGGCTCTTTTCATTTAAGGCTCAATAACACTGGATGCGGCAAGCATGAAATTTGCTTGCGAATTCCACTCCGGCACCTGGCATGGCAGAAATATATAGCCGCTCAAGATATCAAACATGTTTGATATTTCGCTGCAGCAAACACGTTGATTGGTTGGCGCACACGACAGCGTGTAATTTTTTCACTTTTTCAAAAACAATCACCCATTCGTCACAGCAATTATTTACATATTATTGTTGTTTATTACTATAATTAGCAGAATAACGCCATAATGTATTCACGCCTGGTCAATAATTTATCTGTTAATTTTTTTGAGCCGGAGGTAAGACTTCTTTTCCTTTAGTCGATAGACACTGAGGAAGAATTGTCCGAGGTGACACATAAACTGGCTGAAGTGACCGAGTCGGAGGACCTGACCACCAGCGACATTGACTATGTGATAGAAGTACTGGCTACTATTGGTGACCAAATCAAAGCCTTGGAACCAGTGTCTCTGGCCAACATTACTCAGGTTAGCTTTTCTGACAATTGGCACACAGCCAAGTTGTCAGACTAGCTTTTTATTGATGCTTTGTATCACTACTGGTGGCGCCACCTGTTCAATGATATTGATGCAATGTTTTTAGCTAGCAATGACAACATGGCTTAGTAAGATTCCTAACTACTAACTGATCATTTTTTGCTCCTATACCTGATTGTGTGACCATAAGCAGTCATTGTAGATGTATACATGTGGTTTATATCAATGTATATCGTATTTGAGCCTTTCTGAATAATGAACTCATTGTACACCTTGCTGCGCCTCATTACTGAATGGGTGAGACAGTGACATCATTCCACCCATGTGCTAAACATGGCCGCTCATGACATGCTTTCTTACCCCACATAAAATGTACATTTTTGAAAGTTATTGCTATTATGCTATAGCATCTTATGAGTCTAGTCCAGAAGTATGAAGACTTGCTAACTACCGACAATTTTCATTGTCAAGCTACGAGCTTTAAATGTCCAGCTCAGGTTTCTGAAAGCTGATAAAAGGGTCATTGAGGTTATTTTTTGTATCTATGAATATGACCTTCGCTCTATTTTTCCTTTGTGTTGCGTCAATTACAGTCTCGGGAATTAAGATATGTAACTCAAGGGAGATAAATCTAATATTTACTACTTTTTATAGGATGTATTACACGTGGGAGATAATCTATTAGACACTATAACTGAACAGGAAATGGCGTCAGGAGGTAGTAAACCTCCACCTGTGAATAGTATGGCGGTTGTGGCAGCGGTGGAACAGGTAGCTATTCACGCTGCTGCCACCACAAATAACAGCATTCATGTACAATCTCGCTCAATTGGTTAGTATGTTGAATCAGATATAATTCTAACTTGGTGTGGTAACCGCTGAAATATTCATGTTTTGTACTTTGTGGCAAAAAATAATATTCTAGCAGTAGATGGATGCAGCAGATATAGCTTTGTTGAATAATAATTATTATTATTTCACCAGTTTGCATCAGTCAAGTGGAATGCAATTGTCAGCCATCTTTTTTCTACAGAGTTGTTTGTGGAAGTGGTGAATGTTGTCAATGACAACCTGGAGTATCCAATCACAGTGCAGTCTTCTGGTGGCCTCATTGAGTTTCCTGCGAAGAACCTAGCTGCTGAGAGAGAGGGTTCAGGTATGAGTCATTCCAGGAGTGGTGCCAAATAGTCATTTCTACATTGATTGACACATTCCATATTTTAGTCAATTTAGCACGTAGCATTTGACGAATGTGTCTCTAAAAGATCTTTTATCTAATAACTTTGGATTGTGGGACGTTCTGCTACCACTTATTACTTGAAAGAGTGAATTTCCGTCAAAGTTAATATATTACAGATATTTGCTATTTAGCCAATCACACGAGCCGACCTACTAACTAGTTAGACAATAGCTGCAACAATGATTCATATCACCAGCTGCCAAAAACCTCATTGATATCTTTACCAGGGTAGCTAGTAACTGGTAACAACCAAAGTCCGATAGTATGTGGCAGCCAGCTCTTATGTAACAACTGGTCCTCCCAGTTTTTGTTTCATTTGGTGGAATTAATTATTAATTTTCATATTAAAATTAGTCATATAACTGTTGACAGAAGCTTATTCAAATCTGTAAAGTAAATCAATTTTTTAAAAGTTTTTAATTCATAAAAAAAAATTCTGTAATGTATTGAAATGACTGAGCAGATGTAAATGAATAATTCAGTTTAAATTTTCTCAAATTAATAGCAAAAGAAGTCAAAGTGTCATTAGTATTTAATAGAATGGAAGTGATGGTAGTTATTTCAAGTGGCCAGCATCTGTGTGCAGTAAGGAGACAACTCCCCTTCAGTAGAAGCACACAACTAAACACCTCTCTGGGGTACTTTCAGCCATGTGAAAGTAAAATGGAGAAGAATAAATAATTAAAGACATTCAGATTAAAAATAACAATCTTAAAAAATGCTTCTGTCACATGGAAAACACAAGTTATTGATAAAGTATGTAGTGAAAACCATAATTTTATTTTCAGCAACTACGGCAGTTATTTCAATGATACAGCTAATACCGAGTTGAAATATAAATGTCTAGTGACATAGACATCTATGTAAGTCTGCTCATAGGTTGACATTAGCTGCGCAAACTACAAGGAAATGAAGATTGGTTCACCCGAGTACTGTCTAGTACCACAAATACAGTACTTGTCAAACCACTTTCTCACGATACTACCTGCCAGCTACTGGGCAGAATTCATTAGCATATCAATATTGTTGTTGTTGGTTGTCCCTTACACTTCTAGCATGACCGCTAATGAATATTCCATGTATTCAAATATTTTCTAATGTGTTACGTAACGTAACGTAGCGACATGCTAAAGTCTGTTCCGCAACGAAAATAAACCAAATTAAATTGGATCAGTTGTAACGAATTAAATAGCGTATATCTGAGAGATTTCCTTCAATGTTGTAGCCTATGGCAAGTTAGTGGCAGTGTTTTATAACAAAAGTGACGTGTGGAAGGGTCAAGGAGATTTGACTGTCGGCACTGCAGTCATATCTGTCTCCACTGTGGACGCCAGCAGTGATGGCGCAAGGAGAGAGCTAGAGGAACCATTTCTATTCTCTCTCAAACATCAACGGCAAAGTGACAACTCCATTTGTGTGTTCTGGGATGAAACGAACACATCGAGGTATGTGAGTCTGTCATCAGCTGTCTGAAGTGTTCGACAACAATTACTAACAACTAGACATGATTGTCTTGTGTCACGCACACATCAGCTGCCTAATGGATGGCCGTGTTTATTGCATTCAGTAGAGAGTAGAAGCATATGCCCCATGCTGGTAATTTTTTGTAATTAAATCTGGCAGTAATTTGTTCAGTTTGTTTGGGGGCCATTTTATGAAGTTCTTTGTTGCATTAGTCACAGTATCAATAGAGGAGGATCTAATTGGTTGATGGTAGAGGCATTTTAGTGAACTCTAGTACGGTTAGTTGGCAAAACACTGAAGATTTTCATCTGCCAATTTATGGGTAAAAATGATACCATAGCATCTATCAAACAGGTTTTATCTGGTTGGACATTTGAAAGCTCATAAGCAAAAAACGCTAGCAATGAAAAAGCTAATTGAGGAAAAAGCTAGCTTAAAACCTATTAGATATAGGGACCCTCCCTATTTAAAAGTTGATAAGAAAAAAGCTAACAGGAAATAAGCTAATAAAAGCCGGTGTATGAAAAGCTAGCAGTATTACAGGTCTATCTAATGATGCATTCCCCCCTCCCCATCCATTGTGGGGGAGGGGGAAATGCTTTTCAGGTATCTAATGCAAACGTTTTTTAGCCTATTGCTTGTTGAAGCGTGGGTGGCTAGTTGCATAACAGATTTGTGTCTGTTTTTTAATATCAGTGAAGTTGGTAACTATTTCTTTGATACAGCTCCACATATCAAACTGATACTACTAGTTAGTTTTCCTGTAGTATTGTTGTTTATTTGCTGTTATTGCTTCAGGTGGTCGACTGAGGGATGCACGGCTGTAGAAGTCAAAGATGATGTAACTCGGTGCGAGTGCACTCACCTTACCAACTTTGCCGTGCTGTTAGACACAACCGGAGAAGCTATAAATGAATCGTTAGCTCTCACAGTCATCACCTACATTGGCTGCGTAATATCTATTGTGTGTCTTTTCCTCTCCTGGCTCACCTTCCAATGCCTCAAGTAAGCCGTCGGTGACAGATTCTACTTGGAAATGTTGCTCAACCGATAGCTTTGAAAAAATTCATACAGCATTGATTTTGAGGTGAATAACTGAATGAAATTGCTTGCATTTTTTCACTGATTATGTAATTGTTCTTTTTTGTTTCTTCCACAGGAATTTGAGCAGCGACAGAAACACGATTCATAAACATTTGGTATTTAACCTGTTGCTGGCGGAACTGCTGTTTTTGTTTGCGATTTCCTCATATATAACGCCTCATAAGGTAAATCTTGCATGATCTGATCATTCATGCAGAGTTTTTAGCATTTGAATATCAAGCCAAGTTTTAAAAAAACAACAGCAATTGCACAGCACAAGAACGGCAAGAGCCAAACGAATGCATTGTAGATGGCTTCTCTTTTGGTGGTCTTTCCTGTTAAATCAAATAAGTACCCTACCACTTTAACATCCTTTGTGGAAAACTGTTATCGTATTCTCTTAAAATCATGCTTTTCAGTAAATACCACTCGAAACATTCTAAGAATTGTGTGAGAATGAGTTTACTCCTGCTGGCTCACATGTTCGTTATTGTCAGTCATCCGCTGCCAGCCAGGCACAGAATTCATACAAAAGTATATAGCAGCATCAACTGTCACTATTATGTCACTATATTATGTCACAATATTCTTATACTTTGTAGATATTCTGCTCAATATTGGCTGGAGTTCTTCACTTCCTTTTCCTGTGTGTTTTCTCTTGGACTTGTCTAGAAGGCGTGCAACTGTATATTATGTTAATAGAAGTGTTTGAGGCCGAGCGGTCGCGTACCCTCTATTATTACCTGGCAGGTTATGGGATCCCAGCTATAATTGTGGGAGTGTCTGCAGCTATTGACTATCAAGGATATGGGAGAGATGAAGTGTAAGTATGGCTGTGCATTTAGCTCTCGTTTTATTGGCTGCAGAAATTGTTAACAGTCATATTACTGGTTGGTGACATTGTTAGCACTCATTTCATTGATTGGCTGATTTCTTAGCAGCCATTTTATTGGTTGGTAAAATCTTAGCACTGATTCTAATACTTTGTGGAATTGTTAGCACTCATTTTATTATTTTGTGGAATTATTAGAACCCACCTTATTGGTTTGCAAGTTGTTAGGCCTCATCTTATTGGTTGGCAAGTTGTTAGCACTCATTTTATTGGCTGGTAAGCATTAGCACTCATCTTATTGGCTAGTAAGTTGTTAGCGCGGATCTTATTGGTTGATATAAGTATAAGCATTAGTCTACACTATTTATAGATGCTGGCTAAATACCGATACAGGATTTATCTGGAGCTTTGCTGGTCCAGTAGCCGGGGTCATGCTGGTAAGTCTAGTCTCTCTGCTTGCACAGGTTCCTTGACCTCTCATTACTCAGGCAAAAGGCACATGCTTTGTTTTTGATTGATTTTAGATAAATATTATAATGCTTGCCGTGGCTATATATATGATGTACAACCACGCCAAGATGGTGGCCAGCATGAAACATAAAGAAACGAGTAAATTGGATAACATAAGGTAAAATAGTATTGGCTATTCTCGCACCTACTCCTGTGCCTAATTAACTCTCCCGCGTTCCTACTATGGTATATCGTACAACAAAATGCCTCTCTCCCAAAACTCTGCATTAAGTATTTCTTCTCTGTATTCAACCTGTCCGTGGGTTGAGAATGAATGGGGTCTCGGCAGAGTAGTTTCACTTTAGCGATGCAACCGGAAGTAGCTCAGTCAATTGTTGAACTTATCATTAGAAATCACGACATGCTTGCTTATTATTCTGATGTGAGGAAATTTGAGCCAATAACATGACAAAAACTATGTTGTTGAGAAAGCTCAAGGAATCAATAAAGCCTTTGGAAGTTCTTTTTTGAAAATATTTTGGTTTATTCAGTTGAAAAAAAATGATTAAATATCATGTTCACGGGTGGAACCATAGTTTTGTATTTCGGGTTTAATTGAGCTTGCCAACGTAGACTAATGAAAGCGCGCCCTTGAACAATTACTGTGGTTTGCTACCACAGTGTTAATGTACTGTTACAATTTATGTTGATGGCGCATCGTCGTCAATATTATACACTCCAAATTTATCAGCTGCCGTGAATAAAAAAATGTTTCTTTAGTAATTTTTTGTGACTTTCTTTTTAATAGTATTGTTGGTGAAAAGCGGGCTTCCGGCTTCTTTAATAATCGCTCCGCACAAAAAACTGCCAGGACCCCATTGAAATGCAATATTTTCTCAAATGGAATGATAATTTAAAAAAAATTTTCCATAGTAGATTAGGCCAACTATCAAACAACATTGAAAGTGGTTTTGAAAGCTTGCCAAGTAGCAGCGTGTGATGAGTGAGTGGGCTACACGTGGTATGCTCCATTTGCTATCTCGGACAGATTCATTTTAGCTCCTGGGAAGATCGTTGATAGAACGAAAACCAAAAATTCTCACCAACTAAATGGAATAGGAATGCGTTAGATGTTGATAGCAGGGACCCGCATCGTATGCTTTGATTCACGTTCAGTTGTCATCGCTTGTAACAGTAACAAATTTCGGAGCAAAATATTTCTCCCTGAAGTACAGTAAAAGATGTGTGTCATTAATTATTGGTGTAATGAATAAACAGAATAGGCTTTCTAATACTTGGTATGTGAAATTTTTTAAAAGGTGACAGCTGTAGCTCGTATCTGACCGAAATGTGCAATGATCCCTCACATCGCTATTAGCAGAAATAACTAGAAAGCAGATAGTAGTCTTGGGCAACAAACTTTTGGGTTAAGTTGCTTCTGGAATCTGCACACTATAAAGTTATTGTAGGCGTTGAATTGTGGCATAAGATTGCATAATTCATAATAGAAGCAACTCAATCATTGGAGTTGTTTTCTCTTCAAGTGACACAGATGCTACATATGCAATATCACCACAATAAATAATGAGTTTGCTAAAATTTATTTTTGTTTCTGATTTTAAAAAATAGTATTTACTTTCATGTTATACCACTCCACACCTCTAAAACATCTATAGAAATTGCAATTTGAAATGTTAGGTTCATGAATGTCTCCACACAATGGCTATTCTGGGAAAATCTCCTTCCATGCCAACAAAAAAATTTTTGCAATTTTTTTATGTTTATACAAAAAAACTTCGTTCAAGACAGAGTCTATTGCACTTCCAAAGTAGAACCATTTAATGAGAACACGACTCCGCAATAGTTTTTGTTGAAAAGTTAGCTGAAATCCATAAAGCAATTTGCAATTATTTAAAAATCTATAGCACAACGCTTGTGATATATATCTTGATAACAACCGCTAATGATGACATTGAAGAACCACTGGTTATTTAGCACTGAAAGGAGTTGTGCTATATTGTCTGTTTGTTATGTTGATGTAGGGCATGGATAAAGGGCGCGGTGGTGCTAGTGGTTCTGCTGGGCTTGACTTGGCTATTTGGGTTTATGTATGTGAGCAAGGATACTAGAGTGATGGCCTACATATTCACTATACTCAACAGTCTGCAGGGACTCTTTATATTCATCTTCCACTGCGCTAAAAATGAAAAGGTAGGCTTGCTGGAACTATTGTAGCCAGACCTACCAATTTGTGGTCTGGCAAAAGCCTATATTTTTTTGCTCAAAAGCCAGAGATGATCATTTGATTAGTGTTGCAGCTAAAATCATTAGACAATTTGAGGGATCAATAATTTACAGTAAACTTGAAAATTGTTCAAAAAGTTGCAAAGTACTAATACCAAATGTTTATAATGCATTTTGATCTACAAATTCATGATTCAAGTTGGTGGTTTTAGAAGTTGTCCCCACTTTTGACAAAATTGAAAGAGCCAGCAACTCTTAATGCACCAAGAATGGGGATTGACATTGCTTGCAGCGAAAAAGTTTGACGCAATTTTTTGTATTAATTGTTTGTTTTGCATCAATGGGGTATGTTGGTAATTAAGGTGCAGAAAGAGTACAAGAGACACGTGCGGAGGGCACAATGGCTGCCAACTTGTATTAGAGTGAGATACGGTGAACATAAAGGACTGTCTAACGTGCCATCGCATTCTAGTTCTTCCAGTGGGGTAAGTTTGCTGTCTCACTTTCTTTCAGTAGAGTGCACTTGTTATTTTTCTTTCCCAGTCAACGTTCTTTTCAAGGGGTGACGCTCCCGCGAAATAATGTTTGAACGGCAAGTTTCTTTTTATATTTTTTTGATAAAACTTGTGAAGTTTCTCTGATAAAAAATATACCAACTCTGTTTGAGGTTTGGATCTATTATCATAGATATATATCATATTAGATATATGATAAGTATACATGCTGCATCAGATGTATGTACCGATGTATACATTGTCATATGTACATAAGTATACATTCATACAATATGTATAAAGAGCCAACGTTACCAGATGTAGTTTGTACCGTTTTCTTCTTTAGTATCTGTCGAGGTACTTCATGCGCAGAAGGAAGTCATCCTCAGACTTGACCAGTGGATCTGTCCGCCTCAAGAAGCAGATAAGTAATCTAACATCTATCAACAGTAACGTTGATGACCAACACTATGAAAGCAAGGAGCCCCTCAACTCGCATCAAAAGATTAGCTTCAACCATGGTATGTAGCCTGTGTACCTTAACACTGTGCGACTATTGCCGTCTTTTGATAGGCTTTACTTGCTTGTTTTTGTGCTGAGGTGAAGCTCAGTAAAGAGGTGCTGCAAATTGACTAGGCTTTGGTTTGTTTCAATGCAAGTCACTTTCAAAATGTTAGAGCAAAACTCATCATGTAGTTTTAATTTTTCAACATAATCACTAGCTAGCATAAATTGTTGGTTTTGAACTTTCAACCAAAACTAAGGGTAGATTACTCTCAACCGATTCTGAAAGTTCACATGTGTAACACGTCTGTTTGATTCTGATGTAGGTTGCAGCGAGCAGCAAGTATTGATGAGCAACCATCACGAGACTCCTTCGAGCTTGTGCTGACTCTACCACATTGTGTTCATTTTTTATTATTATTTTTTATTCATTTTTGTGATTATGAGATTATGCAGGTTTCTATATCATATAAATAATCGTTTTGATATGGTGCTAGTAGGACTCAATGCCATGTATGATAGTCATTATACTGTGGAGACAACTCCCATGCCCCTTGCCATACATGTACATATTTTTACCACTTTCACTTGTTGCCATATATTCCTACATATACGACTAGCCATTTGTTGTAACAATATAATATATATAGATATATAAATATTATAATATAACTTCATAAAATTTTTCAGTGAAGAGAAAGCATTTCAAATGTAACATTTCACTAGTGACAAGACAGCAGGTGAGAGACCAATAGATAGGAATAGTACCCACAGCTGAGCAACAACACCGCTATGATTGGACAAAACACCGATCTCTACGGCTACATACATACCCTTACATATACAATAGTTACACAGTCCACCGACAGAAATTGGCTATATTAAAATCTATTGCAGTAACTCTTTCACTAATCTTGAAGAGGTTGTTGGCACATGATGCATAATTATCAACGAGGCTGTTCGTTGAATTGGTCAAGAACTCTGGAGTGACCAGAGTGTCATTGCACAGACTAAATCATTGCTCGTTCTCCGTATTCTAGTCCTCCAGCTCTCGGAATGCGTTCTGCATTTCTTCTGCTAATTCATCAAAGTCTGACTTAATTTTAGCTTCACCTTCCACTGCGGGGTCCTACAACAGCCACAAACAGTACACACACCCAAAAACCACAAGAAATTTCTTGGCACCAAGTATAATTTATGTACAACGTCAATCCTAGAAACAACTCTGTTGGTACAAAACCAAAGATATTACCATATTGTATAAGTGTGACCAACCTTGAATTTCATACTAGATAGTTTGTACATAGTTTCTCCTAGACGCTCTCTGATGATGGCCCATGTGACCTTGTGGTCCGTCTGGGCTGTTGATTCTACGGCGTGCCTCGCCAAGTCATAAAACAAGATCATGTTCTTCATCATGCCAACAGTCTTGTAGAATGGGCAATACCTGCGAGTGTACACAACACATTCATAGATGCGCGCATGTACTATCTATTGTATGTTCGGCGCTATTCATAGATGCGTGCATGTACTATCTATTTTATGTTCGACGCTATTCATAGATGCGTACATGTCTTTATATACATAACGCATATAGTCTACACACCTACAGTACACTTACCTATCGTATGGAGTGTAGCCGTTCTGCTGCAGGAAGTCGTCCTTCAGTAGCCTGGCCACCTCGAGAGTGATTTTATCTGCCTCGGCCAATGAGCCTTTACCTACCAGCTGCACCACCTCAAACAAATCTTCCTCTTCCTGAAGAATCTCTTTTGTCTATCAATAATCATGACAGTCGATAACAGGTGCTTGTTGACATGCAGGCATCTCAGATGGCAAGTGACGACAACTCCAAGCAATAAGTTGTTACCTTGGTTCTGAGAGGTACGAACTCAGGGAATGCTTTGTCGTAGTACTCATCCAAGGCCTTGGTGTAGTTGCTGTATGAGATTAGCCAGTTGATTGAGGGGAAATGTTTTCTTTGGGCCAACTTTTTGTCCAGTCCCCAGAACACTTGCACGATACCCAGAGTCTTTGAGGTTACGGGGTCAGAGAAGTCACCACCAGGGGGCGACACACTGAAACAGCCAATAAACCTTCATACACTGGAACCACAGCAAAGACAGGAAGTGAGTAGGAGAGTGTCAGGTGGTAGACTTACGCTCCTACGATGGAGACACTTCCTTCCCTAGCTGGGTTACCCAGGCACTTTACTCTACCGGCTCTCTCGTAGAAGGAGGCCAGACGGGCACCCAAGTGAGCTGGGTAGCCAGAGTCGGCGGGCATTTCAGCGAGACGACCAGAGATTTCACGGAGAGCTTCAGCCCAACGAGACGTTGAGTCAGCCATCATAGATACATTGTAACCCATGTCTCTGTAGTACTCGGAGAGGGTGATACCTACACAGGGGCAGACAACTGCTAACTAGGGCAGACAACTGCTAACTAGGGCAGACAACTGCTAACTAGGGCAGACAACTGCTAACTAGGACAGACAACTGCTAACTAGGACAGACAACTGCTAACTAGGACAGACAACTGCAAACATGGGTAGATAACTGCTAAAATGGGTAGATAACAACCAAATATATAAGAAACAGCAGGAAAATGCAGACATCATCGCATACATTGTAATTATTAATGTAAAAGATTGATCAAACAACCAGTAGCAGCTTATAATCGTCACAATAACTACTTGATGCATTGCTTCCATTTCATTGATTTTCACATGAACCGAAAACAACAATGCTAAAAAATTAGGGGTTGTCTTATCTTTAACGCATGATTGATGAGGAGACAACTCCACATAGACACGGACAAGCAAAGATGACAAACCTGTGTAGATGGAAGCTTCTCTGGCTGCCACAGGCATGTTTGATGTGTTGGCTACAAGAGTTGTTCTGTCCATGATAGACACTATCTTACCGTCCTTCTCTGTCGTCAGCTACAAGCAACAGGGCAAAGATTTATCAAAATGTACTAAAAATGTAATCTACAGAATCGTAATTCACAGGTGTAGCCTTCAGATGTAACTTACAGGTGTAACCTACATATGCAGTAACGTACAGCTACAACACGCCGATGCTGCTTACGTATGGCCAGACTTACCTCTGGGAAGTCACGAAGTACCTCAGACATCTCATTTCCTCTCTCACCACAGCCGACGTATATGATGACATCACTGTTGGAGTACTTGGATAGAGACTGAGAAATGACAGTCTTACCACAGCCAAAGGCACCAGGAATGGCAGTGGTACCACCTTGTACACACCTACAACACACACTCCACACTGCATCTCAGCACGGTGAGCCTGCATACATGCTGTAATGTAATTAGCCTGCTGTGAGGTGCCAATCCTAAATACCCACAATGCACTGCTTACACAAACCACATGTTGGCTTGCTGGGTACTCGTCATTGATATGAAGTAGAGCGCATAATTGGGGCATTAGTGCTGAAGCAAACAGTGCAAGTCACATGACAGGAAGTTGTGTGACAGAAGCAGTAAAATAGCATCAGCTACAACATAATCCTACATTTTACAGAAGTTTGCAACCAAACCACACTAACAGCCAATTTAAATCTCTGTATTAACTTTTGCACAAATAACTTGAAAGAGAAAAGCAGAGCTTTCTACTTCGCTGTTTTAAAAAGTTGGCAGACGAAATACAAAAATATTGATTTTTTCATGCAAGCATTTCTCAAACATTCTACATCAAATAAAAACCAACTCAACGGCTGTAACTCCGCAATACATGATCGTTCAGAGAGAGAAAGAAAGAGACCAATGGAACCAGCCATGTTACAGGGGATTATCTAAGACTCTTACGGGAAGAGGGCATCTAGCACCCGCTGTCCAGTGAGGAGGGGATGATTGGCTCTCAGTTTATCAGCTACAGGTCTCATCTGTCTCACAGGCCAGATCTGCATCATTGAGTAGCTGTGCCTCTCTCCGTCAAACTCTACTTCTAGCAGCTTCTCCTGCAGAGCAACGAGTCAAATCGTTAATTTTGTCAATTTTACACAAAATGATCAAACAAATCAACAACATCTTTTAATACGATTCCATTTGAACCGTATTTGCGGGCAGCAAGATATCGTAAGGCAGATCAGCAGTAGAAATATTGTGAACTATTTGCATAAAACAAAGAGAGAAGACAACTTCCTCTCAATCTCTAGTACTCAACCAGCGATTATATAACTTACTGTGACATCATAACTTCCAGGTTCAGCTACGTAAGTGACTGTACCCAATGCCTTGGGAGGTAACATTATTCTGTGATTGACCATAGCATTCTCATAGACTGTACCAAACACATCACCTCCAGTTAAATGTGCGCCAACCTACAAATTATACACATGTGAATATATATTATAGAGTAATATACTGCAGATATACAAGTACAAACTGTACAGCAAACACACATTAAAAAATTTCCGTAAACACGACTTATGTTGAACCTCTGTTTAGCTCAACAAGCAATGTTATATGGCACAGTTTTTTTTGATAAAGATTAACTGAGATTATATTTTATTTCCGTTGTCTTATTATCGAGCCAAGTCAACACATCATAAACCTCGACAATTTAGCCTTAGCACGTAGTGGCTGCACAATAAGTAAGGGGGGTTAGATAAGATACCCTGATATTCTCTGGCTTGAAGTCCCATTGCCTATCTCTCTCCAGTGCGGGTGTGTTGATACCTTTTGGAATGTAAATACTTTGAGTGATCTCATTGATGTCCTTGAGGGGTCGCTGGATTCCGTCAAAGATTCTGTTCATTATTCCCGGCCCGAGCTCCACAGAGAGAGGCTTGCCTGTTCGTATGATAGGGTCACCTACGGTCACTCCAGCTGGACAAGAAACGGTCAAGGAACAACAATGATGGAGTTGTCTTCTCACAAACAACAGTAACAGTTGCTTTCTCACAAACTACAACTGATTAGAAGGGGGAGTCTAAACTGTTAGCTGCGGCTGGTATTTATGATCAAAAATTCAAATTACCAGACGTCACAACAGATAGATTCACCAACTTATTGCATGCATTCGGCTACCTGAAAATGATATCAATGGATTCAGGTAGCTCTTCATATAGAGGGCACTAAACTATGGTCAATGGGCACACATTGATATCGCTTTCAAATGTTCAAACTTCAAATTTTTTAGTATCTGTAGCTCAGAATGGAGGCTGTAACAGTAATTCCAGAAGCAGTATATACTGTAGATGGCTCAGTTTTATCGGCAAGTAAAATTTGGAGTTGTGCCCTCTCTAGTGTAAAAAAGGACAAATGCGTGTTAAATAATTACACATTAGTACATCATCAAAATTTTCAGTGGCGTCAGGTGATAATTTAAAGAAAATACAATACAAACTAACAAAAAAATAAATTGAAATGTTTTAACTTATGATTTGAGAAATGACAAAAATGGAGTAAATAGAAATAAAAAGGATACAGGTCTCCTCATATACTTGAACGGTTGCCATGTCACCCTCCAACTTAATAATCTCTCCCACCAGCTCAGAGTGTCCAACACGTACCAACTCGTACATAGCAGAGCCCGCCATCTGCTGCGCAGTTACCACTAAAATACGTATTAGGTCACATCATTACACCGGCCATCAAACTGGCCAGAATGCTTTGTAACGCATCCAATATCAAGCAATACAACAAAAGATGAAACAAGAATACTGACCAGGTCCGGAGACTGCAAACACATAACCAAGCAGATACTCAGATTCGTTGTCCCGTAACTTGGGCAAGTTTTTCGCTCTGTCCATTCCACCTGCCTGAAAAAAATATTACCAAAACTTGAGTATAAATAAATCACATGCAGACGAGTCACATTCATGTTTCGCTAAAATTCCAACGGAAACTCCGTTTTTTCAAAATTTGCAAGCATTTGCTTCTACTCCACTAACCACATGTAAAATTGCACACGCACATGTTAGGCCACCGGAGACCTTTTTTCGTTTAAAAAATTATCTCGAGACATCTCTCATTCATTTCACTTTGCAGCCCAGCCCAGGTCTTCCACAAAATCAGAAATTGTTTTGTATAACTTGTACTAATATACTATTTATATTTGACATAATCCATCAAAGTATATTTAATAGCAGTATTAATAGTCAATTATCCATCAAAGTATATATAATGGCAGTATTAATAGTCAATTATCCATAGAAGTATATATAATAGCATTATTAATAGTCAATTATCCATAGAAGTATATATAATAGCATTATTAATAGTCAATTATCCATAGAAGTATATATAATAGCATTATTAATAGTCAATTATCCATCAAAGTATATATAATGGCAGTATTAATAGTCAATTATCCATAGAAGTATATATAATAGCATTATTAATAGTCAATTATCCATAGAAGTATATATAATAGCAATATTAATAGTCAATTATCCATAGAAGTATATATAATAGCATTATTAATAGTAAACTTTCACTGGAGTATTAATAATATTACATCACTCATTATTACTTTTGTATGTTGTGGCTTCGTAAAATAATTTTGTTATTACTAAATTTTATTTATTAAATTGCTTTATTTATTATTTTTCGTATTACTGTCACCCAATAATATTATGAAATATGATATCTTGTATATACTAGTTTACCTATGACAACAAGTACTTAGTCTTAGTCATTCAATACAATTATTATAATTCAATTTTTTAACATGTATCACTTTTACTTTCATTTATATATAGGGTGTAGATAAATACACAAAATGTGATGTTCAAAACTTGACAAGCCAAATCAGATTGAATAGCAGAGCAGTACTGGATGTAGTAATGGATGAAGGTGCATTTTGGTATCTATTATCAATCAACAATCAATTTAATAATAACTATGGCAAAGATCAATAATTCATGCATAGTATTATTATATAATAACAGTAGCAGTATTACCAATTGCATTCAAATATTATTGTGTCAGCCCGTTCTATCTTCCCCCCCCCCCATCTTGTACTTTGCCTGCCCAGCTCTATTTCTCACCCACCATCCTCTACCTTGCTCTACCCCTGGCCTGTTCCTCTTCCTCCCGTTCATTTCTCACTTCCTTCCTCAACTTATGACACGGGTGTTCCAACTCGCTTACAAAAACAATGTTTGCAAAAGAATGTTGCAATTGATGTATACTTGAAGGAAATAATGTGATTCGTGAACCAACGAAGAACCGTTTGATTGATACTTTAGCTGCTGCATAACAACAAAACGCAACTGTTTGTAATGCACCCACCCTACTGGAAAATACAATAATATATTTTTACATTTAACTATATAGCTATATCTCATTAGTGATATAATGAAAGTAAAATAATGGTGAAATGTGATAACTAATTTCATTGTTATAAATTGAACATATAAACCTACTATTATGAAACAACAGAAATGATAAAAGATTGGACAGCGATCATAAACTTTAACATTATTATTGTTTTAATTCATACATATCAATAAATATATGTAATAAATGCCTATATATATTATTATGTAATAATATTATTTAATAGGACTAATTATTATTATAATAATCATACTTGTTGTTATCATTGATCAACGATCAATTTAATAATAATAACTATGGCTACTGCTATATATAATAATTAATTGCCATAATAATAAGGAACAATAATCATAAATGAATATTAATTAATAGCAGATAGGATCAAACTTTTATTATTATTAGTTCATGAATGAAAAAAAAGAAAGAAGAAAAAAAACACAAATAAAAAATATAATAATAATAACTACTACTATTCTATAATAATTATAATGATCATAATAATTATCATCATCACTCATAATAATAATTATTATTATTATTATTATTATTAGTTATAGTAGTAGTTATTATTATTATCACCATTATTATATCATTATTGTTGTATTCTTTTATTTGTGGTTTTTTCTTCTTTTTTTTATTCATTCATTCATCATCATCATAAACTAATAAATAATAATAACAATAATTAATTAATATTATCAGAAGTTTAATAATTAAGAAATACGTTATTATGATGATATTGATAATAATGATTAATATAATAATATATATATATTATTATATAATTAATTAATAAATAATAATAAAATAATAATAATAATTAATAATAATAATATTATTATTTATAAATAAATAATTATTATTATTACTACTTTGTAACTAAAAGTAAATAGGAAACTGCTGCTGGTGAGAAATAAACAGCATCAAATTTATAACATACCATTATTGCAAACCGTGTTACTGTTAACGCTTGAAACAAGAGGTATTTTTTAGTCGGAAGATAGTTGGTAGTTGCCGTCCGTGTGGTACCGCTTCTCAACACTAGCAAAGATGATCATCAGTAATTCACACTCAGTCATGTGATAAACAGGAAATCATACAAACACCGGTTTTTGTAGAATTATTTTTCCGCTTTTCATACCCAAACTGTTTTAATTCTCAATTTTTTGACCAGAAATTAGAAAAAAAAATCTTATCAAAACATAAATAAAAAAAAAAAAAAATTCATATGCAATTTGTTTTAACGTATCTTTTGCGCATCAAGTGCATTACAAAGTTTTGTTGCGAATCCCTGTAGTGAACCCGTAGAATTATTTATAGTGGAGATAATCTATAGGGGAGATAATTCTATGAGTGAACCTGTCTTTGCTGGGTCACTACAGGGTCACTACAGGGTCAATCCATTCATCCCAAAGAGCCGGTAAATACTTTTGCAGGGACGAATCAGAAACTGAGGAAGCATACTCATCCAATGAAACTTGTCGATTTTAGACAATCCGCTTATTAGCCCTGTGAATCTTTGTTTCCTAGCAACAACTCTAATTTATAGGAGTAGAAACTATAAAAATTTTTATATAACATGTGTATGTGAAAGATAAACTGCTTTAAAAAGTTTTAGAATTATACTAAATTTAGTTTTCATAAATAAAAATGAATTTATAACTTTTAGAATAGTAAATAAAAAAAATAAGGTTGTATAAAACATCATGAAAAACTTGATTATGCAAGCAAATATATGGCGGGAATATTAAGCGCACAAACCAAAATCAAACGAACAAAGACCAGAATCTCCTTGATTGCTAGTCAGTTGTTGAAATTACACTGGTAGCTGTGGTCGTTGATTTCCTTCATAACTAAATATGTCGTCTGCCAAACTGTTACAACCTCGTTCTCTCAACAACATCACCCAAGAAACTTCTAAACTGACCAAGAAGACTGAAGTGCTCTCTGTGGCTGGTGATGAAAATGCGGTATGGAAACAACACCGACCATCATCATCATCTGCTGTACAGCAGCAGTGTATTGCTGTTTTTATTATTATCTATCAACAACAATCACGGCTATTATTATTAATTGTTGTTCTGGGGGTTGTTTCAATTAGTGGGATAAAGGTGTCCTTAGGTCGTTTTGGGCCTAGGCTTGTCTTTAATTTAAATTGTTACTACTAACTAAGTGGTTATTATTAATTATTATTATAATTATAGGACCAACTTCTAATTGAAACCACCTGGTCTGGTCAGTTTTATTAGTACTTTTTAGATAAATCTAAAAAACAACTGTTTACAAAGTGCTGTTTTTGTCGTACTACTTCAAGCTATTATTCGATTACTACAATTCTTTTAGCGAATTATTAGGAACTCCCTTTAGTCTCAACATAATAATTAGGCTTATACTCAAAAACAATTGCCTCAAAATTTTTTGCATCAAATATTGAATTTTAGGGTTGGGAAATGTATAATTTTGGGGAGAAAAACCACTTTAGAGCCCTCCGAATCAATCATCACAGCTACAATTCAAGCGTGAACACTGAAAGGGGTAAATAAACAGTTTTTGAACCGGTAGTAGTATTAATAAATGGCCTACAAAAAGACTAAGACCCATTATTTTTGTTGTTGACACGAAACCACAAGATTATTTTCTGTGGTGACGCATTGCTTTACCTATCTTTTGATGTCTATCTACCTTCTATTGATATAAAAACATCAATTATTGATTATTACCATGTGGAGGCGGCCATTGTTTTAGGTAAAAAATTGACGTTTTTTTGCATAAATCGGCTTTTTGTTGTTTGAATTCTAAGTTGTTGATTCAGGCAAAATTGATATCGCGGATGAACAATTGTAGAATATTGATGTACTATTTTGTACTTGGAAGCCGTCAAGCACAAGCAAGCATTTCAAAGTTTTCAATACGCAACCAAAAACGCTTTTTTTAATGCTTTTCTGTAACAAAATGAAACAAGTCACAATCAACCAAAACAATTTAAACTCGACCATTTTTGTTGCCTTTTAAAAATTTGATCTCCCAAGTTTCTCATAATACCGACAACACAGCTATTCCACTTTTAAAAGAAAGCTTCCAACCCCCCCCCCCCAAATGGCCATAACTCAAGGACTTCTATTTTAAATTGTATAATTAATGCACGATTTCTATCGTATTGTAACTGTCCTCTCGAGAAACATCCATTTTGTTTTAGTTTTATAACGGAAGAGGCGTCAACCCACACTTGAAGAAATTGTGTTCGCCAAACATTCATTTTTGATATTTTTTGAGTGGAAAATTTTTTATGTCTTTGTCTCAGTAAGAAATGTTTCCTATTTAGATGTATATAAAGCAGACTAACGTGAAACGATTTAACACATGTGTTATCAATTTTACAGATTCTTATTAATAGCTATTAATAGGAAGCTGTTACCAATACCTGGTGGATCAATGATAAAGTTGATGACTTGCAGTGAGGGCTGATTTCGATAACCCTAAGGACATTTTTTGTTTGTTTACTGAGCCTTTGCTGTCACATATCTCATGGTTGAGCAAAGGTTATAGCTACAATCAAGTTTTTTCATCACTGTTCGTTGTGGTGGTGGTGGGTTGAATATTCAGTTTTGTAATCAAAATTTCAGGGTTCAAGACCCACTAAAGAAAGTATTTTTTTGTTATTTTTTGATACTCTTGTTTTTATTTTTTTAGAGTTACGAAATTGGTGGTGCTGCAGCCATTCCATTTTTCACATTTTTATGTATCAATGATGTACACAAACAACCAAAATTTTCTAAAAAAAAAAAAAAAAAAAAAAAGCGCGGTCAAGCTTTTCAAGGAAAGTCAATTTTTTTGGATTTGGGGAAACGATTTGTTCGGTGTGAAGAGGCTTAGGGTAATGCACTGTCCACTTGAATGCTAACGCTAAGTCAATGTTGTCATTTAGGTTTATAAAAGCAACGTAATGCGTTTGTTTTTTACCCACAAGGCTTGGCTTATGAAAATGCCTGTACATGGTGACCTCACAAATTGAGAGCTAGCCTTATGCTTTGTTATGGAAAAGGAGAAGACAACTCTCCACTCAATCAAAGTACCCAAACTTGAAACAAATTTTTTCAACAAGTTGTGATTTGCATGAAAGAAAACAAAGCTTTCGATGTGTGGTTTTCAGTCACTATTGTAGTTATTTATTAACTGAAGCATTGTTTACATATTTCTTTTCTACACCTGTAGGATCCTGTCAAGTCACAAAAGAATGTTTCAAAAGCAAAGTCCTCGCCCACAACGACGTCTCCGCAGGTGGGTTGGCTTGTTGATTTGATTGTTTTAGTTGGGTTTGTCTACTTCCTCATCTGACTTGCCAACTCAACTATGATGTATTGCATCAGCTTAAGATTATACATCGGCCATATTTGTTAGTACAAATAATATGACACTCGGTCGCTCCTTTTTTGCTCACCTAAAGGTGTCGCAATCCGGAAGAATCTTATCACTTGTGCTAAACTGCCATCCCATAATAGTCCGGGTACCAAGGCCCAAATTTGGCGTGTCTCAACTCATTGAAGGCAACCTTATGTACAATACACCGTTGCGAAGCTGACAATCTGTACATATCAGATCTGCTGGCACGCTTTCCATATCCCGGTAAAATTTTCCGTAAAAAGGGGAGATAATCCAAAAAACCAATAATTCAATGTTTTGATTGGTTATCACTTAAGAGAGTATAACTTAAAAAATAATCTGGCAATTTCTTAAATAATTTTCACACATGGGTTAAAGAAACACTTGTTTACATGTGCAAACTTTCAAATTGATCAGATAAGGAAAGTTCAGTCTGTACTGGAAATTAGGCTAAAACGTGCCAATTGTCGCATTCGGTGGAGCGCATCTTTTTTTCGGAGATGATGACATACAATTTTTATCGCATAATATCAAAGATAATAGTCCTCAGAACATGCAAATTAAGTTTCATGACCTCAGCTTAAAAAATAATCGAAATACGAGTAATTTTCTGTTGTTCTCTCAATCGGGAGTTGTCTCCCCAATTTTAAATTTTCACTTTTTGTGCTTCTGTGATAGAATACATCAAAGCAATCAATTCTAAATATAATCTTATTTTATTCATCTTGCTTCTGTTGTAACCTATGGGACAGAAGAATCAGCCCTACCAGTTTCAGCAAACTTAGAATCAAAATTTTAAGGCCACTGTTATGTTAAGCAAACTTTGCAGGGAGGGGGTTATTTCATTTATTGAAGAGTTGTGCCCTCTGCTGCCCTTTATTTCTGTGGAACTACCTTGACATTAAAAAGACCTTGACACTATGATTAGTGCAGAAGGTTTTGTGAAAGGAAATGTCAGGTGGCAGGATCTTTATCAATGGTAAGACAGAATGTTTAATAATTTACAGTGCAGCAATGAATGTCTGATTATATAAAATATTTATTTATTAATTTTTTCCTTATACCGCCACAAACTCTTTTTTTAATGTTATGAGTTTATAAAACTGTAATTCAATCATCTAACTAATTACTTCTATGCTCTTTATTATTAATTAACATAGGCATGTGACTATGAGTAAAAATAAAAATGGTTGCAAAAGCACATGGGAACTTGTTTCAATCCATTGCCATGACTCATAGTTTATCCACTTTGGGTTTATTGGAAAGACAATTGCTACAAAACAATGCACTTTCATTGAAGCTTATTTGATTCACAGGATATTTCTTGTGCTCCACAAAGCAGCTCAGGGCGTTTACGGTCTGCTCTTTGCATATACTGCCAATCCAAGAGCTGCAAATTCAGTGATAGCCTCACTACTTTGTCAACTGCAGAAACCATCCAAAACAGTCTCAGAAAGCAAATTCTTGCAGGTAGGTTAGATTATTATTTGGATGCTTTAAATGAGTGTTAGCCACATTTGGTGAACATGTGGGTCTCCTTGCTAACATGTAAAATATTTAAACTGCTCAACTACTACGCTTTGATCAATATCAAGTTCAAATACTAAATCGCTTTTTTTCATTAAAAAATGAAAAAAATTTATTACTCTGTCACTAACCACCAGCTACAGCTGCAAATTTAGCCTAAAATCCAAACAATACTATAACTTTTTGATTTCAGATAACTAAAAGACTAGGAGAATATGGATCAGTTTTTATCATAAATCCTGTCACACCAAAGCGCGTAGAGTTTTCAAGGAAGATGACGATAACCATGATCAAACGTCTCCAAAGAAACTGAGGTCAAATAATCAGCTCACATTTGATAATGCTCTCTGTGTGTTTTGTCCAACCAAAAGCTTCAAAAAAGGACTGCTCATCGAATTTGCAACTTCGAAAGCTGCAAATAGAGTTAAACACGTCCTGAGCATTAGTACTGATCAAAACATTATAGGCAGACTTCAAGATGTTGACCTGGTTGCAGCAGAGGTAAAATATCACAAAAAGTGTTACTCCAAGTTTTTAAAGCGAAACTTAGTTGACAACAAAGAAGCAGAGGCAGATGAGAAAGTAGCAGATCCAATTGACAAACTGTTTGAACACTTATGGCCAGATTTGGAAAAAGGAAAGGCATTTTTGTTGGATGATGTTGTCAAAGAATATCGCAAGTTAAATGAAGATCAGAGTAAACCATACTTCAACATTGCCAAATCACTTGCTACAAAGTTTTTAGATAGGATCAAAATTGTAGAAATTAGCCAGAAAGAGAAGCTTGTAATCAGTAAACATTTATCTTTGTGTGAAATAATCAACTTTGCTTATCGCTTGAAACTACAATCAGAAACCGTAAAACCGGAAACTGAAAAAATTAAGGAAGTTGCTGAGACCATCGCAAAAAATATTGCTGAGTCCTGGGAACCAATTGACAGCTTCAACATTACCTCTCAGTCTGTGCTAGAATCAATACCTTCCATGTTGTTGCTGTTTCTAAGTACAATGGCTCGAGGAAGTAATCAGCCAGCTCAGATATCAATAGCACAAGATATTATGGCACTTGTCACTCGTAAAATACCGCCAAAACATATCACACTGGCATCGTCAGTAAAGCATTTGACAGGTAGTAAGAGTGTAGTTGATCAGTTAAGCAAATCAGGGCATAGTTGTTCATATACAGAGCTAATGAGGATATACACTGGCATATCTATTCAGGAAATAGAGAGAGCCAAAGAAGTTGGTGTGGTGATACCCAATAATATATTTCCTGCTTCTCTCGGTTTCATACAAGCTGCAGCTGACAACGATGACTTCCAGGTAGATACCCGGGATGGCAAACGAAGTACTCATGGCACCACAATGATCCTTCTCCAGCATCAGGCAGCATTTGGTAAAATCCTTAAGTTTAGCAGCATACCTAAGACACGCAGGACATCTCTAAACCCGGAAGACTATCTCCAACTAGTAGGTCTGAGAGAGATAATTCAGCCAAAGAAAATTGAGCCCAAAACTTTGAAAGAAACTCGTGCTTGGCGTGCTCTTGATCGAAATTTCTTGTCAATCACCCCGTCAATTCAAACAGCAATAAAAGCTGATCAGGAATGGATAATTTCTAGACTCACTCCCTCCACATTGTTTGAGCTTGATATACAGCCTTCTTTCCAAAATTCTCCAAGCTGGAGTAGTTACAACACAAGAAATGTACAAGACCATGAATCGCCTATCATCGCTGCTGTTGGTTATTGCCCAATGCTGAATTTCAACCCGAATGATCCTAGCACGGTGTACACTGTAATGTGTAGCTTGCAGAAAATGATGTCTACTCTGAATCAGAAGTATAGTGTGATAACATTTGATCTGGCACTTTACAAAATTGCGAAAGAAATCCAGTGGAATAGACCAGATGAGTTCTCCAACTCTATCATACGCCTTGGAGGTTTTCATATAATTATGAATTATGTGTCAGCTTTGGGAACTATGCATTCATCAAGTGGGTTGCGGCAACTTCTTGTTGAGTCTGGTGTGTTTTCTGAAGTTGTAGTGAATCAGATATTTATGTGTAAACATTACAACCGTGCTGTTCTTGCTCACAAGCTAATATTTGAGACTTTAATGAGGAAAAAGTTGCAGGCACTTAACAAGTGGCTTCAGTCAATAGAGGAAGATCAGCAATTGGATGCTGCAATTTTCACATCAACCAATTATAGCTCAGAAGAAGTATGGACCGGTGATTCAGAGCTTTTGATGAGATGCATGAATCATTTTGACAGAAGTATGAATGATTCAACCATGTTCAAGTTCTGGAACAGTTACCTGAAATCAGTTCAATTGCTTTCATGTTTCATTCGTGCAGAACGGCAAGGTGACTGGACTCTGTACATTGACAGCTTAATATCAATGCTACCAGTGATGCATGCTTATGACAGGTGTCATTACTCACGATGGTTGCCCATATACATCTCTGAAATGATTAATCTTCAGGACACAGCCCCTGAGGTGCACCAACAATTCATGAAAGGATTTTTCAGCATAAACCGAACAGGGAGGCCTTTCGCGGGTGTGTCTGTTGATCAAGTCCTGGAACAGACATTAAACAGGGATAGCAAGTCATCCGGTGGCTTGACTGGAATCAGCAGCAATGATGATGCGAGAAACAAATGGTTTTTAACCAGTCATTTGAGGGCTCATCTTCTAGGAGTTCAGAAAGAGCTTTGTTCAATGGAATCAAACCATACCATCCAACTACACAAAGAAGATAGAAGCCCAACAGCTATGAGAGACGAAGCAGATATACAATCTATGCTGGCTACACTAAACAGGTATGAAGTAAACCCTTTCAGCAATATTAATCTCACAAATATTGCAACTGGAATACAACCGGATGAAAAGAATGCAAAAGAAATTTTGGAAGCTCTTTCTACTGGGAGAAATCGTGCTAAGTTATTCATTGAGGAGAGGATTGCAAGTGCTTGCAAGCCATTTCATGCTACACTGCCGAAGGTTTCTATTCCAACATTTGACAAAGTTTCAAAAAAACCAAGGGCCGGACAGGTCAAGACCACATCTGAGCAACAGATACCATTTGCAAAGCTCCTTATACTAGCTAAGTCGAGAAGTGTTGACTTGCTTGAAATTCTCAAACAAGATTTATCTAGCATACCTTTGTCACTGTTTGATGAGAAACTGACTATGAGACACAATGAAAAATCACAACTAGTGCATGCCTTTGAAAAAAAAATACCTTGCAGGCTCAGAAAGTGTAACAGCTCCTACAACCAATGGCAACAAGGCTATTGTGATTGATGCCATGTCACTTATACAAACTGCAAAAACCTCATGCACGTTTGGAGACTTTTCTTTAGTGTTCTTAAAGAGAATTTTGAGTATGGCTACAAACTTCACACGAGTAGATGTTGTCTTTTACGTGTATTATCACAACTCTATCAAGACTTCTGAGAGGAAAAGAAGGTCTGATCAACAAATGTGTCGCATCAAGATTCAGCATGACAATGTTTCTGTCCCAAAAAATTTTAAGTCATTTCTGAGCAATATCGGCAACAAAAATGAGCTAGTTCGATATTTGAGTCAGTCATGGAGAGAGCAGGCTCTAAGGGACACCATCCCTGAAAATACTAAAATACTAGTCAGCTCAACAGAAGTATGGCAGCTGGAGAAAAAAGGTGCGTTGCTATGCGACAAACTAAAATCTAATCATGACGAAGCTGATACGAGACTTGTTCTTCATGCTTACGATGCCCTACAGAGTTCAAACACGGTCGTTATACGAAGTGTTGACACCGATGTTCTAGTTATTGCTGCACATCATTTTCCAAAAATGATCAACCACACAGCAAACAAGGATATAATAATGGACATTGGAACTGGGGCTAACAGGAGATACCTATCTATAAAAAACTTACTAGCAAATATGCCAGTTACAGTGAAAAGAAACTTGCTTCAGCTCCACGCTCTCACAGGAAGTGACTCCACTAGTTCGTTGTTTCGAATTTCTAAGAGTAGAGGCTTGAACGCTCTGGAGATGCAGAACTTCGATTTGAGTGAGCTAGGACGAGTGGATATCAAAGATATGAACGAAAAAACATACTTGGAGTGCGAAAAGTATGTCGCAAGTCTTTATGGTTCTTACAATAATGTAACAGAGGCCAGATATCAACTACTGGCTACAAAGGAATTCAAATCTGAAGCCCAACTTCCTCCCAGTGTTAATGCTCTGAAGTATCACATCAAGAGATGCTCATACCAAGTTACCTTATGGCAGCTAGCATTAACTCCAATGGTTGAAATCAACTGTCCAACCAACCATGGCTGGGACAAGGATATGAATCCTATTCTTAGTGACAAATCAACCATTAAACCATGGGTATAATGGTTGCTTTTTACAGCAGTTATAGGCTGATGTAACCTTATAATTAAGCTTTATTAGCTTTATATATTATAAATATCCCTTGAACATGCTAAAAAAAACAAAATAATTCAGCTAAATTTTGAGACACCCAAAAACACACTTGCTGGGACAACTCCAAGATATGTGACGTCATTAATAAAAAAACTGTGACCGTCCAAGATTTATAGACCTTTTCTTACACACTGAAGTTATCGGATAGTATAAAATTGTTAGCCAATTAGGTTGCGCGTTTCATTAATCAGACGAAAGAATTTCTGAAAATTGACATTTTTGCTTTGAAAAAAACACCAAAAGTAAAGCTCCCAACAAAAAACTGAGGCAACAGATAGAAAGAAAATTCAATTCTGATGCATGCAGATAATTTTGAAGAATTAATGGGCCACCACATTAGCCATAATACGTCAATCAAAGTTGGCCTTGTTTTTGCGAAAATCCCGGACATTTTTTCAAAGAATAATGATAATTTTTTTTTATATTTAAGCTAGCACCTGACTTTTTACACCACTGAATAGAGAATTTCAAGCGCTATCTTCTGATATAAAGAACCATAATAATCAACACTTTGAAAAAAAAAAATGAAAAATAATAAAAAATTACTAGCCAACAATATCGTCGTCATCCAAATAATTAATTTCTAGCGTACTACCTGTCATTTCCACTTCTAAACAATTGCAGCATGCCTAAATAAATATAATCTAACCATTTATCAGAACAAATCTCATCCGTGGAGGTTCTCTGCAAAAAATATTATTTCAACTTATCTCAGCAAGAAAAAATGTTTCTTGCCCGACAAGGAACGGGGTGCGGTTCTCATGGAGCGGTTTTTGTTTCGACTGGCAGATTTACCTCAAATAAAGACCAGAAAATAGAGGAGATTCTGCTCTACACGATGATATAAAATTTTTTATTGTAGGTCTACTAGAAATACTAGAATATCTGGTGCTAAAGCCAACAACAATTTCAGCCAATCAGAATCTTGCTAACAAAAGGTCCGATGGAATTGTTTTATATTTTATACACTTTTTGATGATAAATTTGACAAAATCTATGGGAGTAAGTTTCTTAGCAGGTGTTGAAATGAATTATCAATATGTTTTATTTGACTGGGTTGGGTGGGATGTCACAGAACTCAATAAAAACTGAAATATCTTCAGATTAATACAGGCACCTTTTCTATAAGAGTAACGTTTCCTACTTAGATTCGCGAAAGCTTATTTTATCAATGACGTCACGATTCTAGCATTTTAACGGCGCTGTAGAGCAACTCCGTTTTTCAATGAAGTAAATATTGCCAATAAATATGGATGAATTTCTCATCGTTCTACACATAAAATACAATTATACTTGTAAGATTTAGATAGCTGACATTTTCATTAGCCTGTAACAGCTATAAAAACAAACCATTATACCCATGGTTTAAAGCCGATTTAATGACATCCTGTGGTTGTAAGACTGGATGCTCAAAAAGATCATGCAAATGTCAAAAACTCAATCTCCGATGTACAGATCTTTGTAAGTGCGTAGGTTGTCATAACAAAGTGCTGGAAGAACATAGTGAGGATGAGGATTTTGAAACAAGTGACATGGACGAAGACTGAAAGGAAAAACTAGCCTATTTTACATTATAAGTGAAGACTGTCGCAACAGAATATTTGAGTAAATTTGGCATTCCAGCAATTTTGTTATTGTATTTAACTCAAAAATTATTACCTGTGAAAAAAATAAAAAAAATTTATGCGGTGTATGTATTGAAACACTGAAACCCTTGTTTTTTAAGTTACCATTGATGGAACACTGGAAAAATTGTTTTTCCATGATTAACCAGAGTTGTACATCTTTATACTCATGTAAATTGATCAAAAACATAATAAAGCTGGTGCTGTGCAATTTATATCAATGTCTTTTGAGACCATTATAGCCGAGAATAGATTTAGCTCCATATAATTCATAACATTGGCTTCCTATATGCTCTGCCTGGTCGGATATGGGTATAAAAATAACGTGGTCCCTAGTTTGATTGCACTCTCCATAATAACTATGGAGTCAGGCTAGTAAAAGATCCCCCTCTGCCTTTTCGGAAGAGTAGCCGGTGTAACGGCGGGCATGGGTATAGGGTGCTGCTCACACAAGCTCTGCTTATGAGACCCGCCTTTAGGGTTGCCCACGAGGCACAGCTCAAACAAACAAAATGCACAAGTGAAAATTTAAAATTGGGGAGACAACTCCCGATTGAGAGAACAACAGAAAATTACTCGTATTTCGATTATTTTTTAAGCTGAGGTCATGAAACTTAATTTGCATGTTCTGAGGACTATTATCTTTGATATTATGCGATAAAAATTGTATGTCATCATCTCCGAAAAAAAGATGCGCTCCACCGAATGCGACAATTGGCACGTTTTAGCCTAATTTCCAGTACAGACTGAACTTTCCTTATCCGATCAATTTGAAAGTTTGCACATGTAAACAAGTGTTTCTTTAACCCATGTGTGAAAATTATTTAAGAAATTGCCAGATTATTTTTTTCAAGTTATACTCTCTTAAGTGATAACCAATCAAAACGTTGAATTATTGGTTTTTTGGATTATCTCCCCTTTTTACGGAAAATTTTACCGGGATATGGAAAGTGTGCCAGCAGATCTGATATGTACAGATTGTCAGCTTCGCAACGGTGTATTGTACATTAGGTTGCCTTCAATGAGTTGAGACACGCCAAATTTGGGCCTTGGTACCCGGACTATAACGGGGTCCCAGCAGTCTTATAGGTGGCGCTAGTAATGGAGATACAGGAAGCCCGCTTGCCACGGCCCATACTAGTAAACCGAAAATCAACTCATTTTAGTGAGATGAACTTTTTCCCCATTTGCAGCAATAGATATGTTCGGTTTGTATGATCACTACAATGCGCCATTCACATCAATCGTAACGGTACAAACCACTGTAATCTTTCAAGAGTGCACTTTCATTAGTTTACGTTGGCAAGCTCAGTCGAATATGAAATTATGGTTTTACCTGCTAGCATAATGTTTAAATTTTTTTTTAATTGAATAAACCAAAGAAATTTCAAAAAAATCTAGAAGATTTATTGATCCTTTGCGTTTTCTCAAAAACATCATTTTTGTCATATCAACTGCTCAAATTAGGATAATAGTCAATCATTTTGTGATTTCTAATGATAAGTTCAACGCTAAAGTGAAACTACTTTGCCGGGACCCCCATTGATGCAATATTGTTTGTTTTGTTTTTAGAAAAGTGTAGCTCCAACAAAACAGTACGTAGACGATGAGCCATTGTTGAGGGAGAATCCTAACAGGTTTGTGGTATTCCCCATCGTATACCATGACATCTGGCAATTCTACAAAAAAGCCGAGGCATCATTTTGGACCGCAGAAGAAATTGATCTCTCCAAAGATGTCGTCGACTGGGAAAAATTGAAAGGAGATGAACAGCATTTTATTTCCCATGTTTTGGCTTTCTTCGCTGCGAGTGACGGAATCGTCAATGAAAATCTGGTAAGCTTGCATCCGTTGAACAGTCGAAGTTATAATTGGCAACGGTGATGTTTCTACCGTTTTTATTCTCAAATACACTTGTAGGTTGAAAGGTTCAGCCAGGAAGTACAAGTGACAGAAGCTAGATGTTTCTATGGATTTCAAATAGCCATAGAGAATGTACACTCTGAGACTTATAGTCTTCTCATTGACACATTGATCAAAGACCCCAAACAGAGGTGTGTGTTAGTTGAGGTGGAAATCTAATATTATGTAAAAATTGTCTGTCTGCGTATCTATAGGGTATGCACTGTTGAACTATTATTATTATGCCGAGAGAAATGAAACTTGAAAACAAAAACGTTCTAGTTTGCCAATTTGGTGCGGGCTTGAATTTAATTTAATTTAAAATTTAAGTGGAGACGAATCTCCAAAAGTCACTCTTCACCAGATGGTTAAATGTCAAACAAGCAACTCCAAGTTGGTTTATACCTCGCATTATTTTCTTCCAGTAGCATTGATTGCATCATATTTTCTTCCAGTACGCATTGATTGCATCATTCTGTCGATACAGTGATTTTGCAAGTTTAGTTATCCCAGTAGTGACTGCAATGTACTAGCACTTCCGGCTTTGTTGACTCGAAGGCACAATTTCTCTTGTTTTGGCGAGAAAAAGACAGCATTCGTTTACGATTAAGCTTCGCTGAAAATTTAGTGCCAAAACGTTTGCGAGAGACAATCCTGGTTTGAAAATTTGGAGTTGTCTTTTCTGTATTTATGCATTAAAAACAACTGTTATATGGCGATCAATATTTCCGTTTTGGCTGCAACAGCAAAAACCAATGTCATACTAGCAACGATGTAACGATATAATAATTTATTATGTCGAGTATTTGTGTCTCACAGTAATGATATACTAGTTCAGCTAAAAGTGATTAATTCTTTGTTTTCATTGGTTTAGTAGAAATAAATGATATTTTATTATTATTCAACTTTCATTTTTTAACCTGTACGTGTTGTGTGAAACGACGACTCGATAAAATTTGTTTTCGTCGCGGCTAAATTTTTTGCCAGATTCGCGTACATCAGGGTTGGAGAACGTTTGAAAATTAGAGAATTTCTCGCTTGAACTTAGCCGAAACCGCCTTCCTGTATCATTTTTCAAATTGAGTGTGTATATATAGAGAGACTGGGACAATGTAGATGGTGAATTGGGGGCGAGAATCAAAAGGTCTGGCGTCTTTGAATACAACGGGTAATACTGCTGCTTTTGTTAGAATAAGGCTACACAGTGTGAATTGTATTGGCCCCTCGCTATTTGCAGGGATTTCCTATTCCACGCTATTGATACAATGCCTGCTGTCAAGAGGAAGGCCGACTGGGCTCTGAAATGGATCAACGATAGGAACTCATCCTTTGGGACCAGAGTTGTGGCTTTCGCAGCCGTTGAAGGAATATTTTTCTCTGGATCATTTGCATCGATATTTTGGTTGAAGAAGCGTGGAGTAATGCCTGGTCTCACCTTCAGCAATGAGCTAATCAGCAGAGACGAGGTACGATCATGTTTTCACAACGTTTCAGCTTGTAGATTATTTTCTTACAATTTTGATTATAATCTTTCAAATGCAAATATTTTTGTAAAATTAATTTTTTTATGACAAATTTAGTCATTTTCTTGCAAGTTTAATTGTTATTTCAGGGTTTGCACTGTGACTTCGCGTGTCTCATGTTTAAATACGTGAAGAACAAGCCAAGCAAGCAGATGGTCACTGATATCATAGTAGATGCTGTCAAGATTGAAGTAGAGTTTCTCACGGATGCGCTGCCGGTCTCCCTCATAGGAATGAACCAAGTCCTGATGAAACAATACATTGAGTTTGTAGCTGATCGTCTGCTGCTAGAGCTCGGCTGTGATAAGGTTTGTTTTATAATTGGAGTTGTCTGCACGTGCATAGATTTTGCGCTTATATCTAGTGATTTAACGTATTCTCCTAATGGTGTTTGTGGAAAGTTGATAAAATATCAGTAGCATTTGATTTGTGGCTCTATGTATGTTGCAATAAAGATTAAAAAAATGATTGTACAAGTTGTATCGTTCTAATACTATTACCTTTTTTAAAAAAAATTTGTATCGCGCTTCAGTGACCTTGAATTCGCCGTTACAAATTGATGTTTGTTTATCATGGAGTAACTTTGTCTGGTACTGCGTGACTATGGCAAGCGTCAACCAAGGAGAGCCAATCAACATGGCCATTTCAAGCGGCTGTGCTAAGCATCGACTTCAACAATTACGGTCAAATTTGCTTTTATTAACGGTAACCTCTTATATAATAGTTGATCGAGAGCGGCGCTGCGTGTGAAATAATATCGTAAACAATGGTACAACATTTGTTTGCTGTGTTAAATTGATCAAAAAAAATCTTCAGTAATTTTTTTCATCTAAATTCGGCTTCGAATAAAATTCTAGCGTTTTTGCCGGAGACAGAAGTTGAAAACTCCTCGATGCCAGGTACTTTTTTTAGATTAGTGTTTATTGCTTCGGGTTTTAACATTTCTGTGATATCTTGCAGGTGTGGAATGTTGAGAACCCATTTGACTTCATGGAGAATCTCTCTCTGGAAGGAAAGACCAACTTTTTTGAAAAGAGAGTTGCCGAGTACCAAAAGCTAGGCGTAACGTCTTCGCCCGGTAATCCGACAAACAGTTCCGGTCACGATTTCTCATTGGACGAAGATTTCTAGATGAGAAACTGTTGTGTTTCGTTCTGACACAATGCACATAGTTTTAACTGGGCGTTTTATGTTCATATTTTATACTTAATTTTTATTGGCTCACTTTTATTACTTTATACTTTCTGCTCGTATTTATATTAGTTTTGATTTACTGCGCAATACTCTGTCAGTTTTAGTTGGTAAAATCTATAGTGGAGGTATTCTGTAAAAAAAATATTTGAGTAGTAGTTTTGAAGTATGCTAAGCGTTCTCTCTCTGACAAGTTAGTATTGTAAATAATGTACGCTCATACACCGTACATATATAATATTGTAAAATAGTGTTTAAATATTGTATATTAAAAATTATCCTAATAAAATGTCAAAGTTCAATGATAGAAAGGTGTTTTTCACGAAATGTCAGGAAATGTAGATTACCAGGTGTTTCATTCAGGCAAACTGAGAGGCTGATTTGGAATTGTGTACCTTAGCCTCCCAGAAAACATAATATTTGGGTTGTGCTCTCCACGCAAAAAGAAAGTAGGTTAAAAAACTTTAGCTAGTTCAATGTTCCGGGACGACTAATACAATATCTGCAGATGCACACGAAATAAGGCTATGTCAAGTTTAGAATCATCTTCAAGACAATTGTCACTGTTTAGAGGAAAGGAGGTTCATTTTCTTTCCACAATTTAATTTGGTAATATATTTCGATCTAGTTGTACACTCATTATCCGAAGCATTTCTCATAAGATTGATTATTGAAACATCGTTTGAAAAATCAAGTCAGTTAGAGTTACAATAGTGGTGAGTTTATTATTGCATTGTTGTGTGTTCTCATCATGTCTAAAAGAAAAAGTAGTTTAACTGGTCTGAACAGCAACGAACAACTTCAAGAAAAAGTTGTTTTGTTGTTCATCATTCTTCATCTTAAGTGGTAGAAGTGTGTGTTTCTATTAGTTAATAATAGTTGTAGTGCAATGCTTTGTTGTTGTTTGTAGTTGATGTTTTTGTTACTGTTACCGATATAATAATTAATAATAGTTAGTTAGTTAGTAGTCATGATGATGATAACATTAATAATAATTTTTAATAACAACAGTATTTGATTTTGATCGTGAAAATATTTCTAAGATTTTGATTATGATCATGATGAAGAACGACAATTAATATTAAATTAATAATAATGATTATTATAAAATTATAGTAGTAATCTAATAATGATAATTAATAATAATATTTATTGTAATTAATAATAAATATTATAATTATTATATATATATTATCTGTCATTCATGATAATGAATAATTAATAATCGTCATCATGATCATCATGATAATAATAATAATAATGTTTTATATTATATATATATCAGTCTCAGTATCATTATAATTTATTATTGCTAATGGCGGATTCTTAATGATGAATGAATGCAGCGATCACAGCCTGTCATCATGGCTAATGGTTCGCTGATGATTATTAATAAATTTAAGATAAAATGATAGTAGATGATGATGAAATTTTTTTTGTTGGCAGATGAATTGCAATGTATCCAAATGTTCCTTTTTGCAAGGAGGAGTTGATGAAAGCTCCCCGTACTTTTTGAATAACCAAATGCTTAGGCGGGTACCATCACACTCAGGGGCGGCTATCATAAATGTTGTGCAAGATTTTATAGTGGCGGTGCCAGTCACTCTCGGTAGCCACCTGCACTACCTCATAGCCAGAGCCGTCTGTATCGACAGACAGCCTTGCTGACAACTTGGCCATATCACTGTCCGCCCATCAGCGTAGTCCGGCTGATGGTAGGGCCAGGATGACAAGTTGTCAGGCAAGCATGTCTTCGGCTTCTGCTCGTTTGGGCAACACAAAGCTGTTTTGGCCCAAGGGTCGTACAGCCGTTGTCCTTCGGAGCAATAGTGTAAGCTGTATATCTGTATCGTCTGTAGTATGTAAGAATCAAGTAAAAACTTGAGTGAGTGTTTATTGGATTTTATCCAAGGATAAAAACCAGCTGCGCCTCTGAGAACACTGATTAAATGAGGGCTTGCATCTTGTATTTATATAAATGATTATGTAATGCATCCCTTGTCTACGATGCTAGCCTCAAACAGTACAGGGATTAAGTACAATAATAATAATAGAGAGGATGTGCGCATATCCTTGGCAACACGCAAACAGTTTGGTAATTGCTAGTGTTCGACGTTTTTCCCGTACAATATTTTGACTCTCTAGTTTTGAGACATTATTGCCCATGGCGGTCGCAGGCCCCAGGCGTTTCCCGCCTGAGCCAAACACAGCTGGGGGCTTAGGGGGGCTATGCAAGCCCCCTAACGGGGTGCAGGGCGGAGCCTCATCCGCCAACGACCTGTGAGCCTTTCCAAACACAGTTTAATAATTGTTTAAACAGTAGGATGATGGTTTATTCGGAAAATGTAAAATGATAATGTTGGAATAAAAGAGACTGGAAAGAACGCTGGCAGGAGTGAATATTATGGTGGCTCCGAACGTTTTGTGTTTTGCGTTTTAAAACGTCTGAGCAATTTTCAAACCGTTTGAACGCTTCTGAAGTTTCGCAAATCTTCGGAACGCTTTGTGAGATTGTTTGTCGGCTTTAAAAATTCAAGCCGATTTGCTGGTTCGCTCTATTGATCATAGATCTACAGTCCACTTACGATTGATAATGTTTTTACTAAACACCGAACAGTTGAACTTTTTTTGAAGAAATAAAAAATTTGTTTATATTTATTAAAAATTATTTGTTTTATAATATTTTAAATGATATATACAAACTAATTGTAATTGTAAAAAATTAATTTTAGAGATTATATTCAACAACAGTTTTATACATTTAATTAATTTGCTCTATGTCTATTGATCTACTTTTAGGCTGATAAAGTTGTCTAGAGGCTATAAATAAAATGATGACGATCGCTTTTGGTTCGAAAGCCATGTGCTTTGCAAACTATTTCAAAATAGTTTAGATTATTTTAAAACAGTTCAGACTATTTCAAAATAGTTCATACGGTTTTTAAATAGTTCCAACTCTTTCTGAAGCGTTCATACGGTCTGGCATTTTCTAAATCATCTGAATCATTTCTAAATTGTCTGAATTGTTTGCAAAACGGCTATACGGTTTGTAAAATTTACTATTGTTGGACAGTAAATACAGTTTTATAGTATGAATCCCACAACTGCTAAGGCCGACGATTTAATTAGTATAACCAAAAACCCTGTTTTTAAACATAGTTTCCTGGGCTATTTTACCACAATTACCCAATTATTTTCAATGTAAAAGACGCTTTGCAAACCATCTAGACTATTTTAAATCTGTTCATACGCTTTGAAAACGAAACCATCCAACGCTATGAGCCACCATATTCTAAAGCGTTCATAGGTTCTGTAATTTTCTAAATCATCTGAATTATTTGCAAAACAACTAGATGCTTTGCAAAATTCACGATTGTTAGACAGGAAATACAGTTCTATTGCATGAATCCTGCAACTGCAATTTATTTCGGGTGCTTTTGAATACCCTACATGTAGGGCCTAATGATGGAATTAAACGAGATCATTTGGCAACCCCGTTGTTGAGGGCAAAAAAAGAATGGTGGCATTTTGGGCTCAACGATAGAAGTGACAAGCGAGGTAGGTAGCGTTGCTGACGGCGTAGTATTGTGTCTACCTGACCAACAATTTTAACGAGTCAATCTATCACTGTTTCTCCCTGTTTCAAGTCGTGACAATAAATGGTTGAGAAAAGGATTGCAACTAGCGACAGTGTGAAGCATCAATCACCACCAGCAAGAAGGTGGTTAAAAAATAATAATAATAATGATAATTATTACTGTTGCAGTAAAGATTAATAATGAGAAAGACATTGAAGCAGACTATTTCGGACAAAGTCAAAATAATATAAGTAAGTGGATTAATATCATAGTTTTTAAAAAAGGATCTAGACTGACTACATAATGTTGCATCATTCCTACTACCTCATTCAATACACACTTTTTTTGCTAACTACACTTGGGTGTTGACCTTGTGGTTCAAATGACCTAGCAAATATGTTCACTACACTCTTGATACATGCTGCATGGTTTTAGACACCACACCCCACACAAAAAGCTGTGCAATCTCAGCATCAATGCTAAGCTATCATATGAGCAGAAAGAAATAGTTATACTAGGTTTTTCGATTTGAAACTTTTGAGTGAAATCAAGTAAAAGCTCAACGATGCTATATATATTAAAGCCAATTATATTTTGACAAGATTTGACTAACGACTCGTTACCCGTTAGTGGTCATCGCCGCCACTGATCACACTCCTATTTAGGTATTGAACTGCAATGGAACTTGAAATGGGAATTACATACCACCATTGTTTCAAATAATAATACCACTCGGCAGCTTGCAATGATTAGACCAGTGTCAAAAGATGCTGATGCAAAAACCAAACAAATAGCGTACCTCTCACTGGTAAGACCCCACTTGGAGTATGCATCACAGGTGTGAGACCCATATCATCCAACAATCATTAAGCAGATTGAGAAAATCCAAAACAAAGTATTGCGCTTTATTTTTATTGTCAAAGGCCAAGTAAATTTTACACAAAGTCGTAAAGACACCCAAATTGAGTCCCTTGAGAGTAGGAGAAAAGAGGAAATAGAGCCTCCATTCCAACATAAGTCTGGCGGTGGACATTTTACCTGACAAAGAGCAGACACTTATACCCACCATATAAACACAGATCAATTTTTACATTCATTTTCGCCTCGAACCATCTGAAAGCTCACATCAGACTTACTCTATACTAACATCAAAGGATTACTTAACCAATCCACAGTAATTGTGTTCCCACGCATTTACGTACTCCTTGTGCAGTCTAGTGGGAAAATATCTTCTCTCATCTTGTTATAGATTTTTAAACAAAATACCGATCACCATCATTTATTATTGTTTTTTATAATAAAAAATGATGATATTTAATCTAGTGGTGGTTGCAATACCTGTAGTAGTGTTCTCTTTAGCACTATTATTTTTTATAGTTGAAACAAATATTAAGTTTGAATTTTTAATTTCAAAAAGCTGAACTGAAGTTACTCTAATTGGTGGGCTGCATATGTCTGAAAGCTCATGTAATTGTTATTCTCACAATGCTTGTATTTTTTTACGTGAAACAATGGTGGAAGAAAGGAAATCAACTGACTGATTTGCTTGTTGGTTTGCCATTTATCCTCACCTATCAGTTTTATAATAATTAGCTATCGATATTTGCTTCGCTAATTTGATATAATCACCTAAAATTTATTTTGTTCAGATGATGTGATGGCAGTCGGAACAGGAGCTTGAAACAGCTTTCATCATCATTGCCATTTAGTTCATATTTAATTGCATTACAAAATGCCGGAAAGAGACGGTATTGTAATTCTGAGAAGATGTTTGATAGCTGGAAATATGTTTATATGGGTAAGTCGCAATGCTTAGCTTATTTATTTGTTATTTTCGCTCTAAAAGTCGCGTCTATCTTGTGTCTTTCTAATGATGAATTGTTTTTTATTTTAGTTGTTTGGAATCGGTGTTCTGGTATTTGCCATGTGGTTATTTTTTGACACCGGTAACGCTGACGCTCCTGAAAAATTAGACCAACACTTGAGATTTCTTCACCCTGGACTGAACTATTACTATGCAGCTGTATACCTTCTCATCGGCACCGGAATAATAATTATGTTTATTGGAGTATGTGGCTGGTTAGGTGCATACAAGGAGTCCGTCAACATGCTTACTGCTGTAGGTATTTCTGTAGCATTACAACAAAAATACTCACATATTTTACCTGTAGATAATCTTCTTACAAAGAAATGTTTTCGATTTTAGTATTCTGTGACAATGGCTGTGGTCGTTGTCGGACACATTGCCGCTGCAGCTCTCTGCTACGCCAACAGATATGCGGTTGGTTACGTTATCAATTATTTATGTCGTTTCCTTATGCAATTATTTCTGTCGATATATTTTGAGGAAATGCATTATGACTGTATTTTGGTTTGAATTCTTTCACCGATGTTATACACAAACTTGCATGTTTCACCAATGTTATACACAAACTTGCATGTTTCACCGATGTTATACACAAACCTGCAGGTTCAAATGGCAATATCTGAAGGAATAAGGGTCACCGTTCAGGAACAATATGGAGATTTACCTGTATTTAATAGAGAGACCCAAATTATAGACTACATACAACGAAGGGTATGTTTTAATTCTTTGACTGACATTGTGTTGGATAGTGTGACTTCAGGGCTAGTAGGTAGGTAAAGCCTTCTGTGTTGGATAGTCTGACTCCAGGGCTAGTAGGTAGGTAAAGCATTTTGTGTTGGATAGTCTGACTCCAGGAGTAGTAGGTAGGTAAAGCCTTCTGTGTTGGATAGTCTGACTTCAGGGCTAGTAGGTAGGTAAAGCCTTCTGTGTTGGATAGTCTGACTTCAGGGCTAGTAGGTAGGTAAAGCCTTCTGTGTTGGATAGTCTGACTTCAGGGCTAGTAGGTAGGTAAAGCCTTCTGTGTTGGATAGTCTGACTTCAGGGCTAGTAGGTAACTAAAGCCTTCTGTGTTGGATAGTCTGACTTCAGGGCTAGTAGGTAAGTAAAGCATTCTGTGTTGGATAGTCTGACTTCAGGGCTAGTAGGTAGGTAAAGCCTTCTGTGTTGGATAGTCTGACTTCAAAGCTAGTAGGTAACTAAAGCCTTCTGTGTTGCAGTTTAACTGTTGTGGAGGAATTGAATATGAGGATTGGGCCAGCTCCAAATGGAAAGACAGGCCCGAGTACTCCCTAGATGAAGTGGTACCAGCTTCCTGTTGCTTTGGCTCCAGTGGGTTAGAGTCTATATGTCCTACGTATTCTTCTATATTGGGAGGCAAGAATCCTTACCTCCATCAAACGGTGAGCTTAGACAGGCAACATGTGAAGCAATCGACATCTTCTTTTTGTATAACCGCGGCACTTCTTGTGGCTCATAGCATAAACGCTTTCATTTTACAAAAAGGAAATGCTTGTGAAATCGTACTGGCACTTTGTAAAGCCTTTGTTTAGATTGAAATTAATTGGGCGAATACAGTACACTACTGGATGGTTTACATTATACTGGTTTAGCATCTGTGGTCAATTTATACTTCGCTTGCTAGATATGAAGTTTTAACCACTAAAATTGTGTTTCCTGTCTACAACCGAGAAGTTTTCAACGGTTTAGTTGTTCTGCAAAACACACTTAGGAACGCTTTTGGATAATCCAGAAAATCTAGTCATGTTCAAAATGTATGCTATAGTCCCTTTAGAATAGTATATACTATTTCATAACCATGTGAACTATTTTGAAATAGTCTGAATTCTTCTGAGAAATGTCTAAACAGGTTAGACAGAGAGTGTTTTCTGAATCAAAAGTAGCCAAATTCTGCCTAAAAAGTTTATCAGATGGAACATACATCATTTATCTGAATGAATAACTGTTGTATAATAACTGTGATATAATAACTGTTATATAATAACTGTGGTATAATAAGTGTTATATAAAAATTGTTGTATAATAACTGTTGTATAACAACTGTTGCTATATAATAACTGTAACATAACGTTTCAACAATTGATAAGAGATTTGTTTCATTACTGATAATGAAAATAATAAAAATGATTTTTCTTATTCATGCGAATGAATAATTCCAATAAGGTTACAAATGCCAGGTAATTGGCTCTACAAAACTCGCCAATTGTCTTTTTTCGCGATGAGAACTGCAACTGCACATTTACTACAACCAAAATATGTTTTGAATAAAGAAGACAACCCACCAGTAACTAGCTGGCTCTGGTATTGACTGCAAGAGGTTCTGTGCATAATGTGTATAACATCTGACTTGTGAGGTTTGTTTCTGACTGCAGTTTCTTTTTATTTACACGAAAGGTTTGACGTTTGACTCAGGATAAAACATTACTTAGATTCATAACATTGTAAGAGCGGATTTTGTTTTACTTCCACACATTTTTACAAAACAAAGGAGCCATTATATTTGTAACAGTGTTTACACAGTTTTAAAAGTGTTCAAACTTCAAATGCTTTAAAATGCAAAACATAAAAGTGGTCGATTTTTACTTTTCTCGAACACTCATTTGTTGTTGCGTTTTACGTTGCTCTCGTTCAAAGACTTGTTATGTCTTGAATCATCTTTGTAGGGTTGTGGAACTAAAATCAAAAGACGGATTATGGATTTTTCAGTTGGTATAACTGCCGGGGGCTTTACTGTTGCATTTCTAGAGGTGAGGTCACTTCCTGTTTGTTACTTTAAGCCTGGTTCACATACATGTCGTTAGTGCTCGCGAGTGATCGCGGTTATCGTATGATTGCTTACGATGCATGTGAATGAACCGGGACTTTGCACAGCTTGTACGAGGCTCGTAGAGAAGTTCAACTAGACAAACTTTCCTGCAACGTCGTACGATAGTGCATACAGTTTTCTTGCCTTCTTTCTCAAAAACCACAGTTAGATCAAGGCTGCTCATGCAAACATGACTGTCATAAAAAATTATGATGAATAATAAAATTATTATTACTGTTGTAATTATTAATAGTAATTGTTATTGTTTATCATTTATTTTTTGAATGAAATCTTATGATAGTTGATTTAAATGTATAAATATATATACTTTCTCTAAACGTTTATATAATAGCATTACAATTATATTATTACAAATTGAGATTTGAAATTATATGTGAAGAAGATAGTAGAAAAAATAATAATGGTTATAAATTAAATTGAAAGCTATAAAATAATATTTAATTATAATATGAGTAACAATATAATAAAATTAAAGTTAATGAACAGATCGGTGTCTCTGAACAACGCTAATTCATTTAGTATATATAATCATTGTCCAATAAAGGCGGATTTCAGAATTTTACTACCTTCCAGTTAAGAGAGTGATTATACTTTGTGTGGTCATAATTTGTGCCGGTTTTAGGTGAACGTGTATCGCACGCATTCATACGATGTACTGTGATGATTTGCAAGCACTTATGATATGTAAGTGAGCCAGGCTGTACGAGTGATACCTGCATAACATCTGTGGGCTCCGCTAGATTATTACACCTGATATAGTCAGCAGTATTTATGCCAACCAATCACTAGCTCATTTTCAAATTTTTCAAATCCTTGACATTTTGAAGCTTTAAAACTTCAAAATTTTTTTGTTTATGCCAAAGTTTAGAAATCTACAAACTCTGGGAAATATGATAATTGAAGTTGAAAACTTATTATATATTTTAATAAACAATTATAGTTTTGATAATTATTGTAAATTATTAATCAAATAGCATGCAAGCATCATTTTGCAAAATTGACCCAAACAGTTTTTTTTAAACTTTTACATGAAACTTCTATCGCATCCAATCAAATGCTGTCTCAATTATAGATTATAGCAGTTGTCCTCTCTCTACTTTAGATTATTGCAGTTGTCCTCTCTCTTGTAGACTATAGTAGCTGTCCTCTCTATTGTAAATTATAGCAGCTGTCCTCTCTCTTGTAGATTATAGCAGTTGTCCTCTCTCTATTTCAGATTATAGTAGCTGTCCTCTCTATTGTAAATTATAGCAGCTGTCCTCTCTCTCTATTGTAGATTGTAGCAGTTCTCTTGTCTCTATTGTAGATTATAGCAGTTGTCCTCTCTCTATTTCAGATTATAGTAGCTGTCCTCTCTATTGTAAATTATAGCAGCTGTCCTCTCTCTCTATTGTAGATTGTAGCAGTTCTCTTGTCTCTATTGTAAATTATAGCAGCTGTCCTCTCTCTCTATTGTAGATTGTAGCAGTTCTCTTGTCTCTATTGTAGATTATAGCAGTTGTCCTTTCAGTTTTAATGATCAAAAAGTTGAAGGATGAAGACAAACGCATCTACTAAACTGTTTTGCAATCATATTCAACGTTCACTGCTGACTAGGACCAACTTCCCAACTGACCTCTTGTATCTTTTATTGATAACAATCAAATAATTGGCCACAAGTTTGATAACATTTGTATGTGTACAAATATTTGGTTGTATATTCTTCTACGGTTTACTACAGACGCATTACATTCCAGCTGTGACAGTATTTCTGTTTATATTCCACAAAACCATCACTTTTATTTTATATGAAGTTCATGATATATTAGATTTTAAATACACTACAACATTCCCATTCCCCCACTCATTATGTTTTGGATAGCAATGCTATTGTTGTGCACGTTTATTAGCTGTTCTATATTTATCTGTGGCTGTGATTAGTTGCAACATTTGATTTGAACAATGAACTTGTAGCCAATCAAAGGTGAAAAATTACTAGCAAATAGGGAAAATAAAGAGCTGTTATATTTTGTATATCTTTCACCAAAGGAAGCCACACCATACATACCGGATTGCTATAATATTCAAGAGATAGACCTTTTTAGGACAACAAAAATAATACTAGCAAATAATGTAAACATGTCAGATTCACACATTCCACAGCATAGAGATTGCCCTGACGAGGCCGACATCATTGTAGTTGAAGTTCATGAGGCACGCGAAGGCAAGGATGGACAGTATATATGGTAGCACATTGGCTGTGGTGGTCAGTATTGGATACCGTCTATCACCACTAATGCTGGGATATCCATGCATGTAGTCACCAAATATACCAGCTATGCCCCTACAAGCACAATAGACATTTTAGGTAACAAGCAGGTGCTTGCAGGTAGAAAATCACTACAAATATCACATGTATAACATACCAGTGAGCGTGTAGCACAAGGGCTGCACACAGCGCTGTATCCATGGCAAATGATGGTTCCATGATATAAGCCGCAGGGATGACAGCATAGAGACCAGCGGCAACTACTCTCTCCATAACCCAGTGTGTCCCGTGACCCCCGGCAGCTTTATCTATCGGACAACAACCACAGACATAATATTCTGGTTCTGTCAATAAAATACAAGAACAAAGAGCTACCAATAGAAGTGACAATTCAAACTGTTACCTGCTGACTGCCTCTTGATTGGAGAGACATGCACTTGTCTGTCTGGAGCTGTGAACACATTTTGACAGACGGGGTTTATTTGTCTGGGTAGTAAAACGCTGCTGGAACGCAGCACCTGTGTTCTGGCAACGCCTGAAGGTAAATAATAAAACCTGTTACAGCTGATTAGCAATAAAACTCTAAGCAGCGTACCGGTAAAGGAAATGAGTATGCAGAGGTAGAGAAAGGCAGGAGCAAACATGATAAAGACGAAGTAATCTCCACCTTGTGACAAGCCACATCCAAATTGAATGTATAGATTCAGCTTTTACAAATATTTTTTTTCGTTAAGGATGACTAAAACTTGAAAGGGATTTTTCATCTTAATTCTATACTAACCTGAAAACAATAAGACAAACATCGAAATATTTTATTGCGAAAGGTGATGTAAGAATTTTTGTCACTCAGATCTGGCTGCAAGAAACCCTTGGTGGCTCATTCTAGCCGAAACATATGCAGCAAAGGTAAAAATAAAATGCACAATCTAAAAAAATATTTATAAATCTTTTTCCTTCAACAATTATGTCGTTGACAACAACATTTTATTTGATCTTACAAAAGCTATTATGCAGATAGTTTTTGTATTGGCACCACTTGGTATTGGCACCACTTGGTATTGGCACCACTTGGTATTGGCACCACTTGGTATTGGCACCACTTTATATTACAATATTACAAACTATAGCCAATTAATGATTGTTAAAAGATTGGTAACTGCTAATTAATAAATATGGAGTGGCATGACACCTCCACTGGTTCAAGAGTTATTAAAATTATAATTTTTAAAACGAAAAGCATCAGCTTAGTTTAAAATTTAGCTATGGCGTCTCGATTAGCTGCAGTGCTATTGCACCGTGGGCCCCAACATTTCCTCTGCTGATAACTTTTACCATTACTCCATTTTGTGTTGAAATAAATAAAACGAACAACGAAGCATGTACAGCGTCAGACTCCAAATTTATTTGTTAATCTTTTTCAATCCAAAGTTGAATCATCTGACAAACGTGGATTGGTTAATCAAAATGAACATCAAACATTCAAGAGTAATCATCGAATGGATGCTTTTGTTTTTTATATTGAATACCAGGCGCAACAAACGGATATGAAAAAAAAATTATCACTCTTTTTGTAGCTTATTTGCTTTGCAGGACGTAAAACTAACATGATTATATGAGGATGAGTGCTGTTTTCAATTAATTTGCAGCTTTATCAATCATTGGTGGTTATGACAGAATATTTATCGTGGTTGTGTTGTATCAACATGACAATTTAAATTATAACAATATCAACAATTCATAAAAAAACTACATGTAATGTATAATATTAATACAGAATACAATATGTTATTTTCAAGAATGAACGTAAATGAGAAAAAATCACAGAATATATACCAATTGTTGATCATTGTGAAACTTTTGGTATGCATGACAAAATTCGGATTAAATTAAAAAATTAACAACAAATACATAATGATTACACTAAAAAAAGGCATCATACATAAAATGCTGATGGAACCTAAAATATAATAACAACTAAATTCTAGGTTATTTATTGATTAAACTTATTGCAGGTCCAATTATTTTTATTTCAATTTGTTCGGTGAACAGAGGTCGTGGATATTCTTATCGTTTACACATTAATACAGCAGGTTTTTATCTTTTAGGTAACTCCATATTTTGATGTATTCTAACCACATATTTTGCAATTCTATATGACATTATCCTAGAATGTTATTGTAGTTTTTACGTCACAAACAAATAAAGTTGACAAGTTATGAGAGAAAAAACTGTTCCATACCAGCCGGACGTAACATAAACAAACCTCCGATTACGCCTGAGAGGTTGTATATTTTATGTCATCTGCTTCAAGAGAAAAGTAGACACCTAAAGTTTCATGATTAGGACTCAGTTGAGTTTTGGACAGTCTTAGAGCATGTTACTGCTTTTTCATCTCAAAGGTTGTTTGGGTTAAAAGACTGGTGAAGTGGATGACTGAAGTTTGTGTCTAACTACTTCTAGTTTTATATATTGTAAAACTCCGCGATACAATTTTTAGAGGTTACTTCTTGACATATTACAGTGTCATCTGAAGAGGAAATAAATCCAATCATGAAATAGATTGACATGTATATAAAAAAAAACACTACACTGGACTTCAAGACACCAGATGTGGCCAACACACAAACGTAGCTTGACCTGGAATAACTACTTGAACATTCCACTGCATGTATTTAATTTATTATATATGGGTATGTTGATTTTTTTCTTAAAAAGCTTATGTGGAAGTCCATCAACAGCGTTTTTAAAAAAATAACACAACTGTATTCGTACATCTACTGTTATCAATGCTTTGTAATGCTTATAATGTCGGATAGGCCGTACATAATTGAATGCTACAGGATGTTTTTGCCTGAATTCATATATTGGCTCTGTTGGATAGAATCAGTGTTTTCCTGTTGCAGTATCATAAGCTCAAGCATCTTGCTAGTTTTGCAAGCAAGTGATGTAGGGCTATGGCTGTTACGATTTTTTTGGAGTTTTAATTTTTGCGATATTGCTAGTGTAGTGCTAACTGCTTTCCACTGTGAAACACCCACTTGCCTTGAGTAAAACCATGTTGATTTTTAAACGGACACTGCGCAACTGAAGTAATGTCAATTACCAGAATGTGTGGCGAGCAAATACTATCGCCTCTTTGAGTTTTCTCGCAATGCAACTTGAAAATCTAATAAGCAATCATTAAAAACTAAATGAAAAATATATGGTGGCTCAAAACAATTTGTGTTTTGCATCTTAAAATACCTGAACGCTTTTCAGACAGTCTAAATGCTATTGAAAGGGTCCAAAAATTTGCAAGCCTTCTGAGCACTTTGTAAAAGTGTTTGTACACTTCGAAAACCCGAGCCAATTTGATAACAGATCTTCAATTCACTTACAACTGATATCTTTTTTACTAAACACTGAACAATTGAATTTCATAGAAATAAATAGTGAAAAAACCATGTTCATTATTTATTTTATGTTATTATAAATAAATATAAAACCTATTTGAGTTTTTAAAAAAATTATTTTAAAAACTATATTCAACAATCGTTTATATTGTTAATTAATTTTCAGTATGTCTATTGATCTAGGTTAGATAATTTGCATAGAGGATATAAAGAAAATGAGGGCGATCGTTTTCGATTCGAAAGCCAAGTGGTTTGCAATCCTTTCAAAATTTTTCACAATAGTTCAGATTGTCTTAAAACAGTGCATATTATTTCAAAATAGTTAATACGATTTGTAAATAGTTCACATCAGTTCCAAAGCATTCATACGGTTTGTATTTTTCAAAACTATCCAAATGATTCCTAAACTGTCTGGATTGTTTCTAAAACAAATATACTCTTCATAATCGTTATCGGTTACTAGACAGGAAATAGTTTTATTGCAGGAAATTTCACAACCACCAAGGACGAGTTTTATTTATTTTAAATACTAAACCCGTTATGAGATACAGTTCAGCAAGCTATTTTTAATCTAAAAGACGCTTTGCAGACCATCATAGTTTAGACTTTTTCAAAATTGCTCTTAGGCTTTTGAAAGTGGAAGCATCTAAGGTTATAAGCCACTATAAAATGTGTAAACATTGATTCACCGGAGCAAAAAAACTATAAATAAATAAAATTGGCATTAACACATAAAAACTATTGTTAGTTACAGCTACTATCTCACTATTGTTATCAACCTTCCTTGCATAGCATCTGCCTTATTATTGAACTATTATTAATCAAACACCTTTTTGTCTTACTTTTTACTTAAAAATTATTGAGTTCACTTAGCAGTTAGTTTACAATAATGTGCAGGAGTTTGTAGTGACAATTGATTGCCACCCGTGGTAACCACCTACATTACCTCATAGGCAAGAAAGGCAAGATCCGTCCATTTCATCTGACAGGCTTGCTGACAACTTATCCGTACCACTGCCTAGCTATCAGCATCGCCCGGTTGATAGTAGGCCAGAATGGCAAAGCTAGTCGAGCAAGTTTGTCTTGGCTGCTACCTGTCCGGACAACACAAGGCTATTTCGACCAGAAGGTCGCGTAGCTGTTGTCCTCCGGAGTAGTAGCGCTGTCAGTATCGTCATTGAGTGTGTGGAAGATCAAGTGTGATTTGAATGAGTGTAAGATTTTATTCAGAGATAAAATCGCTGCGCCTCGGTGATAACACTGAAGAAAATGAGGCCTTGCAGCTATATTTATATCAGTGGTTATGTAATCCTTCTTTGTTTACAAACTTAGCCTCAAGTGATAGCAGTATAATAGAAAATAAGGATTAGAGGGTATAAATAATTAAACATGAGTATCCTCATAGCAACACACAAACATAATGGTACTTGTTATAATGTCCACACAGTAGCGTGTACAGAACTCATGCGAGCGTAGCGTATATTAAGGCAAAAGGATTTATATGTAAAATGGTCCCCCACGGTTTTTTTCAATTTTCGAAATATTTCTGCGTGGCTAATTTTTTAATAACTTGGGGCCAGAAGATGCTAGAAAAGAAATTTAAAAAGGTATCAAATGGACACTATTTACTGCACAGGCTTAGCCAACCATTGCACTGCCTACATAGCTGTGGACTTGAAAAATAACGGGTGGAAAATGCATTGTAAACCCGCAATTTCCTATTGCGCCATGGGCCCTTAAAATTTCAGTATATGCCATTAAGATTATCTGTTATTTTACCAACCCAGTGGTATACTATTTATATAGAGCAATCACGTGATGTAGACAAGAAAGTAAGTTTACTGGAGAGTCATATTCAAATAAATAAAAAAAACTTCTATAACGTACCATTAGCTAATTTGCGGACGGATGGTACGGATGGTCATACGTCACCGATTTTGCAACACCACAACAATACCATTGTCAGCAATGCTTAATTACCGTGACCACAAACCATTGTTTTTTTAAGCAAAGGTACCTTTTCTTAATTATTTTTTTGAGACAACCACTGGTGTGAAACAAATAATTTTTGCACCATTGGATGGACAACAAATTTTTTCTAAAAGCTGATGCTCTATTCGAGAAAAATTTGTCAAAATAAAAATTGCACATGTGCTAGCTACACACAGGGTTCGCGATTTTCATGTACAATAACAATAATAATAATTAATTAATAATGTATACCATTACTTACTATCATTTATTTATTATTTATAAATATAAGCACAGCAGTAATCCATAATAACAGCATAATAATAACTAAATTATTGATTCATGATTATTAATTGATACTCACGATGAATGAAAAAGACACAAGCCTACTGTAGAAAATTTGGTGGATTTTTGACAATTTTTAGGAATTTTATGTTGTGTTTTGTGGCTGGTGTTTTGGAGGTAATTCATGGTCTGACGCACCTGTCTTCACGTGCTGGCCTGCTGGCTCAAAAATAATTTGGTTAGCACCCCACCGAGAAAATACCAAAAAGTAAACATTCTGGGCTGTTGATACTGACCTTTTTTATTACAATCAGATGACTACATGAGAAGCAGCAACCTCGTGTTTCCAAATTTTGTGCTTGCAAAAGGCGCGTCACGCAAAATTTCTTCACATCCCCCTAGTCTCCTAAACTAGCAAGTCCTAGTTTACGGGGGCGACAAAGGGTATTCATATCAGCTTTAACATTATTGGTAACTCGCAACAGCCCGCGAAAAATTTTCTGAGCATACACAAGAGGAGCTTCAAGAGTTTGCCGAAAAAAAGTAAAACCGATGCGCCTTTACCTACTGATTGTACTGACCAATCGCTCTCGTCGAACAGTTGGAAAGCGGTGAAATGATTAATTATTACCAGACGCATCGTCTCTATTTTCTCCGCCAGTAATGTGTTGCGGATCCTAACAACACTAATACGGGTTAATATGAGTGCCCGTAGTTTCAAAGCTGAGATGAGGACTTTTCGTCACTCCTGTGGGTTAGGATTGGTTAGTTTAGGAGACTCGGGTGATGTGAAAACATTTTGCGTGACGCTCCTTTTGCAAGCACAAAATTTGGTTGCTGGTTACTGGAGAGTCACATTTAAATAATTAAAAAAATTATATATAACGTACCATTAGCTAATTAGAGTGACGGATGGTCATGCGTCACTGATTTTGCATCACAGCAACATAACCATTGTCAGCAATGCTTAATTACCGGGACCACAAACCATTGTTTTTTTAAGCAAAAGTACTTTTTCTCAATTACTTTTCTGAGACAACCACTGGTGTGACACAAATAATTTTTGCACCACCATTGGATGGACAACAAATTTTTGTAAATGCTGATGCTCTATTATTTCAGAAAAAATTGTCAAAATAAAAAGTGCACTTGTGCTAGCTAAATAATAACTAGTAGCAGCAGTACTTAGATACCACAGCTCAACCGATAATTATCACGTGATGCGGTAAAAGGATTCATATATGAATTTGTCTCTCACGCAGATTTCAAAGTGTCCAATCACAGTTTTTGTAATAACTTTGCAATTAATCCACCAATCAAAAAGAAACTTGTTCTTCAAACAGCCAATAGAATTTCGCATGTGATTCTCTGTCAATAGACTTCTGAAATACGCTCCATCTACTAATAACTGGTCATCAAAAAAAAAAACTTTGGCGCACCTGTGGGAATTCCTCCGAACATATTAATAATTTTTGACAATTACAAATAAAACACCAATGTCTTAGCTACTCACTGACATGTTGTGTTGCTGATTCAGTTCAGTATTTCTAATTAATTACAATTTATTTCAAAAAGCTTATTAATAATTTGTGAGCGGTTTATAAACACGCAACAACGTAGCTCAAAAACATAATTCAGTATTTGCGGGTGTTATCGCATGCTACCCAATGTTTGGCCTAATAAAATTGAGGTTTTTGAGGCTATCATTTGCGGTAGATTCATAAAAAAACAAACCGCAATTGTTGTTTCTGTTGAATATTTTTTATTATTAAAATTCAAATTTAGGCATTTAAAAAATAATTTATATTAATAATTTTATATCATAGAAATTACCATGTCTAGCTCTACAAATTAGTACCAAAGTTATTTGCTGAAACTCAAATTGAAAAATTGAGTTGCACTGGCTGGTACATTATTTTGGCGAGTGGTTAAACACTTTTTGCGGTTTGCGGTTAGACAGGAATGTATAATATTTTTTTAGCTAAGAGTACATTTTTCAAAAATGTTTTAAAATTCAAAAATATTAGCTATGGAAACAAACTGTGTATCAACAAAATGGCCAAACAATATTCTTTAATTTGATGCTACTTTCAATAGTGTAAGATTTTTTTTTGGTTTTTTGTTGCACTACCTACAGTACTATTAGTAGTAGTAGTAGTAGTAATAAAAAAAATAAACAATAAAAATAAACAACTCACTCATCATCATTACAACTAAGAACAACAATTAATAATAATTAGTTTAGTTAGTTAGTTAGTAGTAGTGGTAGTACGACTACTATTAGTATTACTACTAATACTAAACTAATGGTAGTACTACTATTAGTACTACTACTGCTATTAGTATTGCTACTTCCTACAACTATTTAGTGGTAGCAACAGTAGTAGTAGAGTAGAGTAGTAGCAGCAGCAGCAGTAGTGACCTTTCCTGTTTTCGTTAGCAAATAAACTTGCAACAATTCAGGGCAATATGTTGGCTAGGCATCTCAAAAATTGGCTATATTACAACCAATCAAAATCTTATCTTGCATTTTGCAATCCAAACGTGCTAATGTTAACTAATAATATATATTAATGTAATATTATTATACCTCTAGCCAAAAGATGAGCGATGGAGGCCATTTTAAAGTCACGTATCTCACCCGTAGGACAGCCGGCTGTGTTTTACAGTGCTGCCCATTGATTTTGATATCGCCTCATAGTATGAGATGCTACGTTAAAAAAAAACACTTGTGCACTTCTGGGCTAAAATTCCTATAATATGTCGGCAACTTTGTTTGTCGTCGGATTGACAAAATTGCTTCTTTAATGAGAGTTGTGAGCCCTTGGCTTGTAGGTGCCGGGGGAAATGCTTTTTCATGTTAATGGGAGAGCTTGCAAGGCAGCGCCGATACGATGCATTATTACGGAATTCGGCTAAAAGCGTCTTTTCTCCACGCAGCGGCTAGCAACATGGCTACTTACGCAGTCATCAGTGAATAATAGTTCGACCCATTCAATCCATTGTCTCTTTTGTTTGCGGTCCTTAATAGCTCATTGATGTTTGTAGTAGTAGGCTTATTGCTACAGTGCAACAAAACGCAAGCATTTTGCTGAGCCTTACTTTTACATGGGAGAAAGGGCAATGAGTGATCAGTGACAAAAAACAACTTGATTACATCGATCATCATCATACACATTATTATATCATTATTAAATTTTTTAATAATAATAATTATTATTACAATTTTTTTGTCAATCGTCATCACCATCCTTCATTTCATATACGCTGATACCCAGTATCACAGGCTGACTTTATGCACATACAGCTATATTATGGATGAATTATTATAACAGCCTGGGTAAGTACAGGTTTAAGCATTGTGAATTATACATAAAGTTTTCCAGACGAATATGAGGCTTTTTTATATATGTATTATTATATAATATAATTAATTATATTTTTTTCATTATTTTTTTTTTTTTTAGAAAATATCAACTATATAGGTACTGCTGGATGCTTGCTCTGTTACTAGCATTATTGGTATGAAGTGTTTCTATCATGAGTTGTTCAATGTTGATATTGGGTTTACCTCTTTGTCTCTGATAGCTGCGGTAAAAACAAGTTGTAGCAGTTCCAAAAATACTGATGTGGACTAGAAGTTTTATAATGTAGAGAAATACACTAGAGAGTGTGATCGAAAATTTAGGTTTCTCTTTAAATAAATAATTATATTGTGTGTTGTACTTTTCTACATTATAAGTAGTCGTAGTAGTACTCTAAGTAGGATATGAAGTTTATTGAGTTACTTATTTGAGTTTGCTTGCTAGTTTTACATTGCTGCTAGACTGGGGCCTATTTGATTGCTGCCGTTTTCTAATTTTTTTATTTTATTTGTCTTTATTTGTCTTATTTGTCTTATCTGTCAGCTTATTTTCATTTTTCACATTTGGAAGAAGTAAACTAAAAGAGCGATTACTTGCTTGTCATTTACCTTTACTATAGTACCACGCCAATGGTAGTTGTAGCTTTTGTTAATAAATGGTTGACACGTCCAATGATCAATTCCGAACAAACAAATTATAATGTTTCTTCTTTGTGAATATTTCTACATTTTTAGGTATTAATTGAAAATCAATAATGTTCAGTTGTTGTTTGGCAGGTAGCTGTCAAACATCATGGGAAACTCGAATTCACAGTTTAAAAGGAATCGCTCACGCTATGGTAGTACCAGAAGTGTTGCTTTCAGCATACCCTCTAGCTGGGGCAGGCATAGTTATGCATACGGTGAGGAGCTAAGTCACAGACGTTCATCTATGGGAGCATCAACAGCTAGCGGGCCCCCTAAACCTATCCTTCGTGCACGCTCATTAGCAAGCTCTGAAAATGTAGTGCCCACCAGAGGTGCATTACACGCTAATGGCCTCTCTCGTAGTTTGCATTCTCTTCCGAATCCATCTCAATATGAGAATCATTTGACTAATCGTGCCAGTAGTAGTGACTACTCCAGTCGTCTGACACAAACACAGTTTAATGACATATATCTCAATAATGATTTAAGGAGAGTATTTCGTGCTCAAGACAGAAGCAACTCAGTCGCAAATGTCAGCAGTGAGCCCAGAAATGATTTGGACGCTACCTCCAACTTAGATAGAAAACTGTTAACATTGAAAGCACAAAGGCAGTCACGGGGTTCGTCTGCGCAACACTTGGAGGATAGAAAAGAAGGTGCCATTGAACGTAGAATCAAGAGTAGGAAATCAACAAAAGCTCCGCAGCCGAATTCAGGTTCAGGTTTTGCTGGCAGCCAGCCAACTAATAAAGCAGAAGGGTTATTTAGAAAAAAGGGAGCCGCTCCGAACCCTCCCTTGCGAGAGAAATCTCGTTCTTTGTCATCCCTCGCTGTTGAACGAGATCGTTCCCTCACTAGAGATAGTCAGCCAACACAGCCTTTATTTCAGCAAATTGAGGATGAGTTAGAGAAGCGAAACATTCCAATTTCTCCAACCAAAGCTGAAATTGAAATACCCAAACCAGATTATGAGGGCCAGCGCGCCATGGCTACAGGTGTGTTAGTTATGCCATCCCTAGAAGCAGTTAAACTTAAGAAGACTAAACCCAGGGCTCCTCCTGTCCCTGTGAAAGTTAATGCTGAGGTCACCTCATCAAAATCAATACTTCCTCAATCTGGTGATGATTGTGACAATACTAAAAAGCATGTTGCAGTTGCTAATGGAGTTACTAATGTAGAAGTTCATCATCAGCCACTTCAACAGACAATTGCTACTCAGGTTTCTGAAGATACAGTGCCTGTAGCTCCTATTTCTGCAAAGGCTGTCTTGCTATCCGAAAATGCTGAGGCCCAAAGACCAGCACCAGTAGTTTCTGATACAAAGTCATCAGCAGGTAAAAAAGAAATGCGCGAGATAGCAATCCAGTATGATGCTCCCGTAGAAATTGCCATCCAGTGCTCGGGACACACACTAAAACAAAAGAAAGATCAAAACAACCCGGATCATTCTTCCCTAAACGAGTTGTTACAAATGTTTAATGATGCAATAAAAGCAGGCAAAGTTGATCAATTTGTTACTGGTGAAGCGTTTGAAGACAAAGGGGATTCTGAATCTATCTGTAGTAAAACCAGTTCCTCTTGTGAGAGAAATGCACTGCAACAGAAAGTGGTACCGATGCATCAAGTTTTGGCTGGCATTCCAGAGCCACCTCCGCTCCCAGATTTTAGTGTGAAGTTTCTCCAAAAACGTACCATAAAAGATGATGCGCCAATTAGTTTTGCTCCTGGGGCGTTGACCTCTAAGGAAGACAAGGAACACAACCCTATGGATACTCCGCCTAGGAAATTTTCATCATTTCAGCAGCAACTTCTGAGCGCTTACGAAAAAATTGAACAGAAACGTAAAAGTAGGACATCAAAACTTTCCCCACAAGCCAGCGTTAGCAGTCACAGTTCACATCCACTAGATATGTTTCGCTTTTCTGATTCTATCCTCGGAATACAAACGCCCCAGGAAGCTGGGTCAGATTCGGGACATGATGAGCCTTCTGATAGCAGTAACACTCAAGAACAAACGTCCAGTATTCCAGACTTTGTGTTAGCTGGTATAGTGACTGGCATGCGTGCCGAGTTGGATGACATCCCTCCTGACACCAAGGTGGTAACTACTGGTGAACAAACGAAAAAGAAAGACAAGTCTAAGTTTAATAGTATTAGAAGACTGAAGAAGTCGGTAAGACAGCTGATGTTGTCTAAACGTCACAATTCTATTGATGAAGATACATCTGAGTCTGACATTACTGAGCCTCAACCTGCAATGTACTCCGATAGTAACTGGACTTTATCCGGCCGGTCCAGATCTCCCAGAAAGCCTATCATAGAATATGACCCAACACCACCTGCAGCAGACGTCAGTAAGGAGGAGTCTGTTAAATCGTCATCTGAATCATTAAAAAGGTAGGCAGTAGAATGCGCAAATGTCCAATATTGTTTGTACATACGCCCAATGGTTATTACAGTTTCTCCCCTCATCTGATTTGCAATGTCCATGCTGTGTCATAACTGAGTCAGCGCGGATTCAAATGTTGCTATAAATGCAACGGTCGACATCTGTTTGCACTCTCACTGATTACAGTGAATAGAAATTTGCGGCTAATGCTCTTGAAGGTTTAGCTAGTCTTCACTGGTGCTCACCTAAACTCTTTCTTGGGCAAGCATTGATACGCAGGCGATATTGTTGTGTAAATGAATGAATCGTTAAATCAACATGAATAGCTATTGTGAGATGGTTGCTAGTTGAGAGAGGTTAGCAATGAATAAAGTTGCATCGTTTCAAAATTTTCTCACGGCTTTCTATTCAATGACAGATATGATCAGTTGCTGAGATGAAATAATTTCATTATTTTCTTTCTTACCTACAAAGAACTGGAGCCAGGTTTTGAAAGAACCCATTTCCAATAGGAGATACCTAAGTCGAGTCATTTTCTTCATCATTATTTTTTCGATGTAATTTCGGAATTTGCTGCTTTTTAGACCAAATGAAAAAATTACCTTCCTAGAATGGATTTCATCCTCTGCACAAAAGTCTCAACATTTTTCTGATGGGAAAATTAATCATCAACTTTTTGAAAAAGATTTTTCAAGTGGTAGTACTAGCGAAATTCTTTCCATGCATTCATGTTTTTTTGTCTAGATCTTCAGTTCTGCTTAGTACAACTTTTCATAAGCATGGCTGTGTTGATTGACTCAACGGGCGCAGTAATCCTGGACTAGCAACTTTTGCTGCCGAATGAAACTCCGATGGACGTTCAAAGCTTGACTAATACAATGTTGCTGCCAGAAATTATTTCTGAACTGGCGACGTTTTTGACCGGGTGATACATATATGTATCATCGAAATTTACCCGTGGCTTCGTATATATTATATAAAAAGTGCTGTTAAAGGGTTGGGCCAACTTCCATTTTTTCCGATGTATGGACCATAAGTGTTTCATTTCCTACGCGCTATGATTTTACATAAAGCCGATTTTGTCCGTGGTGCAGAAATACTACGTCTATGATTGATTCATTGTCAACTTATTATTGGAGTCGTTCCCACTGACTGTTACATATATGCGTTGTGTAGAGAGCACTGAGTGAGCTAGTAATTTGAGCAGTGAATACTAAAGCAAACAATCTCTAATCCCACTCAGTGTTATATAGCATTCCCTTGGTCTCCTATTACTGAATGTTTGATGTGTGCAGAGTCTAACCTAACTGTGTGTTTTGTTCCTCGACTGTTTTTTTAAACCTTTCTTATGCAGTGCGAAATGTTTTATATATTAGCAGTCCTTCTCCATTCAAGCAGACGACCATGAAATCGTTTTCCTTGTTTACCCCATCTGGTTACCCCGGATCCTCCCCCAAACAGCATCAACCTGTGGTCTCCAGACACAAACCTGCTTTGAGCCAAGTGCACAGTCTAGCGGATGTACCGTAAGTACTCATTTTGTTTACTAAATATCATCATCCCACTTTAACGGCCAGTGCTCGTTTAATTTTTGCTCAGAAATAGTTTTTTCAATTTTTCATACACTTTGCGAAATCATCGCTTCTTTCTTTTTGAATCAACATCTCTTGGTCATAAAAGTTAAAAAAATCATCATGTTGACTTTTATTTTGCGTGGCAACTACAGCCATGTTGTTACCGAAAGATTTCCTTGCTGTTGATTGACTTTCAAACACACTTTCATTTTATGTTAGTAACTTAAATATTTATTTTTCCTCTGGGAAACTCCAAACCAGTGTTTCCTTTTTGTGAGACGAAATCCAGTTTTATCGATATATAAATTATTAACGATCATGCTGTATGTAGTTGGTGGTTTTTGTTACTGCATCAGCTTTCTCTTTTTATTGTAGACTATGAGAGCTGCAGACCTTACTCTATCTAGCCCACAACAATTTTTTCATTTATTTTTATCGAACTGCACCTTGTGCGTTAAATATGTCGCTAATACTCAATATTTTTTTTACGACAATCAGTAATATATTATTTGTGGGTACACTTGTGCTGCATTCAACATGTGATATCGGTCCTTTCATCTCTTTGATACATCTCAGCTGATTATGAGGCATAATATTTTAACCTTGATATCAAGATCTATGCATTATATGCGTGTAAGACTCGTAGCGTACATGATATTGTATATCAGATTGTGTCACTATTGATAGACCACACATCCAACGCAATGCGCATCACGTCTCTAAACATGACCTAATTAGAATCAACTCTTCACTTTCCATTATGTCTCATTTTGTCACAACTGCAAACATTGACACTATTCCACACACTTCACCTCCTGGTTATTTTTTATATTATTCTATTTGTTCATTTGTTAATTTTATCCAATCATTTTACTGTTCTCAAATACACATAATAGGTATCAATAAACATCGGTATATTCTCGTTGTGTGGGAACTAATGCTATGTTACTGAACGCTGCCAATCTTTCATAAGTCAGCATGACTGCGGGAAGTTTAAATGTAATATCACAGAAAATAAAACATAATCTTATAAAATAGCAAAAAACATAGACATATAAACCGCTGTTATAAATATTAAAAAAAATCATCAGTTGAGCAATATGGGCAAAAGAGGAATGTTCCTAATGAAATGGTGGTCTCTCCTGGTGTAGGCCGTGCTTGGCACGTATCTATGAAGTGAGAAAGTACAAAATGCTAAGAAGTTATAAAACTAGGGTGCTGGTTGGTAGGTATTTTAAGTCCAGACATGTAACTCATTTCCTGTGTGTGAGTCCGTAACTTTAGACTGTGGTCTGAGCACAGAGGATGTTGTTTAGCGATAGTTTCTTGGCTAACCCATTTCTTAGCATTGTTAGTTGGTAGTTTGAGCCCTTCTTTAGGGTACATTAGCATTGGTACAATACTAGTCTCTGTAGCCGTTGTAGTCAGACCGTGGTGGCCTTTTGTCTTACCACCCAGTTTCTTAGCAGTTTTTACACGCCAACTGTCCGCTGATTTGCTCCTTGGAGTGCCTGCAGATTGCACCCGGAGGACCTGCGCGCTGTGAGCTCTCTCTGCAGCGTCTCCTGAGTTAGAATTCAATTTCTCGATGCTCTTAGCGGAGTGAGTAGTTCTGCCTGCTGAAGTACGCCCACTTTTTACACTTTTAAAATCATCTAAAAAAGAATGCTCCGCGAGAAACTCCGCTACGTCTTCTGAGATGTCAGCTTTTGTTTTCGTATCAATACTGGAGGGAGAAGACTGGGGTCTGTGCCGTAATATTGGTTTACCGGCAATAGCTTTTTTGTAGGCAGGTTTAGAGAATTCTTGGTTACGCGAATGTTCGTAGGGGTAAGTAGAAGTAACTTGGTTTTTAAGAGCTGAAATGGTGAGGTAGATGAAGTCAGGAGTGTGTGTGGTACTTCTAATCTGTTTTTTTAGTAAAGACTTCATGTCACTCAAAGACGGATCAACACATTTCGGTATTTCCGGGCGCTCAAACGCCCATGAAACCCTGCGTTTCTCCAGACCAGTAGGTGCTACGTTGTCATCATCATCGTCATCGGTTCTATCTGGCAGAATAGACATGGAAACCGACTGTTTTATTCCAGTCAGCACATCATTAGGGATCATCTCTGGCTCATCCTTCAGTGTCAAATGTTTGCTATGCTGAGGGTCGGCTGTTGAGACAGGTTGAGAGCCTGTAACACAAGGTAACATAGCTCCAATGCATCAATAACAATCTTTTGAACGAGGCCGTCTTTACCCTAATCAATAAAAACTATATTATCCAATACCATAAAACAATAGACCGCCAGTGATTAGGCATACAGCTCTGTTATATATATATGTATACGCCATTATATAGCAAGTTTAATGACAATATTTACATACGCGACGCAAGCTATTCCATAGCATGTATTACAAGCTTTAGTTCGATCAGCTAAGTTAATAGATGTATTATACACCAATAAAAGGCATTGTGAGAGAGTGCATACCATGCTCACAGATATATGACAGCCGTACCTTGAGTGAAAGCACTTCTACAGGAATGTGCCGATGTCATGCGAGTAAATCGTGGTTTGCTCGCCTTTCCCAGCAGACGTTCATCTGCCGAGCCTGTGCGAGCCATGCGCTGTGCGCGGATATAAGGGTAGGAGTGGGTTTTAAGCGGGGCCCCGGCATACTTATTGTTGTCAACGAATGAAACAACCTTGTCCGTGTCTTGGCTGTAATCCCATTCAATATTCTCAAACGTGAGCATGAGGACGTTAGACTTTGTGTTGATAGTCATTCTGTGAAATAAAGTAGCAGTTTAAGCAAATCAAACGCATTAATAACTTTCAATGTTTCGTCAGTCACACAAATTACACAGACACAGCAATGGCGATAAAAAACGTACCGATCTCCCATGGTGTAGATACTCAGCACCGGATCACTTTGACTGTTTCCTCTCATAATTCGGCAGCACTGCCCATTCACCATGTTCCATATTCTGACCCTGCCATCCTCGGCTCCTGTGATTACCCGCAGGTACAGGAACTCCATACAAAGTACTGGGCTACAACAACACATCATTCTATGTAAATGTTGGCTAGAATTAGTTGGGATTGTCTCCTCTTTATTGAGAGAAGACAACTTCAGTCTTTAGAACGCAATATTTAGAGACCTGTCAAAGACCGGAGTGATAATTAATAGAGTTGTTTACCAAGGATGTCTGAGAGCTGTAAGACATCGCTTATGGTCTCCTTGATTACTCCAGGCTAAAGCGTAACCATCTAGGCTTGCCGTTACAATGTGCCATTTGTCAAATCGCAAAGAAGTAATCAGCTTGTCATGTCCCAGAAGCATCTAGAGCAAATATTAAGTTATGGCAGCGACGCAATGTATCTGTTATTGCAGTCAAAGCTAGAATAAATAGAAATACTAGCTTTTGCTCTTCAAATGAAATAAATAACAAAATATGTAACAACGGGTTTTCATTTGCCTTAGCCGGATCAGGAGCAGACAACTTCTAATTCACTCAACAACAAATGGTAACTGTCAAGTTACTAACCTTGATGAGTTGTCCACTCTCCAGGTGCCATACCTTAACTCTACCTTGCTCACATCCTGTCACACATTGTGTCTTACTGAGTACCACAGCGACCACCTTCCCTCTGTGCTTGAATGTTCTATAGCACTTCTTGCTGTTGATGCTCCAAACTGTGTAGAGACATAATAGTTCATGTCGGTACAGAATATTAGTACATGTCTGTACAGAATATTAGTACATATCTGTACAGAATATTAGTACGTGTCTGTACAGAATAGTACATGTCTGTACAGAATATAGTACATGTCTGTACAGAATATTAGTACATGTCTGTACAAAAAAATAGAGCATTTCTGTACAGAATATTAGTACATGTCTGTACAGAATATTAGTAAATGTCTGTACAGAATATTAGTACATGTCTGTACAGAACAGTACATGTCTGAACAGAATACTAGTACATGTCTGTACAGAATATTAGTACATGTCTGTACAGAATATTAGTACATGTCTGTACAGAACAGTACATGTCTGAACAGAATACTAGTACATGTCTGTACAGAATATTAGTACATGTCTGTACAGAATAGTGCATGTCTGTACAGAATATTAGTACATGTCTGAACAGAATATTAGTACATGTCTACACAGGACAGTTTAGATTTGCTGGTCAAATCTGCTCAATTGAGCTGAATCAATCATACAAAAAGCTCCTGACAATCGAAAGGACTTGAAGTTAAGAATTTGGCTCCTATCTCAGCCAGTCTAAATCAACTTAGATAAGAAATATTTTCCCTTGTTATCATTGCATGGTTACAAGTACATAATTGGCAGTGTTCCAAAAGCTTAGCCACTAACAGATAGACCGCATACAAGTACTGAGCTAGAGTGTTTATACCCAAGAAGATAAAGTGCACCTGCCATACCTTTACAGGACTTGTCGTGTGAGGCAGAAGCAAACTGTTTACTCTTGACGCAGTAATCTAGAGCAACCACAGTATCCTGGTGGCCGTTAAATATTTTCACACACTTCAACGTCTTCAAGTCCCACTTTCTACAATATGGTGGATATCGGAGTTCATCAGACTATCAACACTAAGCTCTACTAGCAAGCAGTTCTGAACAATTATCATTGGGAAAATTCTTGAAAAAAATTAAAAATAACGCCAATAGATATATTAAGCTGACGGTAAATAATTTTTTTCTAAACAATTCACAAAGCGGTGATAAAATAAAAAACAGACCTTCAAATATTGGTCGAGTTTGAAAGTTTACAATCGAATGAGCTGTACAGTTAGTTAGAATGTTGAGTGCCACTGCAGACCAACCGGGTGGGTTCAGTGATGGAGACTTGGCAATGTGCCACAAGAGGCGGCTAGTAATCGTACATGTTATACACATAACTGGGGATTTACAGGTGCTACAGTGTGTGCTATATGAAATGATTTGTGAAAGTGATAAAATGGACATCCTAAAAAGGGTTGAACCTATGAACTGCGACCTACAGCGTCAAACCACCTCTGAAACAACAAAAAATAAAAAGCTGAGTGCGTATAGACAACTTTAGTGCTTAACATTAAAAATAAAAGTGAGATGAATGGAAAAATTATTTTGCAATAAACAATGATATGGATTTCATAGCGACACTTAATGAAAATTTTAATATTAATTTTTAATAAATTTTGCCCACATGCATATCTAATTGTGTTTAATCTGACGGCCACTTAGAGATAGCGATCTGTAACTACGCCAAGGTCAATTATTTAAATTAATTCAATAAGTGAAGAAAAAATCCAGCAATTTGCAAAAGCTGAATAAATAGAGTTACTCGTAGCCTTAGTTACCTAACACTTGTATCGTAGCTGCCTGTCAGGACAAACCCCTCGTCTTCCTGTATGTTAACACACTTGATAGAGCCAGAGTGTCCAGCTATCGGGTGCTCTGTGTCACGACCCGTACTAATATCAATAAGATGACACCGTCTTTCTTTACTGTATGGTAAGAAGTTGCCTCCACTTGCGTGTATTACTCTGTCTTTGTTGTGCCTAGAGCGTCATGTACACTTCATCAAAGAACTGATATCGAGAAAAAAGTTTCATAAATTTGAAAAAAAGTTTTGTACAACTGTGGGTCTTGAACCCAGGTCCTCTGGGTCATCCTGGATTATTGTATCGCTGCATTAACCAACTGAGCTACAGGGGGTCCACAGACAAAATGGAGATATAAAAGTTGAATACTCACTCGTTGACGAGCACGAGCACATTGTACGATCCACAGTATAAATTCCTCTCTTCCATTATGACTTTACGAGAGCTGTATCCTGTATACGCATTCTCTATATTCATTTCACTTTTAAATCGTTCATCTTTGAGCACTTTCGGGTCGCGCTCTCCATTCAGTTTTATGCATTCAGAAGTGTCTGGTTTGACATTAGGCACTAGAATGTCGATATCGTTGGCGTAATTTGGGTTCACTCCGGACGATCCCTGCATTTTAAATGTCAAAATGATGAAAATAATTGTTTTTAGATTATTCCAAATTAAAAATATTTTCGACAAATCAAAAGCGCACATAGAATCTGAGCATCACACAATCACAGACCTATGATACCATAGACTTACGATGGCATAGACTTATGCCACCATAGACTTACGATGGCATAGACTTATGCCCCCATAGACTTTTGATGCCATAGATCTATTTAGTAACAAACACATAGAAGTAAGGGTGCAACTGCGCAGGGAAAGCCAAGTAAAATTGGTTGTGTAAGCTGCATAAAGAAGTGCAATAAAGCATAACATAGAACAAAATTGGAAACTTTGGAGCTGTCCACTTAATGGAGCGCAACTCCCAAAACTTTGTTACATCACGATTTGATGGCGTTATTATATTGCTGCTGGATGAAATAGTCATAGAAGATGCAAAATGCAATCAGAGGCCAAAAATGGAATAAAACAAATGAGTTATGTAAGAGGTTACCATTATGTCCTGGCCCAGCTGCATGAACAATAAAATCAATTAAATTGTGTTATACAATGAGATCTCCCATTTCCTGATGAAGGAAGTATAAATGACAGTCAATGGAGATCAATGTAAAACTGTTTACAGTTTCAATAAAGCAATCAATCGACTTGACACTTATACAGGTATGAACAAAGAAGTCAGCAAATAGAATCTGTAGCGCGTGGACCTTGACACTGCTGTCTTGTCTGCATGTAATCAATTATATTCACAATTACTAATGTATAAATCAATATTCAGACAGCATTGCAGGCAGCAGAGAGCACAGGTTTAATGTAAACTTTGAAACTTGAAAAAATTTAGTTTTAATTGCAAATCTTTTAGATGCCTAGTATTGCCGGAACATTTTTAACTGTTTTATAGAAGATAGTTCAATCAATCCAAGGAGTATATGAACCAAAAAAATTTTAATTTTTTATAAATCCATGACTGCCACTCACTAACCTTTACTAGTAGAAACAAACTACTAACCCATTCCTTATATGGAAGATTATGGGTGCTTTCGGATACCCTATGCATAGGGGCAGTCGTTGAACACTCGTTGAGGGCTCAACGATGACTGTCGTTTAACGGAAGCTGTTTGAGCATAAACCATAGACATCTTTATTTTCATCAACGTCTGTGAAAACTGTATCGCTGAAGCGAGCCCACTTTAATTTCTTTACAAATAGAAATTAATTACGATGATTTTATTGTCTGATGTATTTTCTATATACATTATAATGCGTTGTCACGACTTGAAACAGGGAGAAAGTGATTAATAAAAGTTGACTCGTTAAAACTGTTGGTTAGGTGGAGTCAAGGTCAGTCAACGACGCAACCTATCTCGCTTGTCACTTCCATCGTTGAGCCCAAATTGCCCATTGCCGCCATGTTTTTTCTGCCCTCAACGACGGGGTTTCCGAATGGTTTCGTTTAATCCCATCGTTACGCCCTACGCGTAGGGTATCCGAAAGCACCCTATCTCTTCACAAATTGTAAACCATACTACAGTTAGTTAAAATAATCAGTAGTATTATTTGCAGTTAATATATAGGTCAATGACATATAAACTTGCCTGCATTAACATTATGTCTTCCCACATCTGTTGATTGGCATAGAACTCTGCTCTCATTTCTTCCACCAGGATGTGCCAATGCTGACTCACTCTGCCGCAGTTAAACAGCGTAGCCTCATCCAGGTATCCCAGTATGCACTTGGACAGGTGGACGGGCAACTCCTTTATAAAGTCTCTGTATCTGAAGTAGAAGGTTACAACCAACTACAGTGGAGTAGTGGGTAGAGTGCACCCAATACAACACGGGGCACAGGAGTTCACTCCCCACTTGTGTTAGGAAATTGTGTTAGCAAGTCAATCAACCAATGAGGACTGCGATAGTCTTTTTCAAAAGTTTGGCCCCGGAAACCGCTCAGTGACAAAGTTGGCGTGATTTCATGTGTGTAAAAAGTTGATTTGTTTTTTATTACAATAAATAGCAATACTTGTCAATAAACCAGCTTGATGAGTCATGAAAATTTAAATTTAAGTAATAATCTCAAAATGCCAACATCAACATTTTCTCTGTAGGGAAAAAATATATATTTTCACAGCCCTAAATTGTTAAATTTTCACAGGAAGCAGTTATACATTATAATTACGGATGTAATAACTGTTTTGACTTGGTCATCTTTTCTACAATGATGTAAAATTGGAGTTATGGCATTTTTTAAGGGAAATACATGTAGCCGTGCAGTTGAAGTCATTTGGTTCTCAGAAGTACAGACGACTCCTACAAGCGCAGTCTCAATTGAGTTCCGCTTTACTTATTTCTAACAGTAGTTGATCAGCTTTGAACTTCAAATTAATAAACCCTTGTTTGTTTCGTAAAAAAAGAAATTGTCAATATTGACTACAGATACACAAAGGTGGTAGAATGTAAGCGCAAATGTAAACACAGCAGGCTGAAGGATTTTGAAACAATGTAAGAATTAAAAACAAGTAAACATAAAGCTTAGCACTTAATCCCAGTGCTTTGAGCAGCAAACACAAAAGTATAGTAACCAACTTAGTAACTAATACGCATGAACAAAACAAACAGATTATTTCTATGGGCTTTACTAGTACATGGAGACAGCATAGCATTTATCGTAATAAATCTGCAGATCAATTCACTTGTAAAGTGTTGCTTGGCTAGTTAAATAGCTGGCCTTTCTATTCTTAACACTTCTAATGTAACCATTCATCAGAGAAACTAATCCATTTTCTACTTCATCAACCACCAACAAAAAAATTCCGTGAGACAAACATTGTGACGTGTCAGATACTTAAATGTGAACACAACTAAATTACTTCTGGTAAACTGCACATAAATTAAATTGTTACCTCGTAACGCCAACTAAAGCTTTCTCGCTACCAGCAGAAACGTATAAAGTGGGATCTTCTTGTTCATCATCACTCAAATCATTGAATATAGCCCCTTTGCCGTCTTTTCTTAGGCCACGTTTAGCTGTGGCACTCGTTAACCTGTAGCCTGAGGATTGTAGGATCTCTGGTGCGGAACGAGCTGAAGCAGCGCTGCCGTATCGAGAAGCCATGACGGCAGAACTGATTCTACTTGAAAACTGTTCCTCTAAACAACAAGAAATAACTCTAAGGTTATTGTGAAGCAAAGTTTTGGAGGATATAATGCAGTACATAAATAGTTACAGCTAACCTTTGTGTGCTAGGGCTTTTATCTCTGAAGACAGCAATGTTTTAGCATGGTTTCCTACCATAAATAGTAGCTGTATGTCACATAGCTTGAATAGACCCAATAAAAAATTGCTTTTAGTCCAGTAGTTGCTGGAGACGAACCAATTCCACGTGTACTTGACGCTCAAATCGATGTCTGCCATAGACAGCGCTCTATTAGATGAAGCTTGAGCATTGTCTGTGTCTAGACTCGGTACAGCTCTATTGCGAGCGTATGTATAGTCTTTGGATATCAACGGTTTCAATAACTGAACCGTATACTTCAACAAATCTACGCTGTGAAACCTTTGCACCAATCCCATTAAAAACTTTTTCTTGACTTGATGGCTGCAACGCCAGAACCAGTTTTTGGTAGATAGGATGCTGTGAGCTAACAAGCATGATTCACACTCCCCGCAGTCTCTGTTCTCTAAAGATCTCGCGCATCGTAACTCTTCTGCTTTTCCGACGCTAAACTCGTAATATTCAGAGTTTCTGTCTAGCGGAATGTCTTCACAGAACACAGTCTCCATCTACGATATATCAATCATACTCACTCTGTTAGCACGCTTTGATTAATTCACTCAACTTTTGAATGACACAGATAGTCATATCAATAAACAGCCCAAACAATGCTCGTGTCACGATATTGATTGAGCAAACAAACTGTGACACCCCTATTTGCAAATCAGTTGTCATACTCTACACATGTAAACCATTGGCAACTCCGCAAGTTGATTTGTTTTAACTGAATACAAAATAGCAGAAAATAAAAATCGAATGAAATAAATGTTTTATAGTAACCCCAACAAAACTGCAGCACTTGGATTTTTTAATGTTTGAAAACCAAGATTTCTCCAATTGCATCGCTAAAACACATTTAAAAAAAGTTATTCTTCTCAGTTAATAAAGATATTTCTCATACCGAATTAAAACTATTGAATATTTTGAGGTGATTGTTTTTAACTTGTAATTCCTATCTGATTGCTTATTGCATAATCAGAAATGTTTAAGTAACATAGCCAGGAATTTCTTGATACGCTTAAAAAATGTGATAGAAATCAAACTAATGAATGCAGTACACTGTCTGTGTACGAGAACACTATAATAGTAGTGTTGTTATGAATAATGTAGTTGATGATGCGTCGTCAAACATCATGTCAGAACCAAAAAAACAGCAATACTACAGTTTGATTGATAATTACAATAAATAAATAATAATGCAGAATAAGTAAATTAGTAATAATAATTATAATAATAATAATAGCACTTTTTTGTCAAATATTTCAATAACAACAACAATTATTATTATTATGGGAACTAGCTAATAATAATAATAATAGCTAAATAGTAATAATGATATTGATCATCTTCAGCAAAAGAAAGAAAATTAGTTTACATAACACTACAGAAAAACTAATGATGAGAAGAATAACAATGACAATAGCTATTACTACTACTACTACACTCTACTACTGACGTTGTTGTTGTTGACGACAAAAAAGAAGATGGTGGTGATACAGACAGAGCTCCTCTTGCAGCAGGGCTATGATGTATGCCGGCTTTCATATACAACTCCTTGAAAAGTAGGGGTCTTCATTTTCACTACTCCATAGTTAACCCTCGAACAGTGGAAGTAGCAATTACAATAGACTGAACCTAGGCAAGTGTAATGTAACAACAATAATAATAGGACTAATAATCATTCTTTTGTTCACATGCTGCTCGTTCACAGTGTTGCCATAAGCGACGAGTAAAACCGGATATAGTCTAAAACTTAGGGTTTTAGCCACAATTTTTAAAACTGGTTCAAAATAAGTTTCAAACATTTTTTTGTGAGGAATTATTGCTTTTCTAAACTATATTTGTCGACGATTGAAAAACAAAATTAATTTCTGTTGGTGACAATTTAAGTTTAAGGCTGAGGTTACCATGCAACACTTACCCATGGCTGCATTGGAGATTAATTTTCTTCCATAATAAAAATAATAATCAGCATTTTAACAATTGTGCAATAATACCAACCATGCCACTTGTTTTGCTCAGAAGTTGTTGAAAGGATGAACTAGCTATAGTTCTTCAGCAGTACTGAAAACTTCTAGAAAGATGGAGAGGGCAAAAGTATGTTTTATCTTACTAAAACAACAACAATGATTATTAATTAATTTAATCAAATTGATAAATAAATAAATAATAAATATATCAATAATAATATATTGTTATTATTGTAATTTTATTATTATTATTATATATCATTATTTATTTGTTTTGATAATTTATAACTAATTAATATTATGGATTCTTTTTCCTTATCATTGATGTTTTTTATTACTATTAATAATAATTAAACTCATTTACAACAACTACTTTCAGCTGATTCATTCACTTCAGTACAGTACTTACATACTTTTCTACTTACTTCTTCCTTCTTCTACTACTACTACTACCTACAACAACTACCAGTATTAATAATAATAAGCCGCTACTACTCCAAATAGCATTACGATATTAATTATAATAATTATTATAGTAATGATGATGATAAACATGTTTCTAATATATATACATAAACAATCTACCAGAAGCTGCAACATGGTGTGGTGTGAGTCTGTGTGCTGATGACACATTGCTTTACTCAGAGGTTAACAACGATGAAGATAGGAACCGCTTCCAAGAAAATATTGACGCACTGCATGCATGGTCTACCAAATGGAAAATACCATTCAATTCAACACTGATAAATAAATGTGAAGTTAGTACATTTAGCAAAGGGCCATCTGCAGATCCAAAGTACTCCCTCGGTAACTGCCTTCTCAAATGTGTTGAGCAGACCACGTACCTCTGTATAGAAATGCAATCAAATCTGAAGTTTGAAAAACATATAACATCCAAAATCAAGAGTGCATCTAAAATACTTGGCTGCATAAAATACACTCTTCATGAGGTTAATGAGAGAGGCAAGTTGCTTGCATATACCAGTCTCTGCCAACCAATCCTCGAATACGGTGATACCCTTTGGGACCCAATTGTGAATGACACCTGCGATGCTATTGAGCATGTACAATCTCAAGCAGTTCGCTTTATCAAAAACATTAAGGGTATACGTGGGGTAACTGAAGGGCGAATGCAACTTGAGCTTAAACCACTAAAAGAAAGAAAAAAATCACGCAGGTCATCATTACTGATGAGAATACTCTCAGATGAAACCAGAAACCAGACCCTTGCCTCAGCATATAATGAACTGGTTTAGAGTAGAAGCCAGATAACTATAGTCACACGAGCTGCGAGCAGAGGAGAGCCAACCTCAATATATGCATCGAGTCAGACATATTACAACTACTTCCTTCCGCGCAGCGTGAGGGATCTTAGGCTGGGGTCAAATAACACTCAACAATAAGCAGCTGTCGCTGCCACACTAACTAAACACTGACTAAAGAGGCATTCCCTACTTGCACCGCGAGGTGATTTTGATTGTTCTATTTCCATGAGGTGATAAACGAGGTAATGAGCTACTGCTACTACAATTACTACATCATACACGCATCATGTATTGTACTTTTTGTATCTATCTATCCAGCCTCTTTATTTACTACATACTTACTCTACTGCTACTTGTTATTACACCCACTACTTGCTACTACTTGTTGTTACTTATTTACTTATTCACTCACAACTCAACAATACGTACTGGCTGCAATGATAATTAATAATGTTACAAGTGAAATTATTAAACTATCACTACTAGTACCACTACTAATACTTAGGGCTACACCCAACTATAATAACCATAAGTGAACAAGATGGTCATGGTGGTGATAATGATTAATGAATATTATTATTATTTATTAATTTTATTACTATTAATTAATTATTGTTACTATGATTATTTTTAATAATAGTGAGTAATGATGCAGTATTATGTGATAATAATGAATAATAAGAAATAGATACATTGGTTATTTTATTAAAATAGCTTATGAATGATAATTATTATAATTTTTTCTGAGAATTGTTTTGATTTATTAAATAAACAACTAAATTCCATAAAAATATATATTAAAGAAACAAGAGTAAAGTAGTCATTGGTGGCGTGTGCTGTAGTGTGTTAATAGCATAACAAGAATGGAATGAACAACAAGGGCAATGAAGAATGCAAACAAAACTAAAATAATCGTATACACATCATATAGTGTACAGTGACAGACCTTGAGTGAATGTTGACTAAGAATCAAATATTTTGAGGTTCATTCTAGGAAGCTTCGATGTTAATTTCTAGTGACGTATAATGAAATGCTCACTTTTACTAATACTCCTTGAACAAATGTCAAAAGGATATCTCATATGATGCTGAAAATAAATGTTGACATTTTTTCAAATAAATTTTGGGATTCTTTTCCCAAGCCCACAGTCGGCATCCATTCCTGTTGACATTCGTTCCAATCGTCACAACTAACTAAAGCGTTATAAGCATAAAAGTTTCACAATATAAATATATGTTTTTTATGTTGTTCTTATCAAAAAATTACAATTTGTTCACGATGTTTTGTTGCCTCACCTTAATTCATTTGCAGATCTCATCAGATAACATAGATAGCGATATATGATTGCATGTCTGCTAAATAGACTTGTTTTCCAGAAAAAAAAATGTAATTGTTGGATGCGGTATTTGCCAAGCGTGTGCAGATTTTTGTTTTTTTCTACCATAAAATTTATATATTTGTTGCTTTCATTCGCCAGACAAGTTTAGACTCAATGGATTCCAGTACACTGATCGTATGTATGTCTATGATTACTAGTTTTCCTTTCCTATGGAATCACTTTTATTCACTTATGTCTATGTCTATTTATTATTATGTACAAGATGCACTCCACTACTATCATTTCTATTGCACCTACCTACCATTACATGACTTGTAAACCTGATAGAGTACATCAGCTATCGTCTTTGCTGAGTGCTTCTCACAAGAGCCATAAATAGGGTGTGAGCTCTGGTTTCAGTGTGTTTGCAGAGTTTGATCAGCTTTTCTATCTTTGCCTTACCTCACACTTCACTGCGAGTCTTATCTCTCAGAGCGTTACTCATTGGTCACCTGATGAGACCTCATTGGTCACCTGATGAGACCTCATTGGTCACCTGATGAGACCTCATTGGTCACCTGATGAGACCTCATTGGTCACCTGATGAGACCTCATTGGTCACCTGATGAGACCTCATTGGTCACCTGATGAGACCTCATTGGTCACCTGATGAGACCTCATTGGTCACCTGATGAGACCTCATTGGTCACCTGATGAGACCTCATTGGTCACCTGATGAGACCTCATTGGTCACCTGATGAGACCTCATTGGTCACCTGATGAGACCTCATTGGTCACCTGATGAGACCTCATTGGTCACCTGATGAGACCTCATTGGTCACCTGATGAGACCTCATTGGTCACCTGATGAGACCTCATTGGTCACCTGATGAGACCTCATTGGTCACCTGATGAGACCTCATTGGTCACCTGATGAGACCTCATTGGTCACCTGATGAGACCTCATTGGTCACCTGATGAGACCTCATTGGTCACCTGATGAGACCTCATTGGTCACCTGATGAGACCTCATTGGTCACCTGATGAGACCTCATTGGTCACCTGATGAGACCTCATTGGTCACCTGATGAGACCTCATTGGTCACCTGATGAGACCTCATTGGTCACCTGATGAGACCTCATTGGTCACCTGATGAGACCTCATTGGTCACCTGATGAGACCTCATTGGTCACCTGATGAGACCTCATTGGTCACCTGATGAGACCTCATTGGTCACCTGATGAGACCTCATTGGTCACCTGATGAGATTCTTTCTGTTCAGTTTCAGCGCGTAGACTATGTTTTTATGTTTCAAAAGCTTTTTATTTCAAAACATTTATGCTATAAATTGTAGATGATGCCAACACCTGTGATGAGTTGCAGCAAGACGAAAGGGCTGCCGGGGTTACCTCCCATACCCACAGGTGAAGGACAGGAGAAGTCAGCGCTGTATGAGGTATACATAAGCCTTGGTTTGTTTAGTTGATGATCCACTTTGTTTTCGTTGGTTTTGGTATCGTTTGTTCATTCATTTTTATTGATTTAATTATTTGTTGCTCTCTCAGATTGTACTAAAGAACAGTGCCCATCCACCTATTATGAAAGGGACATCGTGGACCCAAGCAGCGCCATTTAAGGAGGAGAAGTTCTGCAGAACCCCCAGTGAATCGATAGGAAATAACTATACGCCTGAGGCTAGAGACCTCAAGATCAAAGACCTCTACAAGCGTAAAGCTGCCCCACTTATACGAGGTAATAGTTAGCCAGTAGTATAACATGAGGCTATTACAGTCAATATTGTATTAATATGACCATTAGTTTATTATAATTAATGTGTCACAATTTGATGCATTGATTTTTCTATTTAATTTGAGTAATTACTTTGTTGCTCTTATATTTATGTTTTAAAAAACATGTAATACCTGAGTACTGAACCGGTGTTGTTGTAGTCCGTTGACCTAGCTTCTACTAACTGAGCTACTTCTCCTCTGTAATCTATGTGAAACTATTGCAGACAATAACAAACGAGCCCGCAGTGGAGAGCTGGCACCCTTGTCTCCGAGAAAAAAAGAGGGTACCGTGTCATCCAAAACCAATATATACAAGGAGAGGCCACCCAGACCTATGTCTCCCAACCAGCAGATAAATCTTATGCTACACATCGAAAGAGAGGAGGCCAAGGTCATTGGAGAGCCGTCGGACACAGACATCGAGGTAAATATCAGTTTTTTGTTCCTTTTAGTGAAAATTTTATGTCAAAGCAATTTGATTGGTCAGATACCAACAAATCACTGCTGCTTAACCAATGATACTGTTACACAGAGGTACGAATACTACATCAACAAGGGTATACAGCCAGAGATGTTAGCTCCACAGCCTTCTCAACAGATGCTCAACGTCACCAAACTTATCAACAGCTCTCTGCTTACAGCTACTCATCTTCAAACTCTTCTCAACGAGACGAAAGAGGAAATTCTGCAAGACTACGAACTTAGTCTGAGAAAATGTATCAGTAAGTCAGATGTTTTATAATCTAATAATTATTTACAGCCAAGAAAGTTTCTCAGCTTTTTTTGTTAACATTTGCAGACGTATAGATCACATGACCTGAGTGAGATTTAGCTGACCTCATACCCTGCGGGAATAGAAAGGATATTGCCTTTCTTATTTTATGCTTGCAATCAATTTTTAAATAAAAACTTCAAAATTATTTGCATTGATTTGATAGGTAAATTTGCAGTCATAGTTTAGATAATTTTAAATCCATAACTATCTTTCCAAGGGACACAAATCCAAATTATGTTATTTCAGTTGACTACATACTAAAGGACAAAGGTGAAAGGTCACGTCTGCACATACAGTGGACTCCCTGTGCCTACCCTCAGCGAATCATCAGAGCCCCAGTGCCTTGGGCTAACACCTACAGGACAATGAAGGAGTGGAACCAGGCATATCTGTTCACCACCAATAGAATCATGCTGGAACTACAAAACATCTGGCATGATCAGTGAGTGGGATTTTTCAGTGATTCACTGATCACTGTATCTAGACTAGACATTGCCTGAGTGCAGACAAATCAGTAAAGTCTTATTCCATGAACAAATCCATTGCTTGTTACTAGTACTAATTCTTTGGTGAAATATCAACAGCTAGGGGTCATTATCTAGTCTGTACATTTGATGTCTTCTACAGGTTCGGAAAACTGAGGTTTGTAAAGCTAAAGGATTTGTTATCTGCTGACCTTCCATTGCTGCCTAGTGAGTTTGAGTCGTTGGTTAAAACCCACTGCTGGGAGGCCCACGAGGAGCTTCGTAAGAGGTAAAATATCTTTCATCTAATTTCCAGAGTGTCAGCGTCAGCGCAATAATAATTGATTTGTACACAGCAACTCATATTAAGCAATAAAAATATGTTTTTGGTGAAACTTTATTGCCAAAATTTTTATGTAAAGAAATAAACTCTAATTTGAAGATTGATGATACGACTGGTAATCAGAATCAGTCGTTTGTTAGTAGATTTTGATCGTTTATCGACGATTTTTAAAATCTCAATTTTGTGTGTAAAACAACTCAGCTATGTACACATTGATATGGTGGCTCATAACGTTAGACGGTTTCGTTTTCAAAGCGTTTGAACGGATTTGAAATAGTCCAGACGGTTTGCAAAGCGTCTTTTATATTGAAAATAATTAGGTAATTGTAGTAAAATAGCCCAAGAAACTATGTTTAAAAACGGGCTTGTTGGTTATAATAAATTAAACGTCGGCCTCAGCAATTGCGGGATTCATGCTATAAAACTGTATTTCCTGTCTAACTATCATACATTTTTCAAACCGTATAGTTGTTTTGCAAATAGCTCAGACGGTTTAGAAATGATGCAGAGGATTTAGAAAATTACAAACCGTATGGAAGCTTTAGAAAGAGTATGAACTATTTACAAACCGTATGAATTATTTTGAAATAGTCTGAACTGTTTAAAAATAGTCTAAACTATATTGGAAAAGTTTGCAAAGCACATGGCTTTCGAACCAAAAGCGATCGTCATTTTGTTTATAGCCTCTATGCAACTTTATCAACTTAGACGTAGATCAAAAGACATAGAGCAAATTAATTAACTGTATAAAACTGTTGTTGAATATAATCTCTAAAATTAAGTTTTACATTTATAATTAGGTTGTATTTATTATTTAAAATAATTTTAAACAAATAGTATTTAATAAATAAAAACATTTTTCTATTTATTTAAAGGGAATTCAACTGTTCGGTATTTAGAAAAAACGTTATCAATCGTAAATTGACTGTAGATCTATGATCAATAGAGCGAACCAGTAAGTCGGCTCAGATTTTCAAAGCCCACGAATGATTTCACAAAGCCTTCAGAAAGTTTGCAAAAACTCAGACTATTTCAAAGAGTTCAAACTGTTTGTAAATTGTTCAGACGTTTTAAAACGCAAAACCCACAACGTTCTGAGCCACCATACATTGACATCAATATCATATCATTCAAAGCCAGTACTTCAGAAATTGAGCTAAATACTCAAAATTTGGAACAAACGTAGACAGAAATAAAAGTAGACAGGAGTGAATGCAGACATAGCTGGAACGAACATCGACCATGGATGAGATATTTGAGGCAAAAGTTGAGATGCAGGATGGCCTGGTTTTGGCCTCCCCTATTTTGGCAATCCTGTTATATTTTATCCATGACGTGAACACATCCTGGAATAAATGTCGACAGACCTGGAATGAAAGTCAACGTTAATTCTTGGACATGTCGGCATTCGTTTCTGGCGACATATAAACTACCATTGTGACATTTCTTCCAGGAATAAAAAATTATCATTTTTCCCAAAGTAGACAACTCCTGGAATAAAAGTCGAAATGGTGTTTTATATGTTGTCGAGAATCAACTTAAATATTTTTGGGAATAAACCTCGAAAATTTCTTTTTCAAAGCATAGTCAACGCTTGTTCCAGGTCTGTTGATGTTCATTATAGTTATGTCTGCATTCATTTTTGTCTTCATTCATTCCTGTCTGCATTCATTCCTATCTGCATTCATTCCTGTCTGCATTTATTTCTGTCTGCATTCATTCCTGTCTGCATTCATTCCTGTCTAGTTTGTTTAAATTCCTAAATTTGAGGTTGTCAAACATATTGGCATTCGGATATTTTTTGGCTTGATATGTGAGAAAATTAGAATCGCTAGATTTGCGTTTCCCGTTTGTTGTGTCCAACAACAGCAATGACTATAAAATATCAATCTGCTGTTATTTGACCCAAATAAGTTATACAACATTTAATGAAAATGGATAAGAATCTTCAAGATCAATCAACGGTAATCATTGGCTAATTCATTATTATTTTTAGTAGATTAGTATTGGCTACGCAATACTCTTAAGCGTATGAAGGTAGATAACTCCAAAATTTAGATTTTGTAAAAAATCAATGGCTTTTTATTTCATTATTTTTTTGAGATATATCGAAATATCGAGTGCGCTAGCCTCAAAGTTCTGTCCGCAATGGTTATAGTTAACTGTTGGCAATTTCCTGTATTTGTTTAGTTGGATCCCGACGTGCGCTAAAGTGTTCATTGAAAAGAAGGATTTATGGGAGCAGCTGATCCCCCAGAACGACGGAGACAGCACTGCTTTGGTGCAGTCGTTCTTTGGTTGTGTGGCCTCCCTCATGTCAGTACAACTCAGGGAGATGGTAGTCAACTCTCTTGCTGATTTCTTAGAGTTCTTCCATATTCATGCTGCCGGAAATGACTTTGAAGGTAAGTCGCTTTGTGTTAAAATTGCAGTTGGAACAAGCGTGGGCAAAAATGAATGTCGACACGAATGAATGTAGACACCTTCTGGAATGAGTGGAGACACCTTCTGGAATGAACGTAGACACCTTCTGGAATGAATGTAGACGCCTTCTGGAATGAATGTAGACACCTTCTGGAATGAATGTAGACAATTTCTGGAATGAGTGTAGACACCTTCTAGAATGAATGTAGACACCTTCTAGAATGCAACATGAAAAGTGTCTTGTTAAAATATGTTGAGATGAAAAGAGGAAATTTTGACACACTTGGAATGAACCTTTAAACAAAATGTTGATAAGCCAGTGGGAGCAAATGCGGACACTTTTGGGGATGTATGTCGAAAAATTTCTTTATTAACGCATAATCGACATTCGTTGTCCGTTGATGTCCATTCTAAGAGATGTTTGCGCTCATACCCATATTCTTTATAACCTACGCAGCCGATCTGCCGAAGTAATACTACCCGGGTTTGTTTTATTCTGTTGCAGGCGAGTTTGATGAGTTGAGGTTTGTTATGCCTCAAGTCATGATCATCAAACTTAAGATCGAAGACCCAAAAATTCTCTTTGACCCAACATTCAGAGAATGCCGTGACATCATATTACGATGTTTCTCCGAGATCATTGCCAGTGGTGAGGGCTTGAGTCGAGTGGAGTGTGAGCTCTTTCCTGAGATGAAAGGTCAACGACTTCTGCTCCGATCTGTGAAGATTGAGGAAGCCCTGGTGGCTGAGTACACAGACAAAGTGATGGAGATATTCAAGAGAAACACTGTTGGGCCCCAGAAGTAAGTTCTGACAGCATATTACAATCTTTGGGAGAATAAATTGCAGCTCTCTTTATGTGCTTTAAAAAATGAAAAGATGACACAACACTTAGCAAGCCCGGTTCCTTCATCTTTTCTTGCTAGAAAGTTCTAGAAGCTGTAGCTTACATGGTGGTCAATTTACAGGTACCTCAACTCTTACAAAAAGTACGTCGATTTGATGAACAATAAAGCAGACCAGGAAGTGACAGCTTTCTTGAAAGAGACTCATGCTATTCCTGGATTCAGAAAGGTACTTTCAGATTTTTTATTGTTTGTAAATTTTCAATGATTTAATCCAGCTATTCGACCTACTTAATTAATGTTTTGAAACACTTTAATAAAAGCTTTTCTTGTCGGAAGGATATTACTACATCTGTTTAGTGTATGTTTGATAGTGCTAGGAATAAACCAGGTTAAATTAACCCATAATAACTTTTTTCATTTAATTAATGCAAAGGAGTATTTTTCTGTACTTGGACCTCACTCATTGTGGGTGGTCACTACTTGCTTGTATGTGGGTGGTCACTACTTGCTTGTATGTGGGTGGTAACTACTTACTTGTATGTGGGTGGTCACTACTTACTTGTATGTGGGTGGTCACTACTTACTTGTGTGTGGGTGGTCACTACTTACTTGTATGTGGGTGGTCACTACTTACTTGTATGTGGGCGGTCCTTATTTGTTATGTGACATTGTGTTAGGTTCTATTCGCTGAAATTAACTCGTTAATTATTTCTTGACCAATCAGAGGATTGAAATGAAGATAGAGGTTTGAGCTTAACCCTTCCATTTCTTACATTTATTTATATTTTATGTGACAGCCACAGTTAGATTGAGCTAGCGAATATACCAACTCAACTGTTTCTATCAATAACTGATTTAGTGTCTCGTAAAAACTCCATTTTTGTGGGTTAACAGCAAGGGGGCTCAATGCAACTGTGTATGTTGACATCATGTATTATTTATGACCTTGACCTCCACATATGCTCCCTCACACTAAATATTATTCTATCAACTACTCGCACTAAGTATTCCTGCCTTTGCATTTTATACTTTTCCGTCTCCCACCAAGACTGCTGTGTGTGCTTTCTGACCATGGATGAAATATACCAGGATTGCCAGCTGCGGCTGCGTAATAGAATTTTTGTGGCGAGCCAAATGTAGCCGTTTGTGGGAGCTGCCATACTGCTCCGAAATTTTCAAGACCACTTGGATCTCGTAATCAATATCGTTTTCTTATTAATTTTTACACGCTAAGTTCACGCATAGTTAGTTCACGTGGTTCACGCTAGTTCACGCTAAGTTCACGTGGGCATACTGCGTTAGTTTTGACGATTCAAGTATTGTTACTTACAATACCATATCCGCTCCGATAACGAAATTGTATATGCCAACGATAACATATATGTAATCTTTGGTATGTGACAAACTCGGTTTCAAAATTTATTGATTCTACGCAGCTTCCGCTACAAAATTAAAAAACTCTAGTCATGTGGCAAAAATTAGAACATTGCCTTAATAGAAATAGTTACGATTATTTTGCAAACTGCTATAGTAGTCCATGTTAATATATATTTCCGCTACGAACAATCAATTCAATATGGGCGCTATGGATCACAATTTCACGCTTCCTATTGGCCAAAATTGGCTACACAAAGTTCGGGATTCTGGCAATCCTGATATATTTCATCCGTGTTTCTGACTGACTTTTAGTTATTGACTTGAGGCTTTGGGATTGGGAAATTTTTTTCAAAGTTTGGTATTAAAATTTGTTTCATTTTGTTTTTGTTACACAAGCAATGCAAACATGGCCTAAAATAATTATTTTCGTTTACTTTCGATACACTTGGCTGCAAAAATGGTTTCTATTAAATATGATGGTAAGTGTTTCGTGGCGACTATTATGCCATTTATATTAGCTAACTGTGATTAGTACACCATTTAGTGAATATAATTAAGCTAAAGCAAATAACTACAAATATTTCATGAAACAAAAACGTCTATCTGATTATCACATTGCCAACTGAGAACACGACTAATATGCCAACAAAGAATGAGTCAGCAGACTACAGGCATGCGGCCATTAATCTTGTAGAAAATCGACAGCTATCAGCATCTAAAGGACGAGATAGCCTCCCTACGTATCACTGTACCCCTCAGCCTATTCTGTCTAGACTGTGTGGTGCTCAACCAGGAGCTCTGCAACAGGACACAGAAACTTAAGGATAAACTCGTCGTGTTCGAGGTGGACGAGAACAGACAACTCAACAGAGAGTGAGTCATGTGACCATCCTATAGCCTGTGGTAGATTCTCATTGGATAGCTAGAAAATCTTTGAAGTTTTAAAAAAATTTTGACACTAGGAATTTTTCACTTTGGTTAGTAGATGTTGTTTGGTAGGAATGTAGCTTGTGGTCATTGAAGTAATAGTAATAGATTCAAGAGCTAAGGCTATGTACAAAGACGTCAATGGGTGATATAATAGAGTTGTAGGTCAGTGAATATTCAGTGAATAATAACACTACATGAATGTATTCGCTCATTGTTAGTTGGCATTTAAATCTGTGTTTTCTTCTAGTAGAATTTCAACTCGACCTTGTGTTTACTTGCCCAAGAGCGTACATGTTTATTTTTAGATGTGCTTATTTTAAATTTCCTGTACAACTATTTATTTTTCAGGTCACTGCTTTTCTTGCTCATTTATGAGTCTTTGAAGCTCAAATTTATGTTTCTGTCCAAAATTTTTATATGTATTGGATATAAAGTAACTTGATGAATTTGAAACCTAGTATTTGGCTATGAGCCAAAAAAGCTGGCTATGCTCTATTTACTAAACTCACAACGTCTGCTTCAGATTATGTCACCAGTATGATGACATCAGTGAGAAGATTAGTGAGGAACCAAAAACTACAGAGGATCTTGTCACCCTGATTAACTTCCTGCGAAAGTCACAGGACGTGACTTCATTTAAACTGAAAGGCTACGTAGATGACGCTGCTCGTAGACTGGAATTTTTGCTGGACTACGCGCAGTTCTCTTGTAAGTTTTGCTAAAATAGTTTTTAAATTTTTATATTAATGCTGTAGTCTTTAGTTTATTATTATTACTTACCATGATGTCTACAAGTTTCTCACTGCTATTATATTATATGCTACAGATGAAGATATCAAGCTAAACAGTCAGGTGTTTCATTGGCCGGAACAGCTGCAGACGATATTCGATGCCTCCTCCACAAAACTACAGACCGGAAGAGAGAAGGCGGAAGATGAGATAAAGAGTAAAGTTAAAGCTTTCGAGGAAAAACTTGCCGGTTACGAAAAGGAAGTGGATTCATTCAGAAAGAAAGAGGTAATTTATTCATCAATAAGTGTTCACAAAAGTAGATTGAAACAGGTGACTTTATTTTGAGTTTTAATAATAACAAAGCGGATGCACCAATTACTATACAGATAAAATTTGTACGATTAAATTTTTTTTTTCTCATTGTTGGAATATTTGAATTGACCATTAAAAAGTCGATGTTTACTAGAACTTTTCGACTTGTTAGTCAGTTTATTTAAATTGCTTACAATCTTGATGAATCATGGTATAACGATTTTGAATATTTGTCTTTTTATTTGTTCATTTACACAATGTCTCATTGCGTATCTGCTGGGATTTTCAACTTCTGCATGAATTGTTTGATTGAGTTTTGGTTTGATTCCCTTTTGATGCATTAAAATTTTTTTACGTATTAAACCATTTTGTTATTAGATGTTCTTTTGAAAATTTAAAAATACAATTTCTTATATTTTTCTGAAATTAATGCCGAGTATTGGTTGAATCCTCATGAATTAAATATAATGATCTCTTCCGGGACGAAGAACTATAACTTGTCGGTACATCATGGATCTATCCATTTCAGATGATGAACAACGATGAGATGAAGAATAACGTCGATTTGCTGGACAGGCTGGAGGCTGATCTGTCAGCCGCTCGAGATGAACTTGACCAGCTAAACATAGAGGAGAAGCTTCTAGAGTTTGAGCAGACGGCATTCCCTCAGGTGCAGACGATGTTCCAGACAAAAGATCCCTACGACAAGCTCTGGCGCACTGCCTACACATTCACTCAGAAGCATGAAAAATGGCTTCATGGTTGGTTATTGTTTACTCTTTATGTCTATGGTTGCTTCTTCATTGTGTCTATGGGAGATAAATGGTGTGAGATTGATTTGGTCTTTTCTTGGTTTCTCGTAGGCTGTGGAAAGTGAACCGTTTTTGTACTTCATGGCCTGGTTCAATCTATACAGCGTTCAATGGATACTCACCAAATTTAATTTATATCGATCATATATATTATTAAAATAACTTGAAATTGATTGTGATTTTGATTATTATCTTCAAGCAACCCTTGACATAGACATTTGTTGAGGGAACTAAAGTCGTCTATGACAGGTGGTACCTCTTGATTGCAGGACCATTCCAAGCGATGAACGCTGAAGAGGTGGACAATGATGTCAACGACATGTGGAGACTTATGTACAAACTAAACAAAACATTTGGAGAGGTCGTTGGACCTCGTACTTTAGCGGATAAGATCAGACGAAAGATTGAACAGTTCAAGGTCAATCTACCGCTGCTACATGTCATCTGTAACCCAGGTAAGTCTGCGTTTGAGGCTATAGCGATCTAAGGCTATGCGTTTTATTTAAATGGTATTGTGATAGTCATCAATGCTTACGTTTACTTATTCTATTTTAACTTGGTAAGGTATACGGGAGAGACACTGGGACAGGATGAGTGAGGTAGTACAAGCCGACATCAAACCACAGGATGAGACGAGTCTAATGAATATGGTAGAAATTGGTCTCAGTGACCCAAAAATTATAGAAAAGTAAGTCCAGTTGGACCAACCAAAGTGATTGTAACCTACAGAGAGTTGTTCTCTCTTTATTTGAATTTTTGGAAGTTGTCTGCTCACAAAATTGAGGAATATCAATGCAATTTTGGACATAAACTGGACAGCTCCTAAAATATGACTGCAATTTTATAAAACATTTCAGCTTGTTTGTGCCTGTAAAAGCTGAGCATTTTAGTCGGTATTTTTTTCACAACTAGAAGCAGGTTGTCCCATTGCTAGTGCAAAGGTACGGGGAGATGCTAGTAGTATAGAAAGGATAAGAGTTGTTATATTGTTGTTTGTGTGTAGGCTTGAAGAGATCAGTGGAGCCGCTAGCAAGGAATACTCACTGGAGAAAGCTATGGAGAAGATGAAGTTTGAGTGGAAAGACATGCTATTTGAGTTTATCCCTTACAGAGATACGGTAAGTTTGTGTATTATGTAACATCCCCTTGGGATACTGTTATTTGTGTGTTATGTAATATCTGATAGGACTGGCTTTCTACATATGTGCTAAATATTGATAAGTTATTTTTTATTGCTGAATGGAGAAATGATTTTTGTTTTCACCTATGTCACGGAATCGCTAAATTATAAAAAATTAGTTTATAAGCTTGAAGAATTATATGTGTAGTAGCGCCTTGACTGTTTGCGATATGACATGAGATGTAGGTGTGGTGTTACAGGACCCCCTACACAAATGCTATGTATGTATTAGTAACTCCAAGGCTTCATTTCATCCATTAGTAAATGTCCATTCCTTTTCTCAATGTGATTAGCCATCTACTCGTAAATATTATTATTTATTATTGTTAGCATTTTTATCTGATTGTATCATTAGCTATTGATAAGCATTTGGCAGGTAGCCAATATCTTTTTTGACTAACACTGTGACAGGTAAATCTTCAACTATGCCCCAGTGCCTGGACTATTTGAAGATTCAAAGTTGTTTATATTTTATGTTTCTGCATCAATATCTACTTTGATTTGCTTTAAGCTTCACTCAATCTATGTTTCTTCTTAACGATAGTAGTATATGTTTTAACTTGTGACAAATTTGTAATTTTCTTCTATTTCGTGTTTAGTTTTTATTATTATAATTTTAATTATTACTTCGATCTCTGTAGGGGGTGTCTATACTCTCCTCTGTCGATGACATACAAGTGCTGCTAGATGACCATATCATCAAAGCTCAGACTATGAGAGGCTCTCCTTTCATTAAACCGTTTGAGCAGGAGATGAAGGAGTGGGAGGAGAAGCTGGTCACTATGCAAGGTACCATATGATGTGCTTGCAATCTCTAGTGGAAGCTGGACATGATGGATAGTTTGTTCGGGCAGTTTCTTTACTGCAGCGAACCTTGTTTGTGTTGCATCAATCTGTTGAGACTTCCTGCGTACCTTTATCATTTTCAAGTGTAATCTACAGTCATAAAAAACTGGCTTTCAATTCCTTGTTTTTGCTGTAGACATCTTGGACCAGTGGCTCAAAGTGCAGGCTACCTGGTTGTACTTAGAGCCTATCTTTAGCTCCGAAGACATCATTGCACAGATGCCAGAGGAGGGCAGGAAGTTTGCTACCGTTGACACTTACTGGAAAGACATCATGGCCGAGTCTGTCAAGGTAAGTTTAGTTTGTTATGCGCGATTCACCGTATTATAAATATTGGTAGCAATACACGCGCATTGATCTCTCCAGGACACTCACTGTCTCGCTGCTACAGCCCAAAACAACATGTTGGGTCGACTGACAGAAGCCAACCAGTTGCTGGAGGAGATCCTCAAAGGTCTGAATAACTACCTGGAGAAGAAACGTCTCTACTTCCCACGATTCTTCTTCCTCTCCAACGATGAGTTGCTCGAAATCCTGTCGGAGACAAAGGTTTGCAATGCCGTTGCTTCTCACCTTTTGCGTTAAATACTTTTACATTAAATGGTAGTTTATCTATGCTTTGTTTGATATCAGGACCCGACGAGAGTTCAACCTCATCTAAAGAAATGCTTTGAAGGCATTTCAAAGTTAGAATTCACCGAAGAGCAAGAGATTGTGGGTATGATATCCTCTGACGGCGAGACTGTTCCATACGTACACAAAATTATTCCTGCTAAAGCCAAGGTGAGTGGCGTAACCTCTTCCCTGACAACAGGTGGGCCGTTGCTACTGTCTACAGTCGCTGCAGAAGAACATTTGTGGAATGTTTGCAGGGGATGGTAGAGAAGTGGCTGGTAGAGGTGGAGGAAGCCATGTTGTATAACGTGCGTAAAGTAATATCTGACTCGATAAAGGATTATTCCACAGCCCCGAGGAGGAAATGGGTAATCAGTTGGCCTGGACAGGTCGTCATCTGCTGCAGCTCCATCTACTGGACTACTGAAGTCTCTGAGGCTATGAAAACTCCCAATGGAATGGATGTAAGGCTACTTCCATTTTTTTGCCTTGATATACTAACAACTACTAACTAACTACTAGCTCTATTACTAACTACTAGCTCTATTACTAACTACTAGCTCTATTACTAACTACTAGCTCTATTACTAACTACTAGCTCTATTACTAACTACTAGCTCTATTACTAACTACTAGCTCTATTACTAACTACTAGCTCTATTACTAACTACTAGCTCTATTACTAACTACTAGCTCTATTACTAACTACTAGCTCTATTACTAACTACTAGCTCTATTACTAACTACTTGCCCTATTACTAACTACTAGACCGACTACTAGCACCCACCTACTCCTGCTTCTGATTGATGAGATAATTACAAAAGAAAGCTTGTGACAGTTTAGTTGGTCTGGTATTTATTTCTGGTGTTTTGTATCTTGCAGGAGTATTTGCTCAAGAGTAACCAACAGATAGATGAGATTGTGGAACTGGTGAGAGGAAAGTTGGAAACTGGTGAAAGAATCACACTTGGAGCTCTCACTGTCATTGATGTCCACGGTATATTGTATAATTCTCACTCTCTTGCGTTCTATCTTGTTCTATAGCTCATTGTTTGCTGCGTGTAGCGATCGATTGCGTTTGTCACCCGAAACTCTTTGGACTCAAGTGAATATTGTAGTTTATGAAACATGAAAGATGATATACTTGTTTAGTCTCCAATGTTTTGAAATTTAATAAAAGAATGTATAAAAAATTGTGTTACTATCCTAGCTTTGTACACTTTGCACTGCATCCACTCTGTCTACATCTTTAGCATTGTATCTATTGGTAATGTTCACACTCGTTGTAATGAATCCACTTAGTATCTTTGTGTTTCTTATACTGAGGCCTTTGGCTATATTTATAGCCCGAGACGTTGTCGCCGGGTTGGCCAAAGACAAAGTAACCAGCCCCAATGACTTTTCATGGTTGGCCCAGCTGAGATACTACTGGGAAGGAAACGATGTGGTGATTAGGATGATAACCACAGAGATGAAGTACGGCTATGAGTACTTGGGGAACTCTCCTAGACTGGTCATCACTCCCCTTACTGACAGGTGTTACAGGTGGGTGCAGGTTTACTCTATTGTCTACTAGCAAGCACTGCATTCTGCCATGCTATGTCCCTGACATTTGATATCTATTGTTACTAATTATAGAACGCTGATGGGTGCTCTAAAACTCAATCTGGGTGGAGCTCCGGAAGGTCCTGCTGGAACTGGAAAGACAGAGACTTGTAAAGATCTCGCTAAAGCAGTGGCCAAGCAGGTTTGTACTACAGCCCATGATACTTTCTCTCCCTGCGATGTGTTGTGGTGTCACCAGCAACCACTTCAGTATCCAATATTGTTTTCATAACGGGATTAAAAAGCGTCTAACATACGAATAGGTCAGATTTCCTTTTTATTAAAACAATATTTTGTTTCTTTTTAGTGTGTCGTGTTTAACTGCTCCGATGGCCTCGACTACAAAGCGATGGGTAAATTCTTTAAAGGTTTGGCACAGGCTGGAGCATGGGCCTGCTTTGATGAGTTCAACAGAATTGAGCTGGAGGTGCGTTTTACATTAATTAAAACCAACTCCTTTCACGTGTTTGTTGAATGATTGAGAGTTGTCCTCTCAATACTGAAGGGAGGCAAATCCAAAGTTTATTAGCTCGTATATTGTACAGTAGGGCGTGCTGTACTTGTAGGTGTTATCTGTGGTAGCCCAGCAGATTCAGAGTATTCAGACCGCTATAGCTGCTAAACACAAACGCTTCATGTTTGAGGGTACGGAGTTGTCCCTCAACCCAACTTGTACTATGTTCATCACAATGAACCCTGGTTATGCCGGCCGACAGGAGCTCCCTGATAACCTCAAGGTTAGTACACTATCAAATGTATGTGTAGATCCTGTTGGTTTGTGCTGGTCTATGTCTATGCTTTCCCGTTAGTACTATGATGTACAATACACTTGCGCAGGTGCTGTTCCGTACGGTGGCCATGATGGTACCAGACTACGCTATGATTGGTGAGATTGTACTCTACTCATGTGGGTTTGTGGATGCCAGAGCCCTGGCAGTGAAGATTGTGGCTACATACACTTTGTGCTCTGAGCAGTTGTCTTCTCAACACCATTATGACTACGGTTAGTGCTCGCTTTAGTCAGCCATGCAATGTATGTACTCTAGGGGTGAAAGGTTTTTGTGTTGATTCAGTAACGTTAATGGCGAGACCTACTCCAGCGTATGTCTGTGTGTATATGCAGGTATGAGGGCTGTCAAGTCTGTGCTGACTGCTGCCGGCAATCTGAAGCTCAAATATCCTGACCAGGATGAGGCAGTCATCTTACTCAAAGCTCTGATGGATGTCAACTTGCCCAAGTTCTTGGCCCAGGTAAATAGATCATAGAGTTACTCACTCATGTTCATAGGGTTTAGAGTTACTCATGTATATCCATAGATTTATACATGTGTATCTATAGAGTTATACATGTATACGCTTGAAGCTTTATATCCATAGAGTTATCCATAAAAGATATCCATAGAGGGGTATAAATGAAGTAACCCACATATATCCATACAGCTGCACATGTTTATTAACAGAGTAGTACATCTATATTCATAGAGTGATCTCTTGTAGGACGTGCCGTTGTTTGAAGGAATTATCTCTGATCTCTTCCCTGGAGTAGAGCTTCCTCAACCCGACTATGATGTCTTCCTGGACGCTCTAAAGACGAGCATCGCTAGAAGGCAGCTGCAGGCTGTACCCTGGTTCATCGATAAGATCATCCAGGTATGTATTGGTTGGTCTATCGTGTGTCATCCAGGTATGTATTGGTTGGTCTATCGTGTGTCATCCAGGTATGTATTGGCTGGTCTATCGCGTGTCATCCAGGTATGTATTGGTTGGTCTATCGTGTGTCATCCAGGTATGTATTGGTTGGTCTATCGCGTGTCATCCAGGTATGTATTGGTTGGTCTATCGTGTGTCATCCAGGTATGTATTGGTTGGTCTATCGTGTGTCATCCAGGTATGTATTGGTTGGTCTATCGTGTGTCATCCAGGTATGTATTGGTTGGTCTATCGCGTGTCATCCAGGTATGTATTGGTTGGTCTATCGCGTGTCACTGCCCACTGTACAACTTTATAGATTGTACTAACGTGTTATGCATTGCTTACCCAGGTGTACGAGATGATGTTGGTCAGGCACGGTTTCATGATTGTTGGCGAGCCGATGGCTGGCAAGACGTGTGTATACCAAGTTCTAGCTGATGCACTGCATGACCTGGAGGCTGCGGGGCTTATGAATGAGCACAAAGTGCTTTACAAAATACTAAACCCTAAGGCTATCACTATGGGGCAACTGTACGGGTGCTTTGACCCCGTCTCCCATGAGTGGACAGACGGTAGGGCTATTTCTGAAGTTGTTTCAAGTTAATCTCATTTGCAAAGAAGTTAACGATTTTTCATATTTATTTTGTGTTTTAGGTGTGCTGGCAAACACATTCCGTGAGTATGCTAGCAATCCATCGGTAGACAGGAAGTGGATATTATTTGACGGCCCGGTAGATGCTGTATGGATAGAGAACATGAACACAGTACTAGATGATAACAAGAAACTGTGTCTAATGAGTGGAGAGATCATACAGATGTCTAATGTTATGAATCTGATATTTGAACCCGCTGACCTTGAGCAGGCCTCTCCCGCCACCGTCAGCCGCTGTGGTATGATCTACCTCGAGCCACATCAGCTCGGCTGGCGTCCACTCAAAGGTATCTTTGCAATCCTCTTTCGCGGTAACAACATTATGAAACGAGTTTTGTCTCCGTTAGGTGGTGCGAGATATGACCTGTCTATGACCTGTCTTTGACCTTGTTGTAGATTCCTACATGCAGCATGAGGTCCCAGAATCTTTGGATGAAGAGAACAGAGATTACCTCAATGATCTCTTTGAGTGGCTTTTAGAACCGTGCTTTGATTTTATTCGTCACAACTGCAAACAGTTCCTCATTACTTCTGAGCTACACATGGCTCGCTCCCTCATGACCACCCTCACTTGTCTCATGGATGAGATAAAGAACGCTGGCCAAGAAGGAAGCGAAATGACCCAATCAACAGTAGGTTTTTTTCTTCTAATTCAATTGTTTACGTTCAAATTATGTATAAATGTTTTTTCAACATAATCGATTGATTGAAAGCAAAGTTCCATGCAAGACAGTTGTAAAAAGTGTAGCGTTGGTTTTAATGCTCCATTGACTTGTTCAAATACGTACTTTCAAATGTCTTAGCCGTTTCACATGTGCATAGAAACTTCTCATTGTAGTTACCAGGCCATAGCAAGGCTACAGTAAGTGTTGTTGAGCTATAAAAGTCTTTTCAATGTTGCATACTTCTGCTCAGACCTCTAGACCTTGCTAGAATAATCCATAGCACTGTTCATTCACATGTCTATGAAACAGTAATCAAGATTCAACAGTAATTAGTTAATGTTATATTAAAGATCATGCAGTGCTAGTAATTTGTACAAAAATTTAAACTTAGCCTCTATGAAGTATATTTAATCAGGGCGAACCGATTACAACGTCACCCCATCCAGAAATCATTGATAGAAACCAGGTGATAATGTTGTGAAATTGTCAATCAATTCCATGTATATGATTTATAACTATTGTCCTCCTACCTACATGCATACCTGCTAATTATTTATTATTATTTATGCGTTAATTAAATAATCTATAATAAATAATAGATTTTATACCAAATCATATCACAGTTGAATCTGTCACTCCTTGTTGTACGTCGCTCCGGCTAACTCTTTCCTTGACTGCCTACAACTCTTACTAATGCTACTTTAGCAACTCATCTTTTTTCCATTTATTCCCATGTATAATTCTGCTAATAAACACAATATATAGATGTTGTACCTCTATATCTGTATTTATTGCTTCATACTTCTATGTATGTTGTTGTAAGTTAGTTTGTACGTAGACATATCTATGTTTGTAGATAACTCTATGGATGCAAGGACTGTTCTTGTTTTCTCTTGTCTGGACTGTCGGCGGCCTGCTCATGGGAGACTCCAGAAAGAAGTTTGATGCATACTTCAGGTAAGAGTTGTCAGCTCTTTGTTTTAATGTTGGCCTTTTTTATTAGTGTTTATATGGTGTATTAGTCATATTGGTGTTAATGTGTATTAGTCATATTGGTGTTATGTGTATTAGTCGTATTGGTGTTATGCGTATTAGTCGTATTGGTGTTATGTGTATTAGTCGTATTGGTGTTATGTGTATTAGTCGTATTGGTGTTATGTGTATTAGTCGTATTGGTGTTATGTGTATTAGTCATATTGGTGTTATGTGTATTAGTCGTATTGGTGTTATGTGTATTAGTCGTATTGGTGTTATGTGTATTAGTCGTATTGGTGTTATGTGTATTAGCCGTATTGGTGTTATGTGTATTAGTCGTATTGGTGTTATGTGTATTAGTCGTATTGGTGTTATGTGTATTAGTCGTATTGGTGTTATGTGTATTAGTCGTATTGGTGTTATGTGTATTAGTCGTATTGGTGTTATGTGTATTAGTCGTATTGGTGTTATGTGTATTAGTCGTATTGGTGTTATGTGTATTAGTGGTATTGGTGTTATGTGTATTAGTCGTATTGGTGTTATGTGTATCAGTCGTATTGGTGTTATGTGTATTAGTCGTATTGGTGTTATGTGTATTAGTCGTATTGGTGTTATGTGTATTAGTCGTATTGGTGGTGTGTGTATTAGTCGTATTGGTGTTATGTGTATTAGTCGTATTGGTGTTATGTGTATTAGTCGTATTGGTGTTATGTGTATTAGTCGTATTGGTGTTATGTGTGTTAGTCGTATTGGTGTTATGTGTGTTAGTCGTATTGGTGTTATGTGTATTAGTCGTATTGGTGTTATGTGTATTAGTCGTATTGGTGTTATGTGTATTAGTCGTATTGGTGTTATGTGTATTAGTCGTATTGGTGTTATGTGTATTAGTCGTATTGGTGTTATGTGTATTAGTCATATTGGTGTTATGTGTATTAGTCATATTGGTGTTATGTGTATTAGTCATATTAGTGTATTATCTTACAGGAATCTGATTGCTGGCACTGACGCGGATTATCCTAAACCAAAGAGTATCAAAATAACAAAGAGCAACTCGATACCGGAACGAGGCTCTATTTATGACTTCCTGTTCGAGAAGAAAGCCAGCGGAGTTTGGTCTGAGTGGATGGAGTTGGTTAATAGAGACAAGACTGACATACCAGCCACTGCTAAGGTCTGGATTGGCTTCAATATGATATATAGCACTTGTAGTATACAGTTGGTTATGATTTGTATATTTTGTATTCTTTTACTGCAGGCTAGCGATCTCATAATTCCGACCGCTGAGACAGCCAGACAAAACTTCTTCCTTGACCTCTATTTATCGCATGAGGTCTCGTGTTTGTTTGTGGGACCTACCGGTACAGGGAAGTCGGCCATAACCAACGCCTTCTTGGTACAGTTGCCTAAAGATCGGTGGGTAACTCCATCAGCTACATAGCCTCAGTACCATCACCGATTGTGTTTGTAAATATGTGTTTGCTTGCAGTGGTTTGATAGACTAACTGTACATTATGTGCATTGATCTCTCCAGGTACATTCCAAATAACATCAACTTCTCAGCCAGAACTAGCGCTAACCAAACCCAGAATATTATCATGTCAAAGTTAGACAGGCGGAGGAAGGGAGTTTTCGGACCTCCCGTAGGCAAGAAAGCGATTGTTTTCGTTGATGATCTCAACATGCCTCAGAAAGAGAAATATGGTGGGTTGATATCTGTCAGAGACTGTTTGTCTTTTAATTTGTTTCCTGTATGAACTGATACATAGCTCTGATCTAGGCAGGACTAGTTACAGCCCACACAATGTGATTTAGCCTTTGGACCATTATAAAATTACAGGTGCACAGCCACCAATAGAGCTGTTGAGGCAATGGATAGACCACGGTCACTGGTATGATCTCAAGGACACAACCAAAATCTATCTCAATGATGTGGTAAGTTACTTACCTGGTCATCCATTGAGCGTCTAGAATGTTCTAGAACCCAACAGTATACAGCTGGCCCAAAATCATTCATCATTAACCGTAACAGAAGCTTATTTTGTATAACCACAGGCTATCTCTTGTATCGTACTGACTGTTGTAGCTGTTTGTGACTGCAATGGGTCCACCCGGGGGAGGACGTAATGATATCACAGGTAGATTCACCAGACATCTCACCTGCATCTCCATGGACGAGTTTTCTGACAGCACCATGAGCAGGATATTCACGGCCATCATCGACTGGCATTTTGCCAAAGGGTTCGACTCCAGTTTTGGACGAGTAGGAAAGGTAAAAGTTGGATTTTTTTTCAATTGTTTTTGTTCTAAACATGTTTATATTTTACTGCAACGTTAGGGACCCACGTGAAAGTTTCTGACGAAGACACAAACTCTTCTACTCTACAGTACATTCTAGATCTTTCTGGGTCTAAATAAAATGAGATTTTGTACTTTTGTCAAAATAAAACACATTTACAAGCAGAAGGTGAAGTAGCTTAGGAGGTTTCCTCGATTGAAGCCACCAATATTGTCCTACAACGACCTCTAACAATAAGTCCATCATGTAGGTACTGGTGCAAGCCACCATGGACGTGTACAAGAAAGCTATCGATGGTTTCCTGCCGACACCGAGCAAGAGCCATTACGTGTTCAACTTGAGAGATTTCTCTAGAGTTATCAATGGAGTGTTACTCGTACCTCACACACACATGGACGAGAGTGACAAACTCATACGTCTGTGGATCCATGAAGTCTATAGAGTGTTCTATGACCGTCTCACTGCCGATGATGACAGGTTTGTTTGTCGTCTCCTGAACAATTCTCACCTGGTTGCATTTGTTATGTAATATTTAAAAATTTGATTGTAATACAAACTGAATTGTGTCTTATCCCATTTCACTCTGGCCTCTCAGCGTGGGTAAAAATTTACACAAGAAATTGTTAGATGGATAGCATGGGAAGGTTAGCTGGTATCTTATGGTGGTACAGAATGTTTTGTGCTTTGCAAAGCATTTGATTACTTTATCATCTTGTTTATACTCTTTAGTAACTTGACTTGTTGGTCCACTAGACTTGTTGGTCCACTTGACTTCTTATGCCTAGTAGTTTTTTTACTACTTGCTGAACAGAGAAAATCTAATCAAGTATATGTAAAAGAAAATCCTTATTTCGACTTTTGATTATTATTATAACAATAAAAAAAAACATTCTATATTTGCTGAATTCATTATTCAAGCTCGGAGATTTGATTTAACCATAGTTTATTCAGCTTAATCACATGTTTCATGTTCATTATCACCATGTCTGTGATAAAAAATTTCCATGAATATTGTTAAAAAACAGAGCCAAGTTTTTCTTTTATGTTTTTAATTTGAAAGACATGCCATGTAAAAGCTGTCAAAATTCTTTAAAACTGGTTCAGATAAATTGGAGATACTTCTGACTATTTTAAAATAGCTCGTGTGATTTTACAAAAGTTCATACAGTTATGTATGAATATATATGCTTTGAACTGTGTGAAGTATTCCGAATGTGTCTGCATGATTTCACAAACAATAAGATGGTTTCAAAATTTTTATCGTTATTACACAGGAAGTACGGTTTCGTTGCAAAAACTGTGCGTCTATCAAAGTCGATGTTTATACATTAAAACTGCTGAGCTTGCAGCGTGAGCTATTTACTGTTCCTTCCAGCCGATTTACGTGCTGTCAAAACATTTATATTATTTGGAATCTGTTCAGGTGCACTTGAAAGCATTGTCTGCCACTATAGTTCTAGCTCTTGACTCATTTTTCATTCTCTGCTAAAAGTAGCTTGTTGCTGATTTGTTCGTAAATTTTGTTTTTATTTTTCATTGTATTGTTTAATATTTTCGAAATTGCATTACGCTTGGCTAATTATTTGTGACTTCCCTTTCGTCATTCGATGGTATCCGTTCTATACAGGAAGTTGTTCTTTGGTATGGTGAAGGAGGCGTGTCAAAACCACTTCAAACAAAACATAGACAAGGTTCTCTCGCACCTCTCTCAGTCTGGTAAGATTGAAGACGAGAATATCCGCAGTCTAATCTTTGGAGACTACATGAACACTGAGTCTGCCGTAAGGATTTATGATGAGGTGAGGGACCTGAAGGAACTGACGACCACCATAGACCAGTGAGTACTCGTACAGCTCTGCTTCCTGTCTGCATGAGATCCTTTGTGTTGGCCATAGTATACTTCATTCTTGTATGCTAATTTACAAGTTTTCCACCCATTTTTTTTCATTCCAGTTGTAAGTAATTACTTTGAAAAACTGAATTGGATTAAAATTTTTACTAACTTAAAAATATCCATTCACAGACATCTAACTCGTTTATTCGAAGTAGAGAATATTGACAGCTTTACCTCTTACTGTATACTGTATATACTACTGTATACTGTATACACTACTGTATACTGTATATACTACTGTATACTGTATATACTACTGTATACTGTATATACTATTGTATACTGTATATGCTACTGTATACTGTATATACTACTGTATACTGTATATACTACTGTATACTGTATATACTATTGTATACTGTATATGCTACTGTATACTGTATATACTACTGTATACTGTATATACTACTGTACTACTATATATACTACTGTATACTGTATATACTACTGTATACTGTATATACTACTGTATACTGTATATACTATTGTATACTGTATATACTACTGTATACTGTATATACTACTGTATACTGTATATACACTGTATACTGTATATACTACTGTATACTGTATATACTACTGTATACGGTATATACTATTGTATACTGTATATACTACGGTATACTGTATATACTACTGTATACTGTCTATATCACTGCACACATGCCATATGTACGTTACAGCTACCTGGAGGAATACAACCTGGTGAGCAAGGCTCCCATGCATCTGGTCATGTTTAAATTTGCCATAGAGCACGTCTCTAGGGTAGCCAGAGTTCTTAAACAAGACAACGGGCATCTCTTACTTGTTGGTATGTAGGCTTTCAGGCTGTCTTGTACCCACTTTATGCATTTGCTCTCTATGGAGTTTGTCTTGTTACATGTCTATCACACTTACAAAGTGCATCTTGCTGACAACAAGTCATTTGCTGTTGCCAGGAATCGGTGGCAGCGGGCGTCAGAGTGCCACAAAGCTGGCTACATTCATGGCTGACTATGAGCTGTTCCAAATAGAGATAACCAAGGGCTACGGCACTAACGAGTGGAGAGATGACTTGAAAAGGGTGAGAGATACATGTTTGGTTCTTAAGTAGAGTCCTTGCTTTGTGTAGTTATTTGTTTTGTTGAAAACCTTGAGCGGTAAAACTAGAAATGGCATATATGTCCTACTTGGTGAGAACAACTCTTTTTAAAAAGTTGGAGTTATTTTCTTTTGAGAGAGCTGTCTTGTTTTTGGTCTTCAACTTCGTGATATATGATTTTTTTATTTTATATATTACCTGCAAACTGCCCTACAGGCGATTAAAGCTACCTATTTATTTGTACTGCAAAGAATGGTGATATTTAATAGCTCGTTTTATGATGGATCTCTAACATTATTAAACAAAAACTCTGCGCGTGAAAAAATTTCATACACATAATTATAGTATTAGGTGATCCGTTCCGGGTTATGTTCGAGTTTTCTCCTGTAACCTTGGGAATAGAAAGGTCCTACTTGTTGAGGCAGTGTTTAGGTGTATACCTACAGTTATGTGATACATTGTTGAGGGAGTGTTTAGGTGTATACCTACAGTTATGTGATACATTGTTGAGGAAGTGTTTAGGTGTACACCAACAGTTATGGGATACATTGTTGAGGCAGTGTTTAGGTGTACACCTACAGTTATGGGATATATTGTTGAGGCAGTGTTTAGGTGTATACCAACAGTTATGGGATACATTGTTGAGGCAGTGTTTAGGTGTATACCTACAGTTATGTTATATATTGTTGAGGCAGTGTTTAGGTGTATACCTACAGTTATGTGATACATTGTTGAGGAAGTGTTTAGGTGTACACCAACAGTTATGGGATACATTGTTGAGGCAGTGCTTAGGTGTACACCTACAGTTATGTTATATATTGTTGAGGCAGTGTTTAGGTGTATACCAACAGTTATGGGATATATTGTTGAGGGAGTGTTTAGGTGTACACCTACAGTTATGTGATACATTGTTGAGGGAGTGTTTAGGTGTACACCAACAGTTATGGGATACATTGTTGAGGGAGTGTTTAGGTGTATACCTACAGTTATGTTATATATTGTTGAGGCAGTGTTTAGGTGTACACCTACAGTTATGGGATACATTGTTGAGGCAGTGTTTAGGTGTACACCTACAGTTATGGGATATATTGTTGAGGCAGTGTTTAGGTGTATACCAACAGTTATGTGATACATTGTAGCTGCTGCTCAAAGCTGGCACTGAAGGAAAGCCCACAGTATTTCTATTCTCAGACAATCAGATAAAGAACGAGTCGTTCATGGAGGACATCTCTATGATATTGAATACTGGCGATGTGCCAAATCTCTACCCAGCTGATGAGAAAGCTGAGATTATTGAAAAAATGCAGGGTGTGGCTAAAGTGGAGGTAGGTTTATTTTCGATATGTGTAGTTTCTCTTTAATATGTGTAGTTTCTCTTTGATATGTGTAGTTTCTCTTTAATATGTGTAGTTTCTCTTTGATATGTGTAGCTCATGGATGAAATACACCAGGATTGCCAGCTGCGCCCAATCAGGTGAAGCAATTTGAATGGCCAAGTCCGTACCGGATATAGGCTGTAACTGCGACTTTTACAAGGGATTTTCGTGGCATACGCTATAGTAAGGGGCCGCAAGTTATGGTCAAGTCTTTTTCTCGCGGCCACCGCAAATTTTTAAACGGCCAAATTTTATGAACGTACTGGAAATACGTCACTTTTCCGTTAGATTGGAGTAGTTGTCTTTTTTAATGAGAAGACAACTGAGCACTGCTTCCAGAAAAAAACCATGTACGTACCGGACACTGCGTAAATATCACTGTCATGGCCACTCCCATGAACGGCCTCACTTGCATCGTGGTCAAAGTTATATTGAACGGCCGTAGCTGGCAATCCTGGTGTATTTCATCCATGGTGTAGCTTCTCTTCAATATGTGTAGTTTCTCTTTGATATGTGTAGTTTCTCTTTGATATGTGTGGTTTCTCTTTGATATGTGAAGTTAGTCTTTGATATTTAAAGTTTCGCTTTGACACGTGAAGTTTTTCTTTGAGATACAAAAGTTCTTTTTGCTTCTGCTTTTGCTAAGGCTTGGTTTGACAAATACGACATTAATTTGCAATATTGTTTTAGAAAAATTTTGCAAACCCTCATTTTTAATTCCAACAATTTGAAATACATATTGTGTTATTTAAAAAAAACATGGATGAATTTAATGGCAAATTTATTAAATAGTTCTGAATGTTATGAACAGAACATATTTCTACAAAGAATTTATGTTTATCATTTTTTATATTTTCCGTATCATCCGATAATTTAATATCTCTATATCTCTAGTATACTTTGTGTTCCTTATACATTAATTGTGTGTTATTTCTTTTGTTCCCAGGAGAAAGTAAGTATTGTATTAGAATAACTTGCGCTACTTTCTGCTGTTCAAGTTCTCTATTCATTCATGCTTTCATGTAGTGTACAGTATTCCTTGCTCGCATACCAAACATATATGGTAGTAGATACGTTGTGTGCTGAAGTATTGTCTGGTACTACTCTGTACATTGGTGACATATGGTGCTTGGTGATATATTGGTGAATGCATTGCACTGGTTGATATACATTGTATACTGTATATTATATATTGTACATGCGCTAATCATTGTCTTGTTTTGTTGGTCAACAGCTTACAGTACGTTGTCCAGTGTATAGTAAGAGTAGGCTAGTCAGTGAGTGACTCACTAGTCACTGCTATTAGTAGTACTCACTAGATAGTACAGTTGATAAGTGGTGGTGTATTACATATTATATAGTGTGTCTCTTCCCCCCCCCCCCCCCCCCCCGTCCACTTACCAGCTAGCAGCTAGTATGTTATACTCAGAGCCGTATATATACGGCTCTGAGTATACTTACTCATTGTATCTGAGTGTCCTTTCATGTCCGCTCTCTCTCTAGGTCTACCATTTCTCTTTCACTTTTCTCTGCATATCTATGTACAGGCATAGATATGTACAGACATAGATATGTACAGACATAGATATGCACGGGCATAGATATGTACAGGCATAGATATGTACAGGCATAGATATGTACAGGCATATCTATGTACAGACATAGATATGTACAGGCATATATATGTACAGACATATCTATGTACAGGCATAGATATGTACAGGCATATATATGTACAGACATAGATATGTACAGGCATAGATAACTACAGGCATAGATATGTACGGACATAGATATCGACGACATATATATCTACAGACATAGATAACTACAGACATAGATATGTACAGACATAGACAGGCATAAATGTATACTAACATTAATCACAATAAACATAGATGTGCGCTGACATACATCTTTTCTTCCCCTGCAGTTTCTTTCTTCCCAAGAAAGGCGTAGTAAGGTACCCAGTACTTTCTTCTCGCTTGCTCTTTTCCATGTTATACCGCTAATGTGTTGCTAGCTACCTGGTTGTGTTACGTCAGTCATTCACTCCATATTATAATATATATTTGGTTGTTGATCACTTTTTCTAGCTGACCGTCTGGCCCCTTTTAATGTGCTACTATGGCCAGCAATGGGGTAATGTTTGTTGTTTACCCCAATACTCCTCACTACAGGGTAAGAAGTTAGAAAGCACGCCACTCGCTATGTATAACTTCTTCATCGAGAGAGTCAAACAGAACCTGCACGTTTCCCTAGCCATGTCTCCTATTGGTGACGCCTTCAGAAACCGTCTAAGGATGTTTCCTTCTCTCATCAACTGCTGTACCATCGATTGGTTCCAGGTAACATTTTATATCAATGCGCAGTTTTCTATGTCGAAAAGAGTCGATTCCAGCTGGGGCTTGATCCACTGCTTGCAGGGTCGACAGTACAATGCTCTGCCACGAAGCCGGTGTTTTGTGTTGCATAATATCCTCGTTCGTGTATTGTTCACTGCTACTAAATCTGTTCTGGTTACTATAGGCCTGGCCTGAAGACGCTTTAGAGATGGTGGCCAAAAAGTTTTTGGCAGAAGTAGAGCTAGAAGATAAGCTGAGACTAGAATGTGTGAATATGTGTAAATTCTTCCATGAAGATGTCATAGCCTTATCTAGCAGGTGAACGCTGAAATATGACCTCTATTACCGTTCCACATTGAATGGGTTTTGTCTCACTCACTGTCTGATAAGTATAGACTTTGAATCTACACATCTAATGGATGTCTGTGTGTAGATACTTTGACTCTCTGCGACGTCACAACTATGTCACCCCCACCTCTTATTTGGAGCTCATTCTCACTTTCAAACTCTTCCTAAAGAAGAAGAGAGATGAAATAATGGCACTGAGAAATCGATATCTTGTTGGTCTGGAGAAGCTAGAGTTTGCTGGGGGACAGGTTGGTACATATCTGTGGGTTTTTCCACAGTAACTGTGTATGTGGACCTTAAGCTATGCATAGTAACTGTTTATATGGACCTGAGACTACAGGAGGTGGTTTTTTTAGGTGGCTGTAATGCAAGAGGAGCTCACAGCTCTCCAACCAGAGCTGATCAAGACTTCTGCAGAGACAGACAAGTTGATGGTGAAGATTGAGCAGGATACTGTAGAGGTCGAGGCAAAGAAGGAGGTAAGAGAATGTCGTCTGCTGCAATAGGCATTGTCTGCAATCCTTATGTGACGTCTGCTACCGTCACATGTCGTCTGCTACCGTTACACGTCGTCTGCTACCGTTACACGACGTCTGCTACAGTTACACGTCGTCCGCTGCAGTTATGCACATTTTGTGCTGCTGAACGTGCAGTTAGATAAACAATTGAGGCAAATACTGAGTATTTATGCTTTTTATGATGAAATTTTATGCGAATACCTGTTGCTAGGTGGTTGCTGCCGATGAAGCCGTTGCTAATGAAGCTGCTGCCGCTGCTCAAGCCATCAAAGACGAATGTGAAGGAGATCTTGCTAAGGCCATCCCTGCTCTCAATGCTGCCATTTCCGCTCTGAATACTCTAAAACCTGCTGACATTTCCCTTGTCAAGTCCATGAAGGTAACAGCATTGCCTCATGGTCCCCTGGTTGCTAAGACCCTATCCGCTATTGTATCAAAAGAACTTTCCTTCTTTGTGTACCTACTGAACCTGCAAGACACGTCTAAGTTTCTAAAATTCAAAAGTTCTGATATTGTTGGCACAATACAATATGCTATTTTAGCCGATAAAACATAGCAAAAATTCAAATTGAGCAAGTTTAAGTATCTACTTTTAACTTTGACTTTAACTTCTCCATTGTTTTCCAACAAGCTCTAAATTTTTTGCTCCTAGTATCAGTTTTGTTACCCCGAGGTCATGCAGTTGGCTCTGGTTCTTCTTGTGAAATGCCTTTGTTAGGTTGTATGTGACACGATAACCTGTGTTCTAGAACCCTCCAGCTCCTGTGAAGTTGGTTATGGAGTCCATCTGTGTCATGCTTGGCATAAAGCCAGAAAGGAAACCCGACCCCAACAGCGGTAAGATGGCCGACGATTACTGGGGAGCCTCACAAAAACTACTCGGAGACATGAAGTTTTTGGACAGGCTCAAGACCTACGATAAGGACAACATCCTACCAGCTATAATGAAGAAGATTCGATCAACGTAAGTAGAGGTGTCTGGATACTTACGCTGGAATTTTGGAACAAGCTTTATGCAGAAGGCTATTTGACACGGTCTTTACCCCATGCGTTGTATTTCCCGCATTACTCGCGGCCAATGGCTAAGGATAACGTAGTGTGAAAGTCTGCTTATCTCATCAGGTTGATGATTACAGTGGTATTTAAACGCTCGTTTTGTAAAAATAATGTATACTAGTCACTGATAGTACTCAGCGCAATAAACAGATAATTTCTTTGTTTAGATTAGATGCTGGCTAATAACTCACCAAAGTATTATTTTGCTATGAAAAAGTAATACTTATTATTTTTTTGATTATAATTATTAGCAAAAAGATAATTTGGCTTGTTATGAGCCAGCATCAAATCATCTATTCATTGCACTGAGTACTATCAGTGAGTAGTATAGATTGTTTCTACGCACTCAAACTAATGAGACAAGCCCATGTCCACATTACGTTATCATAAGCCATTGTTTGCAAATGACACCGAAAATATAGCAAATGCTCGTAGAGTCGCGTTTAATAGCCTTAATAGCCTTCTACATAAGGCTTATTGCTTATGAAGTATTATAATATCAACAGATATATGATTATGTGAATGTAGGCCAGTGTTTATCCTACAACACAACCATGGTTTTACAGCTTGTTTTTTCAACATCGAGAAACGAACTTCAAATATTTTTCATAAAAATTACATTACTATCGACAACGCATTTTGAGTCGTAATTTAGAAAAATAATGATCCAAGCTCATGATCGATTTGCAGCTACGTGGTAATTGACTCAAAACACCCTCTAGCATTATATCCGCTTGTCTTCTTCTAGGTATACAAATAATCCAGACTTTGACCCACCAAAGATAGCCCAAGCTTCTACCGCTTGTGAGGGTTTGTGTAAGTGGGTGTGTGCCATGGACACTTATGACTCTGTGGCTAAGATTGTCGCACCCAAGAAGGCCAAGCTGGCTGAAGCAGAGGGAGAGCTGGCAGTGCAGATGCAGAAACTAAACAGCAAGAGGGCTCAACTCAAAGAGGTCTGCTTTTCTAGTTACCTGATACGACTAGTATGATATACAATACGTACAACTCTCTACACGACTAAATATATATACAACTACATATATAACTTGATACACAACTACATATATAAGTAGTAATATATGAGCAGATCTCCCTACCAAGTGTTTTTTTGTGGATTAAACCTTGGGGGTTATGCAATGAGTTACGGCGTTGGATGGATTCGCCGAGTTTATATTGTATTTCATTTGAGAGACATTTGAGTGGCATTTGAGTGGCATTTAAGTGGCATTTGAGTTTTGATTATTTTTTTACTTAATTTGAACTCATATGGCAGCTAGATTTTGAATGTATGGCATTTAAGTTTTGATAATTTTTTTACATAATTCGAACTCATATGGCATCTTGAGAGAGAGGAGAGAGAAGAGAGAGAGGAGAGAGGAGAGAGGAGTTTTATCTACATTGAATAAATATATTGATCAAAAATGAAACATTATAAGATTATATATATTGATTACATAATAAGTAGGGAAAATCTTCCTATATAATATAGCTAGAGTCAGTAAATACTAAGTAATACAAAGCACTACAACTTGTAACGACAATCAATACATACATACATACATATGGTATCTTGAGAGAAAGAAAGAGATAGAGGAGAGAGGGAGAGAGAGATTCTTTAGTTTTCTGTACATTCATATATATATATATGGTTAATTATGTACATATTTATGGGTATATTTATATCTACATAGAGAGAGAGAGAGGAGATATATCTACATTGAATAACTATATTGATCAAAAATGAAATATTATATGATTATATACCTGATTACATAATAAGTAGGTAAAATCTTCCTATATAATATAGCTAGAGTCAGTAAATACTAAGTAATACAAAGCACCACAACTCGTAATGACAATCAATGCATACATACATACATATGGTATCTTGAGAGAAAGAAAGAGAGAGAGGAGAGAGAGAGGAGAGAGATTTTTTAGTTTCTATACATTCATGTATATATGGTTAATTATGTACATATTTATGGGTATATTTTTATCTACATAGAGAGAGGAGAGAGATATATCTACATTGAATAAATATATTGATCAAAAATGAATCATTGTATGATTATATACATTTATTACATAATAAGTAGGGAAAATCTTCCTATATAATATAGCTAGAGTCAGTAAATACGCACATGTCCATATTCATGTACATGTGCATAAATGGACATGAATAGGTACATGTCCATATTCATGTCCATATTCATGTCCATATTCATGTCCATATTCATGTCCATATTCTTGTCCATATTCATGTCCATTTATGTACATGTCCATATTCATGTCCATTTATGTACATACCTATGTTCATATTTATGTACATGTGCATGTCCAAATTCATGTCCATATTAACATTTTATAGCTATGTACAGAGGAGAGAGAAGAGAGAGAGAGAGATTTTTTAGTTTTTTATACAACCATGTATATATGGATAATTATGTACATATTTATGGATATATTTATATCTAGATTGAATAATATACATTTATGACATAATAACTATATTGAATGATATAAAATATGTTGGAAAATCACCAAGTTAGTCCTCTAGATGGTTAAAATTTACAGTATTTGGGAAATAACTGCAAGAGAGGAGAGAGGAGTATTTGGTTGAGGAGAGAGGAGAGAGGAGAGAGAGGAGGCTTGAGCGTAAATATTTCTTTTAGTTATTTACATAATAAGTATATTGAATACTATAAAATATCTTGGAAAATCGTCAAATTAGACCTTTAAATGGTTAAAATTTACAGTATTTGGGAAATAACTACAATAAAAAACATTATGAATGTATGGCATTTAAGTATTGATAGTTTTTTACATAATTCGAACTCATATGGTATCTTGAGAGAAAGAAGAGAGGAAAAGAGGAGAGAGGAGGGGAAATAATCGCACTCAAATGAAAAAAATAGATGAAGCTAGATATTCATCTATTTGTATATATCCACAAGAAAACTGGGGTATTTGGTGAAATATTCTTTCATTCCATTCAATTTTCCTTAATTTTATTTGAGTTGAAGTATTATTTACAATGGTTAGAATTTATTAAAATTACTGCTCAATCTTTTATCCAACACCTACAATAATTCTTAGTAATAGTAGTGTAATGAGACTGAGTAATAATCTACACACACCTTGTTCACTCTGTATGCTGTAGCACATGTTTTTCCTTTAGTTATCTGCAGTTACTTCAATTGGATCTTATCCAGATGTTTTATAGTCTTTGCTGCTACTGCGTTTTGTCTCAAACAAGAGTCCAAAGTAGGCATTGTGTCTACAAAATACAAAAAAATTGATTGTTACAATTGATTCATTTATTTTCATTGGCTTTATCTACATATACATAAAGTAGCGAAGAAACAGTTTGTGTGAGTATGAAACTATCTAGTAGAGATAAATTTATATCTAGGTTCAACTAGCATTAAATATTAATTACTTATTATTTTGTTAATAATAAATAATTAGAGTCAGTTACTTTACTAGTGCTCAGACAAACACACAATTTTGTTAATGTCAAAGTCTGTGATCTTACAAAGAAATAACTTAGATACTATTAGCATAAAATTATCTAGTAAAGATAAATTACCTAGGAGTGAATTCTAGTTGAGGTTCGATTTATCAATATCCAAAGACAGGGTTTGTAACACAAACGGATTTGGTTGTAGGAGGCTATTTTCTCCATAGTGCAAGTAGGTGAGTTTTTCAACTAGTGGTAAATAAATATTTATTATTATTTTATTATTTAGATCACAAGACGAACAAAATTCAATAAAGTAACAATGAAAACCAAATGAAATCACAATAATATTAACAATAATAAGAATAATAATAATAATCATCATCAGTAAAAATTATTTTTCATATTAAATACAATGAATAATAACTGTTTTATGCTGATAATGAAGTAAAACAATACAATAATGAAAGTTGTAATCGTTTTTTGGCTGTAAAGTTCAAAATCAACCTGTCGCTCAAGATAACATTTAAGGCTAACCTATTTTTTCTCTCGGTCCTACGACAATTCTGTCAATCAATGCCAAAAGACTGCGATCTTGAGCGGAAACAGCCAGGATAGGTTCTATGAGCATGAAATTATTTAGGAGAGATACTTCTATGGTTAGGCCATATCGTAATAGGAGGATAACTCCGGAGTGCAACTAGTTGAGTTTTTCAACCAGTGTTGAATAATTATTTATTATTTCTCACCTTAATACAGAAAATCTCCTAGTAGTTGTACTAGATGTTGATCCTTCAGTCACTGTTGTTGAAGTGGATGCTTTCTGTGGAAAAGCGGTGCTTCTTATATAGCTAGGTTGTACTAGGTACTAGGTACCGATTGACACGAGTTGATTTCAATGAAAAGCCTTTATGATATATAAGCAGGTCTTTACGCAGAAAACTCACGCGAAAACTAAAAAAAATAAAAAACATTCTTCGCGGGAGTTTTCCGTCTTATATGTTATAAAGGCTTTACGCAAAAAACTCACGCGAAAACCGAAACTAAAAACAAAATTATTCGCGGGAGTTTTCCTTCTTATAAGTCATAAAGGTTTTACACGGAAAACTCACGCGAAAAGTGAAACAGTCAAAAAATTCTCTTCGCGGGAGTTTTCCTTCTATATACTATAATGGCTTTACACGGAAAACTCACGCGAAAACGGAAAATAGAAAACAATTCTTTCGCGGGAGTTTTCCTTCTTTTATGAAGGCTTTATGCAGAAAGTTCACGCAATTTTTTTTACCGTAAGTTTTCCGCGTAAGGCCTTTATAGTACATAGAAGGAAAACTCCCGCGAAGAAGTTTTTTTATTCTTTTTGTTTTCGCGTGAGTTTTTGCATCAAGCTGTTATAACACATAAGAAGGAAAACTCCCGCGAAGAAGTTTTTATTGAGTTTCGGTTTTCGCGTGAGTTTTTGCGTACAGCCTTTATAACATATAAGACGGAAAACTCCCGCGAAGAATGTTTTTTATTTTTTTAGTTTTTGCGTGAATTTTCCTGCTTATATATTATAAAGGCTTTTCATTGAAATCAACTCGTGTCAATCGGTACCTAGTACCTCGTACAACCTAGCTATATAAGGAGCACCGTTTTTACACAGAAAGCATCCACTTCAACAACAGTGACTGAAGGATCAACATCTACTACAACTACTAGGAGACTTTCTGTATTAAGGTAAGAAATAATCAATAATTATTTAACACTAGTTGAAGAACTCAACTAGTTGCACTATGGAGTTATCCTCCTATTACGATATGGAGTCGTTCTCTTGACCATAGAAGTATCTCTCCTAGATAATTTTATGCTCATAGAACCTACCCTGTTTCCTCTCAAGATCGCAGTATTTTAACATTGCTAGACAGAATTGTCGTATGTCCGAGAGAAAAAATAGGTTAGCTTATTAAATGATGCCTTGAACTACAGGTCGATTTTGAACTTTACAACTAAAAAATGATTAAAACTTTCAATATTGTATTATTTTACTTCATTATCAACATAAAACAGTTATCATTCATTGTAAAAATAAATAATTAGAGCCTTTTACTAGTGTTAAATAATTATTTATTATTTTTTACCTTAACTCTACTTAGAGTCCTCTTAGTGGTTGTAGTGATCTAAATAATAAAATAATAATAAAAAGCTAGTTCCAAAGAACTAGATGATTTAATTGACTACAGACAAATAATTATTTTAGCACTTCTTACCTCGATGCTGGTTGCTTACATGGTGTTTCATTGCTATAGCAGCAGGAGTGTTGATGTTTGAGCAGGAAGATGTATCATTAAAGGTGTTAGGATTGGGTCTTCTATCATCAATGTGAATGCCGTTGGTGGTTGAATTGGTGGTTGTAGTGGAGATAGTGTCGATGTTGTTGGTAGTTGTAGTTGGTTCAATATGGAGCTTAAGAAGTGCTTTGGAGTGTGATGTCATCATACCTGCAAAATGGTAAAAGAACTTAGTTTTTTAATGATGTGAATATACTGAAATTATTATAGTGTTAAATAATTATTTACTATTTATTTTAAAAATAAATAATTAGAGCTTTCTACTAGTGTTAAATAATTATTGATTATTTTTTACCTTATCACCACTTAGAGCCAGATGATTTAATTAACTAAAGACAAATAATTATTTTAGCATTTCTTACCTTGATGCTGGATGGTCTCCTAGTAGCTGTAGTAGATGATGCTTCTCCGCTTGCTGTTGAAGAACTGGATGCTTTCTGTGTGAAAACAGTGGCTCTTAAATAGCTAAAGTTGCGCTGATTAAACCCTATGAATCAGCATTTTTTCCAATGATTTCGCGGGAATAAAAACTGTTTATTCCCGCGTATTTTCACGCGAATGGAAACCGTTGCTTTCGCGGGAATAAATGAATTATTTTCACGCGAATAGAAACTGTTGCTTTCGCGGGAATACAAATTTTATTTTCACGGGGATACAAACCAATGCTTTCGCGGGAATAAATACTTTATTTTCACGCGAATGGAAACTGTTGCTTTCGCGGGAATAAATAATTTATTTTCACGCGAATAGAAACTGTTGCTTTCGCGGGAATACAAATTTTATTTTCACGCGGATACAAACCAATGCTTTCGCGGGAATAAAGACTTTATTTTCACGCGAATGGAAACAGTTGTTTTCGCGGGAATAAATAATTTATTTTCACGCGAATAGAAACTGTTGCTTTCGCGGGAATACAAATTTTATTTTCACGCGGATACAAACCAATGCTTTCGCGGGAATAAATACTTTATTTTCACGCGAATGGAAACAGTTGTTTTCGCGGGAATAAATAATTTATTTTCACGCGAATAGAAACTGTTGCTTTCGCGGGAATACAAATTTTAGTTTCACGCGGATACAAACCAATGTTTTCGCGGGAATAAATACTTTATTTTCACGCGAATGGAAACAGTTGTTTTCGCGGGAATAAATAATTTATTTTCACGCGAATAGAAACTGTTGCTCTCGCGGGAATACAAATTTTATTTTCACGCGGATACAAACCAATGCTTTCGCGGGAATAAATACTTTATTTTCACGCGAATGGAAACCGTTGTTTTCGCGGGAATAAATAATTTATTTTCACGCGAATAGAAACTGTTGCTTTCGCGGGAATACAAGTTTTATTTTCACGCGGATACAAACCAATGCTTTCGCGGGAATAAATACTTTATTTTCACGCGAATGGAAACCGTTGTTTTCGCGGGAATAAATATTTTCACGCAAAAGCATTGGTTTGTATCCGCGTGAAAATAAAATTTGTATTCCCGCGAAAGCAATAGTTTCTATTCGAGTGAAAATAAATTATTTATTCCCGCGAAAACAAAGGTTTCCATTCGCGTGAAAATAAAGTATTTATTCCCGCGAAAGCATTGGTTTGTATCCGCGTGAAAATAAAATTTGTATTCCCGCGAAAGCAACAGTTTCTATTCGCGTGAAAATAAATTATTTATTCCCGCGAAAACAACTGTTTCCATTCGCGTGAAAATAAAGTATTTATTCCCGCGAAAGCATTGGTTTGTATCCGCGTGAAAATAAAATTTGTATTCCCGCGAAAGCAACAGTTTCTATTCGCGTGAAAATAAATTATTTATTCCCGCGAAAACAACTGTTTCCATCCGCGTGAAAATAAAGTCTTTATTCCCGCGAAAGCATTGGTTTGTATCCGCGTGAAAATAAAATTTGTATTCCCGCGAAAGCAACAGTTTCTATTCGCGTGAAAATAAATTATTTATTCCCGCGAAAACATTGGTTTTCGCGTGGACAAAATTTTGATTCATAGTTATATTATAAAGAAGGTTGGTATTCATAGAGTTCAACCAGTGCAACTTTAGCTATTTAAGAGCCACTGTTTTCACACAGAAAGCATCCAGTTCTACAACAGTGATCAGAGGAGCAACATCTACTACACTTTCCATTGCAACTACTAGAAACTTTCTCTTTATAAAAGGTAAAATTTAAAAAACTTATTATTCCCTACCTAACAAAGATCAAAATTAGTTTAGCTATAATGTAAAGTATGAAATAAATAATCTTTTAGTTCCACATGAAAAGCTGAATTATATGTTATTTCTTTCTTTTTTAGAACACTATGGAAGATTTTTCTGCTTCTTACATTGGATAGCTAAGATGGCAATTTTTGTATTTTGTAGACACGATGCCTACTTTGGACTTTTGTTTGAGACAAAACGCAGCAGCAGTAAAGACTATAAAACATCTGGATCAGATCCAATTGAAGTAATTGCAGATAACTAAAGGAATAACATGTACTACAGCATACAGAGTGAACAAGGTGTGTGTAGATTATTACTCAGTCTCATTACACTACTATTACTAAGAATTATTGTAGGTGTTGGATAAAGGATTAAGCAGTAACGTATTAGCAAGCATTAGCAATAAACATAGACTTTTCAACAATGACATTAACCAAAAAAATAGTATAACAAAGTCATGTTTGAGCTAATAAGTTGTTGCTAAGATGTTTGAATTAACAACTAGGTAGCTAAAATAAGTTTTTCATGAGGATCTCCTGACAGTTGTGATTCCTTGAGTGGTGAGCAGACTCTTAAATCTACTGTAGTTATCTTTTGTTGATCTTATTGAGTCTTTATCAGTTAGTACATCTTGCAACAAATTCTTTGATAGCTTAGCGCTAAGCCATCTTCCCTTGAGTTTTATCCTGTCAGTATCCAGATCGTGTTTTCCAGAATCTCTCAATTGATACAATATTTTTACACCTAACGCTTGATTGTCTTTACTAGCTGTCATGTCGGATACTTTCTTTTTAAACTCTTCTAATTGTTTCATCATTCTCTCCGAATCTCTATTACTATCATCGTCAATTGTGTTTCTATCAAACGATGATGGTGAGAGCTTTGGTGTTTTAGCAGAGCTCCAGCTCTTTGGTTGCTTGTACTCTCCCCTAATCTTTCCAACATCACTCCGATAGGTTTTTGTGCTTTGAACATTTTCATTTGTCTTTTTGCGCTCAAGCAACTCGTTTTTGATTCCCATTACTATTTCATTCGTTTCAACCAAAATATTCTGGATTTTCTCGATATCTCTCACCATTTTGTCTTTTGTCGGGTTGTCATACAATGATGACGCAAACTTGTCTTGGTCGGTTGATTTAACCCCACTGTTCTTTTCCATCAAACTATAATACTCCTCTTCTGGTATAGCATAATAACGTTCACCATATTCAGGAAGTACCATTTTGTATTGATATTAAAACCTGTGCAATCAGGATGATTATAGGGTCTAAAAAAAGCTACCTCTCCCAATCTGCATTAAAATTTGTTGTTTGTCAGCAATCAGTGTTTGTACCTCCTTGAAGCGCTACTACCTAATAAACTGAGTTGTGTACTGATTAGTTTTTTGTAGCTCTTTTTTGAAGCCTCCTCTCTCCTCTCTCCTCTACCAAATACTCCTCTCTTGCAGTTATTTCCCAAATACTGTAAATTTTAACCATCTAGAGGACTAATTTGGTGATTTTCCAACATATTTTATAGCATTCAATATAGTTATTATGTCATAAATGTATATTATTCAATCTAGATATAAATATATCCATAAATATGTACATAATTATCCATATATACATGGTTGTATAAAAAACTAAAAAGTCTCTCTCTCCTCTCTTCTCTCTCCTCTGTACATAGCTATAAAATGTTAATATGGACATGAATTTGGGCATGCGCATGTACATAAATATGAACATAGTTATGTACATAAATGGACATGAATATGGATATGTACATGAATATGGACATATGCGTATTTACTGACTCTAGCTATATTATATAGGAAGATTTTCCCTACTTATTATGTAATAAATGTATATAATCATACAATGATTCATTTTTGATCAATATATTTATTCAATGTAGATAGATCTCCTCTCTCCTCTCTCTATGTAGATATAAATATACCCATAAATATGTACATAATTAACCATATATACATGAATGTATAGAAAACTAAAAAATCTCTCTCCTCTCTCTCTCCTCTCTCTCTTTCTTTCTCTCATGATACCATATGTATGTATGTATGCATTGATTGTCATTACGAGTTGTGGTGCTTTGTATTACTTAGTATTTACTGACTCTAGCTATATTATATAGGAAGATTTTCCCTACTTATTATGTAATCAGTATAAGTAATACTTCCAATTAGATAAAATTTATTTATAAAGCAATTATTTTTTGTTTTGCTTTAGATAGAAGAGAGAGAATCAAAAACACTCGATGAAAATTATGCTCAAGAAAAACCAAACCGAACAATATAACTCGGTGAGTTACTTCCCTTTACTATATAATGTTAACTAACCAATGTAAAAAGAACTATAATTCAAATTCATAAAATTATTTTACATTTTTGTTTAATCATCCTATACTAATACATAACTTTTTATTTTAGTTCATTATGGAATCAAAAGTACATAGAACAGAAGTCTTCCTTCCTAAGTTATAACATCAGTACAACAATGACGACATTGTAAAGAAAAAGACTATCATCCATTGATTGTCATTACAAGTTGTAGTGCTTTGTATTACTTAGTATTTACTAACTCTAGCTATATTATACAAGGATATTTTCCTACTTATTATGTAATAAATGTATATAATCATATATTGATTCAATGTAGTTATATCTCCTCATTCTTCTCTCCTCTTTTCTCAAAATATCATATGAGTTCGAGTTATGTAAAAAAATTATCAAAACTTGAATGTCATGTATTCAAAATCTATATGCCATATAAGTTCAAATCAAGTAAAAAAATACTCAAAACTCAAATGCCACTTAAATGCCACTCAAATACCACTCAAATACCCCTCAAATAAAATACGATATAAACTCGGCGAAGTCATCCAACGCCGTAACCCATTGTCTCAACTCCAAGGTCAGATCCACAAAAAAAACACTTGGTAGGGAGATCTGCTCATATATTACTACTTATATAACTTGATATACAACTACATATATAACTTGATATACAACTACATATATAACTTGATATACAACTACACATATAACTTGATATACAACTACATATATAACTTGATATACAGCTACATATATAACTTGATATACAACTACATATATAACTTGATATACAACTACATATATAACTTGATATACAACTACATATATAACTTGATATACAACTACATATATAACTTGATATACAACTACATATATAACTTGATATACAACTACATATATAACTTGATATACAACTACATATATAACTTGATATACAACTACATATATAACTTGATATACAACTACATATATAACTTGATATACAACTACATATATAACTTGATATACAACTGCATATATAACTTGATATACAACTACATATATAACTTGATATACAGCTACATATATAACTTGATATACAACTACATATATAACTTGATATACAGCTACATATATAACTTGATATACAACTACATATATAACTTGATATACAACTACACATATAACTTGATATACAACTACATATATAACTTGATATACAACTACATATATAACTTGATATACAACTACATATATAACTTGATATACAACTACATATATAACTTGATATACAACTACACATATAACTTGATATACAACTACATATATAACTTGATATACAACTACATATATAACTTGATATACAACTACATATATAACTTGATATACAACTACATATATAACTTGATATACAACTACATATATAACTTGATATACAACTACATATATAACTTGATATACAGCTACATATATAACTTGATATACAACTACATATATAACTTGATATACAACTACATATATAACTTGATATACAACTACATATATAACTTGATATACAACTACATATATAACTTGATATACAACTACATATATAACTTGATATACAACTACATATATAACTTGATATACAACTACATATATAACTTGATATACAGCTACATATATAACTTGATATACAACTACATATGTAACTTGATATACAACTACATATGTAAATGTATATATATGTAACTTGATATGCAAACAGGTCACCGACAAGCTGCAAAAGCTGAATGATGAGTTTGAAGAGATGAACTCTAAGAAGAATGATCTAGAAAAGAACATAGACTTGTGCTCTCAGAAGTTGGTGAGGGCAGAGAAGCTGATCAGTGGTCTGGGTGGAGAGAAGGACAGATGGACACAGATGGCCGAGTCACTGGGTCAGCTGTATGTGAACATCACTGGAGACGTGCTGTTGAGTGCTGGAGTGGTGGCTTACCTGGGAGCTTTCACCGTCGACTTCAGACTTGTATGTATACTTGTGTATATATACTTGTGTATACTTCAGACTTGTATGTGTACTTGTGTATACTTTATACTTGTATGTATACTTGTATATATATACTTGTGTATACTTTATACTTGTATGTGTACTTGTATATATATACTTGTGTATACTTTATACTTGTGTATACTTTACACTTGTATGTATACTTGTGTATACTTTATACTTGTATGTATACCTGTGTATACTTTATACTTGTATGTGTACTTGTGTATACTTTATACTTGTATATATATACTTGTGTATACTTTATACTTGTATGTATATACTTGTGTATACTTTACACTTGTATGTATACTTGTGTATACTTTACACTTGTATGTATACTTGTGTATACTTTACACTTGTATGTATACTTGTGTATACTTTACACTTGTATGTATACTTGTATATATATATACTTGTGTATACTTTATACTTGTATGTATACTTGTATATATATACTTGTGTATACTTTATACTTGTATGTATACTTGTATATATATATACTTGTGTATACTTTATACTTGTATGTATACTTGTATATATATACTTGTGTATACTTTATACTTGTATGTATACTTGTATATATATATACTTGTGTATACTTTATACTTGTATGTATACTTGTATATATATACTTGTGTATACTTTATACTTGTATGTATACTTGTATATATATACTTGTGTATACTTTATACTTGTATGTATACTTGTATATATATACTTGTGTATACTTTATACTTGTATGTATACTTGTATATATATACTTGTGTATACTTTATACTTGTATATATATACTTGTGTATACTTTATACTTGTATGTATACTTGTATGTATATACTTGTGTATACTTTATACTTGTATGTATACTTGTATATATATACTTGTGTATACTTTATACTTGTATATATATACTTGTGTATACTTTATACTTGTATGTATACTTGTATGTATATACTTGTGTATACTTTATACTTGTATGTATACTTGTATATATATACTTGTGTATACTTTATACTTGTATGTATACTTGTATATATATACTTGTGTATACTTTATACTTGTATGTATACTTATATATATATACTTGTGTATACTTTATACTTGTATGTCTACTTGTATATATATACTTGTGTATACTTTATACTTGTATGTATACTTGTATATATATACTTGTGTATACTTTATACTTGTATGTATACTTGTATATATATACTTGTGTATACTTTATACTTGTATGTATACTTGTATATATATACTTGTGTATACTTTATACTTGTATATATATACTTGTGTATACTTTATACTTGTATGTATACTTGTATATATATACTTGTGTATACTTTATACTTGTATGTATACTTGTATATATATACTTGTGTATACTTTATACTTGTATGTATACTTGTATATATATACTTGTGTATACTTTATACTTGTATATATATACTTGTGTATACTTTATACTTGTATGTATACTTGTATGTATATACTTGTGTATACTTTATACTTGTATGTATACTTGTATATATATACTTGTGTATACTTTATACTTGTATATATATACTTGTGTATACTTTATACTTGTATGTATACTTGTATATATATACTTGTGTATACTTTATACTTGTATGTATACTTGTATATATATACTTGTGTATACTTTATACTTGTATATATATACTTGTGTATACTTTATACTTGTATGTATACTTGTATATATATACTTGTGTATACTTTATACTTGTATATATATACTTGTGTATACTTTATACTTGTATGTATACTTGTATGTATATACTTGTGTATACTTTATACTTGTATGTATACTTGTATATATATACTTGTGTATACTTTATACTTGTATGTATACTTGTATGTATATACTTGTGTATACTTTATACTTGTATGTATACTTGTATATATATACTTGTGTATACTTTATACTTGTATATATATACTTGTGTATACTTTATACTTGTATGTATACTTGTATATATATACTTGTGTATACTTTATACTTGTATGTATACTTGTATATATATACTTGTGTATACTTTATACTTGTATGTATACTTGTATATATATACTTGTGTATACTTTATACTTGTATATATATACTTGTGTATACTTTATACTTGTATGTATACTTGTATATATATACTTGTGTATACTTTATACTTGTATGTCTACTTGTATATATATACTTGTGTATACTTTATACTTGTATGTATACTTGTATATATATACTTGTGTATACTTTATACTTGTATGTATACTTGTATATATATACTTGTGTATACTTTATACTTGTATATATATACTTGTGTATACTTTATACTTGTATGTATACTTGTATATATATACTTGTGTATACTTTATACTTGTATGTATACTTGTATATATATACTTGTGTATACTTTATACTTGTATATATATACTTGTGTATACTTTATACTTGTATGTATACTTGTATATATATACTTGTGTATACTTTATACTTGTATGTATACTTGTATATATATACTTGTGTATACTTTATACTTGTATGTATACTTGTATATATATACTTGTGTATACTTTATACTTGTATATATATACTTGTGTATACTTTATACTTGTATGTATACTTGTATGTATATACTTGTGTATACTTTATACTTGTATGTATACTTGTATATATATACTTGTGTATACTTTATACTTGTATATATATACTTGTGTATACTTTATACTTGTATGTATACTTGTATATATATACTTGTGTATACTTTATACTTGTATGTATACTTGTATATATATACTTGTGTATACTTTATACTTGTATGTATACTTGTATATATATACTTGTGTATACTTTATACTTGTATATATATACTTGTGTATACTTTATACTTGTATGTATACTTGTATATATATACTTGTGTATACTTTATACTTGTATATATATACTTGTGTATACTTTATACTTGTATGTATACTTGTATGTATATACTTGTGTATACTTTATACTTGTATGTATACTTGTATATATATACTTGTGTATACTTTATACTTGTATGTATACTTGTATGTATATACTTGTGTATACTTTATACTTGTATGTATACTTGTATATATATACTTGTGTATACTTTATACTTGTATATATATACTTGTGTATACTTTATACTTGTATGTATACTTGTATATATATACTTGTGTATACTTTATACTTGTATGTATACTTGTATATATATACTTGTGTATACTTTATACTTGTATGTATACTTGTATATATATACTTGTGTATACTTTATACTTGTATATATATACTTGTGTATACTTTATACTTGTGTATACTTTATACTTGTATGTATACTTGTATGTATATACTTGTGTATACTTTATACTTGTATGTATACTTGTATGTATATACTTGTGTATACTTTATACTTGTATGTATACTTGTATATATATACTTGTGTATACTTTATACTTGTATGTATACTTGTATATATATACTTGTGTATACTTTATACTTGTATATATATACTTGTGTATACTTTATACTTGTATGTATACTTGTATATATATACTTGTGTATACTTTATACTTGTATGTATTGTGCCCTGTTTGCAGACCCAAAAGTTTCCACACATGTTTGAGTATGCTTATTATTGCACCAAGTTTTCAAAGCATCTTTTATTGATTTTTTGTTGCACTTTCAACATTTTAACTTGGTTTGGTCTAATAAAATTAACTTTTATAAATTACCAATTTCGTTTTTAATGCAGATATGGACACAAAACATTTACTAAGTGTTCAAACTTCAATTGTAATACAACGTCAATTTCAGCTCTAGAATTGGTAGAAAACTGATTCTATAAGGTGATCAGGCAGACAAAAATACAGACAGACTGGGGGAAATTTTTTTCGCATAAATATATGCATATATATATTGTACTCTATGCTAGTATACATTGTATTGGACTTTGTATGTTTTTGTACAGAATGCCACGCAGAGCTGGCTCAAGATTTGTAAAGAGAAAGATATACCTTGCTCAGCACAGTTCTCTCTCACAGCCACCCTGGGAGAGCCAGTTAAGATTAGAGACTGGAATATCGCAGGCCTTCCCGTAGATGGCTTCAGCGTAGATAACGGTATTATCGTATCCAACTCTAGAAGATGGCCGCTGATGATTGATCCGCAAGGTATAGCTTTTCACCTAAACGATTGGGTACAAACACCGGAGATCTCTTTATCCGTCTCGTGTATCTCATCTGATTCTGTGTACGGCAGGGCAAGCCAACAAATGGATAAAGAATATGGAGAAGTCTAACAAATTGAATGCCGTGAAGTTGTCTGACCCTAACTATGTGAGGATGTTAGAGAATGCCATAACCTTTGGAACTCCTGTACTTATTGAGAATGTGGGGGAGGAGTTAGACCCCCTTCTTGAGCCCGTACTTCAGAAGCTAACATTCAAACAGCAGGTACGTGAGGGCAGTGTGATCGGCTTTCTCTATCACTGACTAAGATCAAATGGATAATGTCTGTGCACTCTAGTTTCAACATGTTTATACTGTATATAGTATCCAATAATTCCAAGGGACTCTAATGTATACTCTACAGTTGAGAACGAAGTGTGACTCTTGTTTTGTTTCACCTTGTCAACTTTGATGTTGACATCGACTTTAACAATTAACTATTTACTAACCTGCAGAGAGGTAAACTAGACACCAAAGTGAGAGGTGTAACAGTTCATCTCATCATGGTAGGATTCCCCGCAAATGTATATCATGTCAACCACAGTGATATAATATATTATATCACTGTGATGTCAACATGCCCCCAGCTGGTACCTTCTATACACTGCCATGTCAACAAACCCTCAGCTGGTACCTTCTAGACACTGCCGTGTCAACAAGCCCCCAGCTGATACCTTCTATACACTGCCATGTCAACATACTACCAGCTGGTACCTTCTATACACTGCCATGTCAACATACTCCCAGCTGGTACCTTCTATACACTGCCATGTCAACAAGCCCCCAGCTGGTACCTTCTATACACTGCCATGTCAACATACTCCCAGCTGGTACCTTCTATACATTGCCATGTCAACATACCCCCAGCTGGTACCTTCTATACATTGCCATGTCAACATACTCCCGGCTGGTACCTTCTATACATTACCATGTCAACATACTCCCAGCTGATACCTTCTATACACTGACGTGTCAACATACCCCCAGCTGGTACCTTCTATACATTACCATGTCAACATACTCCCAGCTGGTGCCTTCTATACACTACCATATCTCCTCCCTTGCTTTGCCATTCTATATAGTGTCTATATACATACATGAGATATACAGAGCTTTCTTATATATCAGTGAGATTGAACCTCTTGTCTGTGGAGAGATGAGTACGTTTTTGCAGCGGTAACCTCAACTAGCTTTTCACAACTATAAAATCAAACTAGCTTTTCGCGGCTACGAGCTCTGATTAGCTTTTTTGCAACTATAAACTCTGGCGAGCTTTTTGTTAACTTTTGTGGTCGTCACTACAAAATCTTTTTAAAACTTTGTTGAATAAATTTAGGTCTTCATATGTTTCTTTGCAAAAAAATCTACAAAAAATGAATCTATAGGGTAGTTGAGCTGGTAAACTAGTTGGTATCCTACGACTAAGCACCTGTGTCTACTCCATTGCTTTTTATTATTTATTTGTCCTTCACCTTGTTTTACAAGCTTTCACCTTTATGGTTTCAATATTTACCTTCATTTCATTTATAATTTCTGCAACATCATTTTGTGTTGTTATCATTCGAACAGCCTTTTTTCACCATGAGTCTTTTTTATAAAATCTGATATCTGTTATTATAGTCGACTAGCGAACAGTATATTGTAGAGTAGAGTACAAACGTACTTGTACATCGATGGACATTGACATTTCACCAACCTCAACCTTCTGAAATGAATTCAACCTACTGAGCAATAATTTAATTCTTTATGCTCAGCTAAGAAATTGTAAACATATAAGTTGTTAGTTTTTTAATTTTATTAGCTTTATGCATGTAGCCTTCAAATTGTGAATATATGTTAGTATAGTACAATTTTGTGGGTGGTTGTTTCAGGGAGTCGAATATCTAAGGCTAGGAGAGAATGTGATAGAGTACTCACAAGACTTTAAGCTGTATATTACTACAAGATTGAGGAACCCACACTACCTGCCAGAAATCTCTGTCAAGGTAATCACAGGCAGCCTCACAAGTAGTTCATCGTTAGTCAGCGTCTCTCCCGTGGACAGTAGACTTAATCATACAGCTATGACCTGAGACAATACCGATGTACATCTGTACCAACGCTAACCAACTTTCCTTGATTTCAGGTTACGCTGCTCAACTTCATGATTACACCACAAGGTCTGGAGGACCAGCTGCTGGGTATTGTAGCTGCCAGAGAGAAACCAGAACTGGAGGAGAAAAAGAACAAACTCATTATTGAGTCAGCGCAGAATCAGCGACAACTGAAGGAGATCGAGGATAAGATTCTGAAAGTCTTATCTAGCTCTGAGGTATTGACTGTATTTGTCTAGTTCCGAGGTATTGACTGTGTTTGTCTAGCTCTGAGGTATTGACTGTATTTGTCTAGCTCTGAGGTATTGACTGTATTTGTCTAGCTCTGAGGTATTGACTGTATTTGTCTAGCTCTGAGGTATTGACTGTGTTTGTCTAGCTCTGAGGTATTGACTGTAGTTGTCTAGTTCTGAGGTATTGACTGTATTTGTCTAGCTCTGAGGTATTGACTGTATTTGTCTAGCTCTGAGGTATTGACTGTATTTGTCTAGTTCTGAGGTATTGACTGTGTTTGTCTAGCTCTGAGGTATTGACTGTAATTGTCTAGTTCTGAGGTATTGACTGTAGTTGTCTAGTTCTGAGGTAATGACTGTAATTGTCTAGCTCTAAGGTACTGACTGTAATTTTCTAGCTCTGAGGTATTGACTGTCATTGTCTAGCTCTGAGGTATTGACTGTAATTGCCTAGCTTTGAGGTATTGACTGTAATTGTCTAGCTCTGAGGTATTGACTGTAATTGCCTAGCTCTGAGGTATTGACTGTAACTGTATAGATCTAAGGTATTGACTGTAATTGCCTAGCTCTGAGGTATTGACTGTAATTGCCTAGCTTTGAGGTATTGACTGTAATTGTCTAGCTCTGAGGTATTGATTGTAATTGCCTAGCTCTGAGGTATTGACTGTAATTGCCTAGCTCTGAGGTATTGACTGTAATTGCCTAGCTCTGAGGTATTGACTGTAATTGTCTAGCTCTGAGGTATTGACTGTAATTGCCTAGCTCTGAGGTATTGACTGTAACTGTATAGATCTAAGGTATTGACTGTACTTGCCTTGTAATTGTACTGTTTGCTGTGTTTTGATAAAGTTTAACTCTGGTTGTTTAGGGGAACATCCTGGAGGACGAAACAGCCATCAAGGTGCTGTCTTCGTCTAAAGTTCTCTCTGAAGAGATCAGTGCTAAACAGGAAATAGCGGATGCCACAGAAAAGGAGATTGATGAGACTCGTAGCGGATACTTGCCCGTAGCTCAGCATTCCTCCATCTTGTTCTTCTGCATCACAGACCTGGCTAACATAGAGCCCATGTACCAGTACTCTCTTACATGGTTTATCAACCTCTACCTGCAGGTCGGTCACCATAATGCATTATCTCTCTCAATATTTGGTTTATTGTTTGTTTTCGTGGAGTTGTGCTCGCTTCATAGGAAAAGCCTATTGACTTGATATTTGTTTCAGCCTTGAATTCGAGAAAAAGTCTCGCAGTTCAAAGGTTTATACAATGAGTGGACCAAATAGATTTTTAAATCATACGGAAAGCGTACATGATCATTTTTAGCTGAGAAAATAGAAGATAAAATAAAATAAAAATCAAATAATCAACAATGTTATGAGCGTTTTCAATCTTCTATCTTTAGTCGATTGATAACAGCGAGCCTGCGTCCGAGTTGGACCAAAGAATTGAGAACCTCAACGATCACTTCACTAACAGCATCTACAAGAATGTCTGCAGATCTCTGTTTGAGAAGGATAAGCTTCTCTTCTCTTTTGTACTCTGCATTGGCATCCTCAAGGGAAAGTGAGTCGCATTACGAATACGGGCTTTCAGTGTCAAGGTCACAAAGCCTTATGATATTTTCTATTGCTATATGGAATTGATTATTATACGTGTTCTTTGTTGACAGAGGTAGAGTGGATGACAGCATATGGAGGTTCTTGTTGACTGGAGGAGTGGCTCTAGACAATCCGTACCCCAATCCGGCCCCGGAATGGCTCACCGACAAATCTTGGTCCGAGATAGTCAGAGCTGATGACTTGCCAAACCTCGGCGGTTTTAGGGAACGTGAGTCACATTTATTCATTACTTAGTCACAACCGCAGTGTGTCATTTGTAGAATTTTATGTAAAATAGTTATTGTGATTCCCAGGAAAGTCGTTGTGGTGTATAGGGTTGTACCTGAGAATGGGGTCCCGGCACAGCAGTGTAGATCCACTTTAGCGTTGCATCCGTAAGTAGCTTAGGGTATCGTTAAGTTTTTCATTAGAAATCATGAACTGCTTGACTTTCATCCAGATTTGAGACATTTTAAGTAACTGATATGATAAAAATGATGTCGTTGAGAAAGCTCAAAGAATCAATATAGCCTTTCTTGAAAATATTTTGGTTTATTCGCTTGAAAAAATTGATTAAATATCATGTTCATGAGTAGAGCCATAGTTTCGTATTTTGGGTTTAATTGAGCTTGCCAACGTAAACTAATGAGGGGCACCATTGATAAATTACTGTTGTTTGCTTCCACAGTGGCGATGTACTGTTACGATTTATGTTAATGGATCATTGTCATTATTATACACCCCATACCTATCTACTGCGGTAAAGAAAGAAAAAATGTTTGATTGTTTTGTTAAAATGGGTCGTCTTTCATTTTAATGGTACGGGTCATGGCAAGCGGGCTGCCAGTATCTCCAATGCTGGTGTCACCTATGAGACTGTGTGCAGAATTTTCAGACTGACTCTAAGACTTGGAATTGTAGACTTAGTAGTTTATGATAACGATTTTGTTTCCTGGCAGATGTGAGTGAGAACACAGATGCTTGGAAGACTCTATACGACTCTTCCAACCCCCATGAGGTCTCCTACCCATCACCCCTTGACATGCAGATTGGTCTGCACAAGATGATTATTCTTCGCTGTCTGAGACCAGACAAGATTGTGCCCGCCGTACAGGAGTTTATTGTCGACAACTTGGGTCAGTCGTACATTGAACCACCAACCTTTGACCTTCCTGGTACATTTGGTGACTCTAGCTGTCTCACTCCTCTCATATTTGTCCTCTCTCCGGGCGCTGACCCTATGAACGCTCTTCTCAAGTTTGGGGAAGACTGCGGATTCACTACTGACCAGATTCAGACTATTTCTCTCGGTCAAGGGCAGGTAAATATATTATAGACTTTTAAGAGTGCAGTTACTTGCCCGGTCTAATCTAACCAAAGCGATTGCAATTCTCGTCGACTACTCGATCTCTCATTGTTTAGGGACCAATTGCTGCAAGGATGATAGACAACGCTATCAAGAATGGCACTTGGGTGGTGCTACAGAACTGCCACTTGGCTACAAGTTGGATGCCAAAGCTAGAAAAGATTTGCGAGGAGGTGATCACACCTGATGTAACTCATAAAGAGTTTAGGTTATGGTTGACCAGTTACCCCAGTGATGACTTCCCTGTATCCATTCTACAAAATGGAGTTAAGATGACGAATGAGCCTCCTAAGGGTCTGCGTGCCAACCTCCTCAGGTCCTACCTCAACGACCCAATCTCAGACAACTCCTTCTTCATGGGCTGTCCGGGGGTGAGTTCTGTGCTTTTAGGGTAATCGTGGTTGATGCTCTTTGCATGAATTAGTGTTACCTGGTGAACCTCTGGCATTGTAGTAATTGCATTTTAATACTCGGTTTTTTACAATCGAATCTTGCAAATATTTGGTGAATGAAACATTTTAACACATCAAATGATGCGCAATGTATTTGAACTTTTCTGATCTTTTAACATTTGGGAAACCTTGCAAGTTTGACAGTATATCTATTTTGTACGTCTTGCATATGCACTTAATCTTTGGCCCGTTTCATTTTATGGCTGTTTTGTTTCTGGACTGTTTTGTCTTATGGCCTTTTTATTCCATAGCCCAATTTTGATACATTAATTTGTTGTTGTTATTGCTCTAACTGCTACAGGAGATTAAACTTTATATATATTTAGTCCCATCGATGGCACAAGATGCTGTTTGGTCTGTGTTTCTTCCACGCTGTGGTGCAAGAGAGAAGGAAGTTCGGTCCGCTGGGCTGGAATATTCCATACGAGTTCAACGAGTCTGACTTGAGAATCAGTATGAGACAGATGCAGGTACGTTGGAGCTTTGGTTGGTCTCGCAGGTAGTGTTGGTCATGTGATCAGTTGAGCAACGCTCTACATTAAACATTTCCTCTCCGCTGTAGATGTTCCTCAATGACTATGAAGAGCTGCCACTGGATGCGCTGACCTATCTATCAGGAGAGTGCAACTACGGTGGTAGAGTCACAGATGACAAGGATAGACGACTCCTCATTTCTTTACTTAGAATATTCTACAACAGGGATATTGTAGAAGATGACAACTATGTGTATGTTTGATTTTTCTTGCTCGGTTCTTGATTGGTTGTGTAGTTTATTAGTAATTCAATGGGGCGCCAATATTTAAAAGGCAAATGTAAACAAAAGGCATGAAATCCCAATATATAAAAGGCTTGATTTGTTTACCTCTCATATTGGTTACCTTCGGTTGACTACAACTTGACGCATTCCCCACATACACAGACAGGGTATTTAGTCTTTAAGAAAGTTGTGTCTGTCCAGTATTCTACAACTCTCAATGCTATACATTGGTCTCTTCTGCTACCAGGTTCTCTCCCAGCGGACATTACAAAGCACCTCCCGAGGGTAACTACCAGTCCTACATAGACTACATCCGTGCCCTCCCTTTGTTAGCTAACCCTGAGGTCTTTGGGCTACACGAGAATGCTGACATCACCAAAGATAACCAGGAAACTCAGGGGTTGTTTGATAACATCTTGTTAACTCTGCCAAGGCAGACTAGCGGTGGTGGTAAATCTTCTGCAGATGTCATTGAAGACCTTGCTGCAGATATCCTCAGCAAAATGCCTCAACTCTACGACATGGAGGCTGTGAGTTTTGTCTGTTATATTTAATGAAAGATATGGTACCAGTTGACTACTGCAGCAGGTTTCTGTGTCTGTTTAGCCCTAGTTCTTATTTTTGGTTTTGTTATTGCAGGTGATGAAGAAGTACCCCGTAACTTATAATGAATCTATGAACACAGTCTTGAGACAAGAGCTCATTCGATACAATAGACTTCTTAAGGTAGTGCGTGACTCATTGTTTAACCTGAGGAAAGCTATAAAAGGTTTGGTTGTGATGTCTAGTGAACTTGAGGAAGTGTTTGACAGCATGTTTATTGGCAAGGTGAGTTATCTCTCCCGGTATTTCCTGACTGCATTTAGGTCTTTCAATGGAGGACACTCCACCAAAGATTTTGCTAAAGTTTGTTAACAACTGTAAAAGTAGACAGTCTCTCTTGGTATTACAGGTGCCAACCCTCTGGGCTTCTAAGAGTTATCCTTCCTTGAAGCCTCTAGGGAGTTATGTCACCGATCTGCTGGCTAGATGTACTTTCTTCCAGGATTGGATCAACCGTGGTGCTCCCAAATGCTTCTGGGTGTCTGGCTTCTACTTTACACATTCATTCTTAACTGGTAAGCTAATATACTTGATTTGTTGTGCCTCCGTCCCTATCTAGTTGTGTAAGAGCGAAGTCCATTTCATTGGAGTTATCTGTACAATGATAAGACATCGATCTGAAATGTAACACGCCTATTTGACTGGATGCTCGTAGGTGTGTCACAGAACTACGCCAGACGCTACACCATTCCTATCGACCAGCTCGGATTTGAATTTGAAGTGATGAAAGTGGAGAAAGAAGTAGATGATAAACCAGAAGATGGCGCATTTGTTTGGGTGAGTTTGCTCTTATGTGGCGACAGGATGTCTCCCTCGCCATGTGGTAGTTCAATGGAGCGGATGTGTGATATCCTTCTGTATGTCTGGTTATTTAGGGCTTGTTTATTGAGGGTGCGAGATGGGACAGGGATAACTCTGTGATTGGAGAGTCACACCCAAAGATCCTGTACGATACGATACCCGTCATCTGGCTCAAGCCTGGTATTAAGTCTGAGTTTGAACAGAAGCCATCGTATGCTACCCCGGTGTACAAGACGACAGCTAGGAGAGGTACTCTATCTACCACAGGACACAGTACTAACTTCGTTTTATACATTCAGCTTCCTTCAAACCAGCCAGAGTCCCACTGGGTGAACCGAGGAGTTGCCTCCATCTGTGCACTCAATGACTAACGTGTTCTGTTTGACTGTGTACTCAATGACTAATGTGTACTGTGGACTCCATTGCATGTTTAGGCAGTAACTGTGTTGTTTTGACTTTATATTATTAATTGTGCCTGTACATTATGTGCTTCACAGTGAATGTGCTTTCTATAGATCCGTCCATTAAACAACCTGTTGATATTACCAATACTCTATATTTCTTAGAAATAATATACATCAAGTTGGCCGCTGTCGCTAGAGACATCTACTTACAACAAATTATTTATTTATTGTTCCATACATTCTTGTGATCTTTTACTCACTTTTTTGTGGAAATAAATTATTATCGCTAAATATTATTTAGCGTTTGCTCTTATGAGCCGGATCTATCACAGTATTACTGGCTATAACAAGAAAATAACAACATGAGTATATTTGACATAACATGATTTGGTTATATCAGGTCGGCAGGCTATCCTGATTTGTTGGCTTTGTGGAACACAACGTTACACGGTGGTTACAATTTTCTACAAACAGTTTAGTCTGCCTATGGAGTTGGAAACCATTGCTGATAGAGTTGTTCTGCTGTGACTCTTGCATCTTCATCTGGATCCAAGCACTTGTTCACAATATCTGCCATTGGCAGGTCTCCAATGTTTTGTCTCACTAATGCCGCAATTTCTTCTTTTGACTTGTGCGTAAGTTTTTTGCTTGGGCTTTTGCCACTCCTAAGTATGTCATAAACAATCAAACCAAATTCATAGACATCTTCTATTTGCTTGTTGGACAAGCCTGAGTCAGGGTTATGTAACTCACTCAACCCAAAGTCAGCGATTGCTACCTCTACTGTTTGCTTGTCTGCGTGCCCCTTCCTTATCAGTATGTTGTCTCCCCTCAAATCACAGTGGCTGTAGCCCTTTGAATGAATGTAATTGAGCGCTTCTATTAATTGAAAAATTACATTTTCTCTGTCTACCTGAGGCTGTGAAGAGCTATGGATCCACTTTGTCAAGCTTTGGTCATACTTCTCCATGGTCATGTACACACACAATCCTAAATATCAAACAGCCTCTTAGTAGTAGTTGATTAGTACCATGCAAGCTATCAGAAGCATTGCTGGAAACTTCAATGAAATTGTGCTAAACAAAGAATATTATACACACACAGTATGGTTTTGTAGCATCGAAATTTTAATCTTCCTATTCAACACAAAGAAACTTTTATATTGTCATCTGGTTATGAATACTCCCAGGTTTTCAAATCTGTAACAAAAAAAATTATCGCTTTTGATAAATATGAAAGTGCAATCACCTCGTATGTTGTTCAACGCTTTCCTTAGCTCTTGTGTAAGTCTGAAATCACCCTCACTCTGCAATGCTTTCACTATGCGTGTGATACATTTTGCTTCAATAAATTCCTTTTCTGTGGTCTCATTTGAGTGATACTGGATCCATTTGTCCTTCACCTTTACGATATTCGGATGGCTGAATGTTTCAGACTGCAGAGCTGCCTCCTGACAATATTGTACAAATGAAAGAATTCTGTCTCTATCTGATGTTGAGCTGTGGGTGACACTTGGGTTGGTGTAATCCAATTCATGCGTGATTAAAATTCGTTTCAGAGCTAAAACTTCACCATTCTTGTTGTCTCTCACTTCATACACCTTCCCAAAGGCCCCCTCTCCTAATGATTTAGCTGAACAAAAGTCAACTTCAGCATCTTCCGGAATAGTTTTATCTGGATCTGGGATAAGACTGTATCTTTCTTTGCAGTAATCATAATCCTTGTACTGCTCCTTTATCATTTTAACGATACGTTTTTTCATGTCTTTGGACATCTCCATCGTGTGCCTCTTTCAGATCTGCAATTATAGTAATGCTCTAAGCATTCTCTATCATCTCAAGATGCCGTATCTCACCTGTCCTTTTACATAATCAACACACTTCGAATCACATATCAAACCACTATGAAGAGAACTTCACTTACCTGAGTACTACAAGTGGTATAGTTACCTGAGTACTACAAGTGGTATAGTTATCTGAGTACTACAAGTGGTATAGTTACCTGAGTACTACAAGTGGTATAGTTACCTGAGTACTACAAGTGGTATAGTTACCTACAAGTGATATAGTTAGCTGAGTACTACAAGTGGTATAGTTACCTGAGTACTACAAGTGGTATAGTTACCTGAGTACTACAAGTGGTATAGTTACCTGAGTACTACAAGTGGTATAGTTACCTGAGTGCTACAAGTGGTATAGTTACCTGGGTACTACAAGTGGTATAGTTACCTGAGTACTACAAGTGGTATAGTTACCTGAGTACTACAAGTGGTATAGTTACCAGAGTACAACAAGTGTATAGTTACCTGAGTACTACAAGTGGTATAGTTAGCATTGGCTGATACTCTAGTTATGAGCAATATGTTATCAAGTCAATATCACTGAAGTGTACTGTTTGCATAATAAATAATATAACAAAAAAATTTGGTTTGCTCAATTATATGACAAGCTGCACCATCCATTAACGACTATAGTGCCTTTCAATAGAGACAATTCGCTCCTAATGAACAATTTAACTTTTAATTGATGGAATTTCATTTAGATGTTATGCAATCGCTAGGACAATGTTCAAGCTGCGTAATGATGTATTTGCAGTCACTGCATGCACTTGTTTTTAAAACAGTTCTTACTTCTAAAGCTACCTTTGCACCAGGTGACTTTCCGTTGAAGTTTGCTGATGCGTCTTCCCGCAGGAAACTTTTGCAACTTTTGGTGGAGATGCAGGCTGAGACGCAGCAACCCAACAGTGTCAGGTTCGAGCGTCAAGTTGCAGCAATTTCATAGCCACGTTACACAGTTTAACCAATTGTATTGCTCTATATAGTGGCTCCAATATTTTGTTTATTTTAGAAATGATTGTTATAAGACCATTAGGTTATTATTATCAACGATACTATAAACTAATACTATAATGCACTGATACACTAATGCACTGATAAACTAATGCACTGATACACTGAAGCACTGATGCACTAATGCACTGATAAACTAATGCACTGATGTACTGATACACTGATATACTGATGTACTGATATACTGATGTACTGATATACTGATGTACTGATGTACTGGTGTACTGATACACTGATGTACTGATGTACTGATGTACTGGTGTACTGGTGTACTGATACACTGATGTACTGATGTACTGATGTACTGATGTACTGATGTACTGATGTACTGATACACTGATACACTGATACACTGATGCACTGATGTACTGATACACTGATGTACTGATACACTGATTCACTGATACACTGATACACTGATGTACTGATACACTGATGCACTGATGTACTGATACACTGATACACTGATACACTGATGTACTGATACACTGATGCACTGATGTACTGATGTACTGATACACTGATACACTGATGTACTGATACACTGATGCACTGATGTACTGATACACTGATACACTGATGCACTGATGTACTGATACACTGATGTACTGGTGTACTGATGCACTGATGCACTGATACACTGATGTACTGATGTACTGATACACTGATACACTGATACACTGATACACTGATGTACTGGTGTACTGATGCACTGATGTACGGATACACTGATACACTGATGTACTGATACACTGATGCACTGATGTACTGATACACTGATACACTGATGCACTGATGTACTGATACACTGATTCACTGATACACTGATGTACTGATACACTGATTCACTGATGTACTGATGTACTGATTCACTGATACACTGATACACTGATGTACTGATGTACTGATACACTGATACACTGATACACTGATGTACTGATACACTGATACACTGATACACTGATGTACTGATGTACTGATACACTGATACACTGATGCACTGATGTACTGATACACTGATTCACTGATACACTGATGTACTGATGTACTGATACACTGATACACTGATGTACTGATGTACTGATACACTGATACACTGATGTACTGATGTACTGATTCACTGATACACTGATGTACTGATGTACTGATACACTGATACACTGATGTACTGATGTACTGGTGTACTGATACACTGATGTACTGATACACTGATACACTGATACACTGATGTACTGATGTACTGATACACTGATACACTGATACACTGATGTACTGATGTACTGATTCACTGATACACTGATACACTGATTCACTGATACACTGATACACTGATGTACTGATGTACTGATACACTGATACACTGATGTACTGATACACTGATACACTGATGCACTGATGTACTGATACACTGATTCACTGATACACTGATGTACTGATACACTGAGACACTGATACACTGATACACTGATACACTGATACACTGATACACTGATGTACTGATGTACTGATATACTGATACACTGATGTACTGATACACTGATGTACTGATACACTGATACACTGATACACTAATGTACTGATGCACTGATACACTGATGTACTGATACACTGATACACTGATACACTGATACACTGATGTACTGATACACTGATGTACTGATACACTGATACACTGATACACTAATGTACTGATGCACTGATACACTGATGTACTGATACACTGATACACTGATACACTGATGTACTGATACACTGATACACTGATACACTAATGTACTGATGCACTGATACACTGATGTACTGATACACTGATACACTGATACACTGATACACTGATACACTGATGTACTGATGTACTGATACACTGATGTACTGATACACTGATACACTGATACACTGATGTACTGATGTACTGATACACTGATACACTGATGCACTGATGTACTGATACACTGATTCACTGATACACTAATGTACTGATGCACTGATGTACTGATACATTGATTCACTGATACACTGATGTACTGATGTACTGATACACTGATGTACTGATACACTGATACACTGATGTACTGATGTACTGATACACTGATACACTGATGCACTGATGTACTGATACACTGATGTACTGATACACTGATACACTGATACACTGATACACTGATGTACTGATGTACTGATACACTGATACACTGATACACTGATGTACTGATGTACTGATGTACTGATACACTGATACACTGATACACTGATGTACTGATGTACTGATACACTGATACACTGATGCACTGATGTACTGATACACTGATACACTGATACACTGATACACTGATGTACTGATACACTGATACACTGATGCACTGATGTACTGATACACTGATTCACTGATTCACTGATACACTGATGTACTGATGTACTGATACACTGATACACTGATACACTGATGTACTGATGCACTGATACACTGATGTACTGATGTACTGATGTACTGATACACTGATGCACTGATGTACTGATACACTGATTCACTGATACACTGATGTACTGATGTACTGATACACTGATACACTGATACACTGATGTACTGATACACTGATACACTGATACACTGATGTACTGATGTACTGATACACTGATGTACTGATGTACTGATACACTGATACACTGATACACTGATGTACTGATACACTGATACACTGATGCACTGATGTACTGATGTACTGATTCACTGATACACTGATGTACTGATGTACTGATACACTGATACACTGATGCACTGATGTACTGATACACTGATACACTGATACACTGATACACTGATACACTGATGTACTGATGTACTGATACACTGATGTACTGATACACTGATACACTGATGCACTGATGTACTGATGTACTGATACACTGATTCACTGATACACTGATACACTGATACACTGATACACTGATACACTGATGTACTGATGTACTGATATACTGATACACTGATGTACTGATACACTGATGTACTGATACACTGATACACTGATACACTAATGTACTGATGCACTGATACACTGATGTACTGATACACTGATACACTGATACACTGATACACTGATGTACTGATACACTGATGTACTGATACACTGATACACTGATACACTAATGTACTGATGCACTGATACACTGATGTACTGATACACTGATACACTGATACACTGATGTACTGATACACTGATACACTGATACACTAATGTACTGATGCACTGATACACTGATGTACTGATACACTGATGTACTGATACACTGATACACTGATGTACTGATGTACTGATACACTGATGTACTGATACACTGATACACTGATACACTAATGTACTGATGCACTGATACACTGATACACTGATTCACTGATACACTGATGTACTGATACACTGATTCACTGATACACTGATACACTGATACACTGATACACTGATACACTGATACACTGATGTACTGATACACTGATACACTGATGTACTGATACACTGATACACTGATACACTAATGTACTGATGCACTGATACACTGATGTACTGATACACTGATACACTGATGTACTGATACACTGATACACTGATACACTAATGTACTGATACACTGATACACTGATGTACTGATACACTGATACACTGATACACTAATGTACTGATGCACTGATACACTGATGTACTGATACACTGATGTACTGATACACTGATACACTGATGTACTGATGTACTGATACACTGATGTACTGATACACTGATACACTGATACACTAATGTACTGATGCACTGATACACTGATACACTGATTCACTGATACACTGATGTACTGATACACTGATTCACTGATACACTGATACACTGATACACTGATACACTGATACACTGATACACTGATGTACTGATACACTGATACACTGATGTACTGATACACTGATACACTGATACACTAATGTACTGATGCACTGATACACTGATGTACTGATACACTGATACACTGATGTACTGATACACTGATACACTGATACACTAATGTACTGATACACTGATACACTGATGTACTGATACACTGATACACTGATACACTAATGTACTGATGCACTGATACACTGATGTACTGATACACTGATACACTGATGTACTGATACACTGATACACTGATACACTAATGTACTGATACACTGATACACTGATGTACTGATACACTGATACACTGATACACTAATGTACTGATGCACTGATACACTGATGTACTGATACACTGATACACTGATACACTGATGTACTGATACACTGATGTACTGATACACTGATACACTGATACACTGATGTACTGATACACTGATACACTGATACACTAATGTACTGATGCACTGATACACTGATGTACTGATACACTGATACACTGATACACTGATACACTGATGTACTGATGCACTGATACACTGATGTACTGATACACTGATGTACTGATACACTGATGCACTGATACACTGATGTACTGATACACTGATACACTGATACACTGATGTACTGATGCACTGATACACTGATGTACTGATACACTGATACACTGATACACTGATGTACTGATACACTGATACACTAATGTACTGATGCACTGATACACTGATACACTGATACACTGATACACTGATACACTGATGTACTGATGCACTGATACACTGATGTACTGATACACTGATGTACTGATGTACTGATACACTGATACACTGATACACTGATGTACTGATGCACTGATACACTGATGTACTGATACACTGATGTACTGATGTACTGATACACTGATGCACTGATGTACTGATGTACTGATGTACTGATGTACTGATACACTGATACACTGTTGTACTGATACACTGATACACTGATACACTGATGTACTGATACACTGATACACTGATGTACTGATGTACTGATACACTGATACACTGATGTACTGATGTACTGATACACTGATACACTGATGCACTGATGTACTGATACACTGATACACTGATACACTGATGTACTGATACACTGATACACTGATGTACTGATACACTGATACACTGATGTACTGGTGTACTGATACACTGATGTACTGATGTACTGATACACTGATACACTGATACACTGATGTACTGATACACTGATGTACTGATGTACTGATACACTGATACACTGATGTACTGATACACTGATACACTGATACACTGATACACTGATACACTGATGTACTGATACACTGATACACTGATACACTGATACACTGATACACTGATACACTGATGCACTGATATACTGATACACTGATGTACTGATGTACTGATGTACTGATACACTGATACACTGATGTACTGATACACTGATACACTGATACACTGATACACTGATACACTGATGTACTGATACACTGATACACTGATACACTGATACACTAATGTACTGATGTACTGATACACTGATGTACTGATTCACTGATTCACTGATGCACTGATACACTGATACACTGATACACTGATGTACTGATACACTGATACACTGATACACTGATACACTGATACACTGATACACTGATGTACTGATACACTAATGTACTGATGTACTGATACACTGATGTACTGATTCACTGATACACTGATGTACTGATACACTGATACACTGATACACTGATACACTGATACACTGATGTACTGATACACTGATACACTGATACACTGATACACTGATACACTGATACACTGATACACTGATACACTGATGCACTGATGTACTGATGTACTGATGCACTGATACACTGATACACTGATACACTGATACACTGATACACTGATACACTGATACACTGATACACTGATACACTGATACACTGATACACTGATACACTGATACACTGATACACTGATACACTGATACACTGATGTACTGATACAATGATACACTGATACACTGATGTACTGATACACTGATACACTGATACACTGATACACTGATACACTGATACACTGATACACTGATACACTGATACACTGATACACTGATACACTGATGTACTGATACAATGATACACTGATACACTGATACACTGATACACTGATGTACTGATACAATGATACACTGATACACTGATACACTAATGTACTGATGTACTGATACACTGATGTACTGATACACTGATACACTGATACACTGATACACTGATACACTGATACACTGATGTACTGATACAATGATACACTGATACACTGATGTACTGATACACTGATACACTGATACACTGATACACTGATACACTGATACACTGATGTACTGATACACTGATACACTGATACACTGATACACTGATACACTGATACACTGATGTACTGATACAATGATACACTGATGTACTGATACACTGATACACTGATACACTGATACACTGATACACTGATACACTGATACACTGATACACTGATGTACTGATACACTGATACACTGATACACTGATACACTGATACACTGATACACTGATACACTGATACACTGATACACTGATGTACTGATACACTGATACACTGATACACTGATACACTGATACACTGATACACTGATACACTGATACACTGATACACTGATGTACTGATACACTGATGTACTGATACACTGATACACTGATACACTGATGTACTGATACACTGATACACTGATGTACTGATACACTGATACACTGATACACTGATACAATGATACACTGATACACTGATACACTGATGTACTGATACACTGATACACTGATACACTGATACACTGATACACTGATACACTGATGTACTGATACAATGATACACTGATACACTGATGTACTGATACACTGATACACTGATACACTAATGTACTGATGTACTGATACACTGATGTACTGATTCACTGATACACTGATGTACTGATACACTGATACACTGATACACTGATACACTGATGTACTGATACACTGATACACTGATACACTAGTAGTAATATATGAGCAGATCTCCCTACCAAGTGTTTTTTTGTGGTTCTGGTCTTGGGGGTTATGCAATGAGTTACGACGTTGGATGAATTCGCCGAGTTTATATCGTATTTTATTTGAGGGGCATTTGAGTGGCATTTGAGTGGCATTTAAGTGGCATTTGAGTTTTGATTATTTTTTTACTTAATTTGAACTCATATGGCAGATAGATTTTGAATGTATGGCATTTAAGTTTTGATAATTTTTTTACATAATTCGAACTCATATGGCATCTTGAGAGAGAGGAGAGAGAAGAGAGAGAGAGAGAGGAGTTTTATCTACATTGAATAAATATATTGATCAAAAATGAAACATTATAAGATTATATACATTGATTACATAATAAGTAGGGAAAATCTTCCTATATAATATAGCTAGAGTCAGTAAATACTAATACAAAGCACTACAACTTGTAATGACAATCAATGCATACATACATACATATGGTATCTTGAGAGAAAGAGAGAGGAGAGAGATTTTTTAGTTTTCTATACATTCATGTATATATGGTTAATTATGTACATATTTATGGGTATATTTATATCTACATAGAGAGAGGAGAGAGGAGAGTGGGTATATTTATATCTACATAGAGAGAGGAGAGAGGAGAGAGGAGATCTATCTACATTGAATAAATATATTGATCAAAAATGAATCATTGTATGATTATATACATTTATTACATAATAAGTAGGGAAAATCTTCCTATATAATATAGCTAGAGTCAGTAAATACGCATATGTCCATATTCATGTACATGTGCATAAATGGACATGAATAGGTACATGTCCATATTCATGTCCATATTCATGTCCATATTCATGTCCATATTCATGTCCATATTCATGTCCATATTCATGTCCATATTCATGTCCATATTCATGTCCATATTCATGTCCATTTATGTACATGTCCATATTCATGTCCATTTATGTACATACCTATGTTCATATTTATGTACATACGCATGTCCAAATTCATGTCCATATTAACATTTTATAGCTATGTACAGAGGAGAGAGAAGAGAGGAAAGAGAGATTTTTTAGTTTTTTATACAACCATGTATATAAGGATAACTATGTACATATTTATGAATATATTTATATCTAGATTGAATAATATACATTTATGACATAATAACTATATTGAATGCTATAAAATATGTTGGAAAATCACCAAATTAGTCCTCTAGATGGTTAAAATTTACAGTATTTGGGAAATAACTGCAAGATAGGAGAGAGGAGTATTTGGTAGAGGAGAGAGGAGGCTTCAAAAAGAGCTACAAATAACTAATCAGTACACAACTCAGTTTATTAGGTAGTAGCGCTTCAAGGAGGTACAAACACTGATTGCTGACAAACAACAAATTTTAATGCAGATTGGGAGAGGTAGCTTTTTTTAGACCCTATAATCATCCTGATTGCACAGGTTTTAATATCAATACAAAATGAATCTTCCGCCTTTAAAATATGATAAACGTTATTTTGCTATACCAGAAGAGGAGTATCATAGTTTGATGGAAAAGATCAGTGGGGCTAAATCAACCGACCAAGACAAGTTTGCGTCATCATTGTATGACAACCCGACAAAAGACAAAATGGTGAGAGATATCGAGAAAATCCAAAATATTTTGGTTGAAACGAATGAAATAGTAATGGGAATCAAAAACGAGTTGCTTGAGCGCAAAAAGACAAATGAAAATGTTCAAAGCACAAAAACCTATCGGAGTGATGTTGGAAAGATTAGGGGAGAGTACAAGCAACCAAAGAGCTGGAGCTCTGCTAAAACACCAAAGCTCTCACCATCATCGTTTGATAGAAACACAATTGACGATGATAGCAATAGAGATTCGGAGAGAATGATGCAACAATTAGAAGAGTTTAAAAAGAAAGTATCCGACATGACAGCTAGTAAAGACAATCAAGCGTTAGGTGTAAAAATATTGTATCAATTGAGAGATTCTGGAAAATACGATCTGGATACTGACAGGATAAAACTCAAGGGAAGATGGCTTAGCGCTAAGCTATCAAAGAATTTGTTGCAAGATGTACTAACTGATAAAGACTCAATAAGATCAACAAAAGATAACTACAGTAGATTTAAAAGTCTGCTCACCACTCAAGGAATCACAACTGTCAGGAGATCCTCATGAAAAACTTATTTTAGCTACCTAGTTGTTAATTCAAACATCTTAGCAACAACTTATTAGCTCAAACATGACTTTGTTATACTATTTTTTTTTGGTTAATGTCATTGTTGAAAAGTCTATGTTTATTGCTAATGCTTGCTAATACATTACTGCTTAATCCTTTATCCAACACCTACAATAATTCTTAGTAATAGTAGTGTAATGAGACTGAGTAATAATCTACACACACCTTGTTCACTCTGTATGCTGTAGTACATGTTATTCCTTTAGTTATCTGCAATTACTTCAATTGGATCTGATCCAGATGTTTTATAGTCTTTACTGCTGCTGCGTTTTGTCTCAAACAAGAGTCCAAAGTAGGCATCGTGTCTACAAAATACAAAAATTGCCATCTTAACTATCCAATCTAAAAAGACAAAAAATAAGAAATATTTTAAAAAATGTGAGCTATTTATTATTATTTAATCATAATACAAAGAAGATAACATTTTTATCAATATCCAAAGACAGGGTTTGTAACACAAACGGATTTGGTTGTAGGAGGCTATTTTCTCCATAGTGCAAGTAGGTAAGTTTTTCAACTAGTTGTAAATAAATATTTATCATTCTTTTATTATTTAGATCACAAGACTTGAACAAAATTCAATAAAGTAACAATGAAAACCAAATGAAATCACAATAATATTAACAATAGTAATAATAATAAGAATAATAATCATTATCAGTAAAAATTATTTTTCATATTAAATACAATGAATAATAACTGTTATATGTTGATAATAAAGTAAAACAATACAATAATGAAAGTTGTAATCATTTTTTGGCTGTAAAGTTCTAAATCAACCTGTCGTTCAAGATGTCATTTAAGGCTAACCTATTTTTTCTCTCGGACCTACGACAATTCTGTCAATCAATGCCAAAAGACTGCGATCTTGAGCGCAAACAGGATAGGTTCTATGAGCATAAAATTATCTAGGAGAGATACTTCTATGGTCAAGAGAACGACTCCATATCGTAATATGAGGATAACTCCATAGTGCAACTAGTTGAGTTCTTCAACTAGTGTTAAATAGTTATTTATTATTCCTTACCTTAATACAGAAAGTCTCCTAGTAGTTGTAGTAGATGTTGATCCTTCAGTCACTGTTGTTGAAGTGGATGCTTTCTGTGTAAAAGCGGTGCTTCTTATATAGCTAGGTTGTACTAGGTACCGATTGACACGAGTTGATTCCAATGAAAATCCTTTATAATTTATAAGCAGGTCTTTACGCGGAAAACTCACGCGAAAACCGAAACTGAAAAAAAATTCTTCGCGGGAGTTTTCCTTCTTATAAGTCATAAAGGTTTTACGCGGAAAACTCACGCGAAAAGTTGAACAGTAAAAAAATTCTCTTCGCGGGAGTTTTCCTTCTATATACTATAAAGGCTTTACACGGAAAACTCACGCGAAAACGGGAAATACAAAACAATTCTTTCGCGGGAGTTTTCCTTCTTTTATGTTATAAAGGCTTTATGCAGAAAACTCACGGAATTTTTTTTACCGTTAGTTTTCCGCGCAAGGCCTTTATAGTACATAGAAGGAAAACTCCCGCGAAGAATTTTTTTTTATTTTTCCGTTTTCGCGTGAGTTTTTTGCATAAAGCTGTCATAACGCATAAGAAGGAAAACTCCCGCGAAGAAGTTTCTATATAGTTTTGGTTTTCGCGTGAGTTTTTTGCGTAAAGCCTTTATAACATATAAGACGGAAAACTCCCGCGAAGAATGTTTTTTTTTTAGTTTTCGCGTGAGTTTTCTATGTAAAGACCTTATATATTATAAAGGCTTTTCATTGGAATCAGCTCGTGTCAATCGGTACCTAGTACAACCTAGCTATATAAGAAGCATTGCTTTTACACAGAAAGCATCCACTCCAACAACAGTGACTGAAGTATCAACATCTACTACAACTACTAGGAGACTTTATGTATTAAGGTAAGTGATTAAAATTATTATTTAACACTAGTTGAAGAACTCAACTAGTTGCACTGTGGAGTTATCCTCCTATTACGATATGGAGTCGTTCTCTTGACCAAGTTATGATAATTTTGTACTCGCTCTAAAGGTAAAGGTTTTCAGTCCGTTTTTGGTCAGACCAAAATTTATGCGAGACGTTTTAGGCATTATTTCAGTCGACGTAATGTTACCAGTTCATTTTCTCAAGTTTTTAATATTTATTTTAAAAATAAATAATTAGAGCTTTCTACTAGTGTTAAATGATTATTGATTATTTTTTACCTTATCACCACTTAGAGCCAGATGATTTAATCAACTAAAGACAAATAATTATTTTAGCGTTTCTTACCTTGATGCTCTCCTAGTAGCTGTAGTAGATGATGCTTCTCCGCTTGCTGTTGAAGAACTGGATGCTTTCTGTGTGAAAACAGTGGCTCTTAAATAGCTAAAGTTGCACTGAGTAAACCCTATGAATCAGCATTTTTTCCAATGCTTTCGCGGGAATAAAAACTGTTTATTCCCGCGAAAGCAACGGTTTCCATTCGCGTGAAAATAAATTCTTTATTCCCGCGAAAGCAACGGTTTCTATTCGCGTGAAAATAAACTATTTATTCCCGCGAAAGCAACAGTTTCTATTCGCGTGAAAATAAACTATTTATTCCCGCGAAAGCAACTGTTTCTATTCGTGTGAAAATAAATTATTTATTCCCGCGAAAGCAACGGTTTCTATTCGCATGAAAATAAACTATTTATTCCCGCAAAAGCAACAGTTTCTATTCGTGTGAAAATAAACTATTTGTTCCCGCGAAAGCAACTGTTTCTATTCGCGTGAAAATAAATTATTTATTCCCGCGAAAGCAACGGTTTCTATTCGCGTGAAAATAAACTATTTATTCCCGCGAAAGCAACTGTTTCTATTCGCGTGAAAATAAATTATTTATTCCCGCGAAAGCAATGGTTTCTATTCGCGTGAAAATAAACTATTTATTCCCGCGAAAGCAACTGTTTCTATTCGCGTGAAAATAATGTATTTATTCCCGCGAAAGCAACGGTTTCTATTCGCGTGAAAATAAACTATTTGTTCCCGCGAAAGCAACTGTTTCTATTCGTGTGAAAATAAATTATTTATTCCCGCGAAAGCAACGGTTTCTATTCGCGTGAAAATAAACTATTTATTCCCGCGAAAGCAACAGTTTCTATTCGTGTGAAAATAAACTATTTGTTCCCGCGAAAGCAACGGTTTCTATTCGCGTGAAAATAAACTATTTATTCCCGCGAAAGCAACGGTTTCTATTCGCGTGAAAATAAACTATTTGTTCCCGCGAAAGCAACTGTTTCTATTCGCGTGAAAATAAATTATTTATTCCCGCGAAAGCAACGGTTTCTATTCGCGTGAAAATAAACTATTTATTCCCGCGAAAGCAACTGTTTCTATTCGCGTGAAAATAAATTATTTATTCCCGCGAAAGCAACGGTTTCTATTCGCGTGAAAATAAACTATTTATTCCCGCGAAAGCATTGGAAAAAAATGCTGATTCATAGGGTTTAATCAGTGCAACTTTAGCTATTTAAGAGCCACTGTTTTCACACAGAAAGCATCCAGTTCTTCAACAGCAAGCGGAGAACCATCATCTACTACAGCTACTAGGAGAACATCCAGCATCAAGGTAAGAATTGCTAAAATAATTATTTGTCTTTAGTTAATTAAATCATCTGGCTCTAAGTGGTGATAAGGTAAATTATTATCATTAATTATTTAACACTAGTAGAAAGCTCTAATTATTCATTTTTAAAATAAGTGTTTGTCCAAGTTCTAGTAAAGTAGCCGACTCTACTTATTTATTATTAACAAAATAATAATTATTCAATGCTAGTTGAACCTAGATATAAATTTATCTCTACTAGATAGTTTTATACTCACACAAACTTTTTCTTCGCTACTCTATGTAGATAAAGCCAACGAAAATAAATGAATCAATTGTAACTAACAATTTTTTGTATTTTGTAGTTATGATGTCTACTTTGGACTCTTGTTTGAGACGAAATGCAGCAGTAGCAAAGACTATAAACATGCGGTCAAGATCTACCAACACCAACGATAGATGTAAAACAACATGACTTTCTCTCCTACTTATGTGACACAGCAAGAATTCCTTTCAAGATCCACCTACTTAGATGATGCCAAACCAATGAAGACTCAAACTACATCAATTTTCAAGACAGCACACTTCTCCAACACAGCAAGAATTCCTTTCAAGATCTACCACCTACTTGGATGATACCAAACCAATGAAGACTCAAACTACATAGATTTTGAAGACCGCATACTTCCCAAACACAGCAAAAATTCATTTCAAGATCTACCACCTACTTAGATGATACCAAGCTAATGAAGATGAAGACAGCACACTTCTCCAACACAGCAAGAATTTCTTTCAAGATCTACCACCTACTTAGATGATACCAAACCAATGAAGACTCAAACTACATCAATTTTGAAGACAGCACACTTCTCCAACACAGCAAGAATTCCTTTCAAGATCTACCACCTACTTAGATGATACCAAACCAATGAAGACTCAAACTACATAGATTTTGAAGACCGCATACTTCCCAAACACAGCAAAAATTCATTTCAAGATCTACCACCTACTTAGATGATACCAAGCTAATGAAGATGAAGACAGCACACTTCTCCAACACAGCAAGAATTTCTTTCAAGATCTACCACCTACTTAGATGATACCAAACCAATGAAGACTCAAACTACATCAATTTTGAAGACAGCACACTTCTCCAACACAGCAAGAATTCATTTCAAGATCTACCACCTACTTAGATGATACCAAACCAATGAAGACTCAAACTACATGAATTTTGAAGACAGTCGACTTCTCCAACACAGCAAGAACTCCTTTCAAGATCTACCACCTACTTAGATGATACCAAACCAATGAAGACTCAAACTACATGAATTTTGAAGACAGCATACTTCTCCAACACAGCAAAAATTCATTTCAAGATCTACCACCTACTTAAATGATACCAAACCAATGAAGACTCAAACTACATGAATTTTGAAGACAGCATACTTCTCCAACACAGCAAGAATTCCTTTCAAGATCTACGACTTAATTAGATGATACCAAATCAATGAAGACTCAAACTACATCGATTTTGAAGACAGCGCACTTCTCCAACACAGCAAGAATTCATTTCAAGATCTACCACCTACTTAGATGATACCAAACCAATGAAGACTCAAACTACATCAATTTTGAAGACAGCACACTTCTCCAACACAGCAAGAATTCATTTCAAGATCTACCACCTACTTAGATGATACCAAGCTAATGAAGATGAAGACAGCACACTTCTCCAACACAGCAAGAATTTTTTCAAGATCTACCACCTACTTAGATGTTACCAAACCAATGAAGACTCAAACTACATCAATTTTGAAGACAGCACACTTCTCCAACACAGCAAGAATTTCTTTCAAGATCTACCACCTACTTAGATGTTACCAAACCAATGAAGACTCAAACTACATCAATTTTGAAGACAGCACACTTCTCCAACACAGCAAGAATTCATTTCAAGATCTACCACCTACTTAGATGATACCAAACCAATGAAGGCTCAAACTACATGAATTTTGAAGACAGCATACTTCTCCAACACAGCAAAAATTCATTTCAAGATCTACCACCTACTTAAATGATACCAAACCAATGAAGACTCAAACTACATGAATTTTGAAGACAGCATACTTCTCCAACACAGCAAGAATTCCTTTCAAGATCTACGACTTAATTAGATGATACCAAATCAATGAAGACTCAAACTACATCGATTTTGAATCAAACCAATGAAGACTCAAACTACATGGATTTTGAAGACAGCATACTTCTCCAACACAGCAAGAATTCATTTCAAAATCTACCACCTACTTGAAGACAGCATACTTCCCCAACACAGCAAGAATTCATTTCAGGATCTACCACCTACTTAGATGATACCAAACCAATGAAGATGAAGACAGCACACTTTTCCAACACAGCAAGAATTTCTTTCAAGATCTATCACCTACTTAGATGATACCAAACCAATGGAGACTCAAACTACATCGATTTTGAAGACAGCGCACTTCTCCAACACAGCAAGAATTCATTTCAAGATCTACCACCTACTTAGATGATACCAAACCAATGAAGACTCAAACTACATCAATTTTGAAGACAGCACACTTCTCCAACACAGCAAGAATTCCTTTCAAGATCCACCTACTTAGATGATGCCAAACCAATGAAGACTGAAACTACATCAATTTTGAAGACAAGATGATACCAAACCAATGAAGAGTCAATGTTACACAACATTACTTTCTCTCCTGCTTAGATGATACCAAACCATTGAAGACTCAAATTACTTATATTATATTTCGATGATGCTGAAAAAAACTGTCCAGAACAAGAGTTCAAAAAGCTAATCTATAACTCAAGGCAATCATATCACTATAGGTGAGTTTTACTAATTTTTACCATAAATTAAACAAAATGCTGAATATATACATTTTCTAAGTGAAAAAAGGACTTTTTTGATGTAATTAGTGTATTTTTTACAACAAAATGCTGAATATATACATTTTCATGGTAAAGAAAAGGACTTTTTCGGTGTAATTAGCATAGTTTTAACAACAAAATGTTGAACATATACATTTTTTCAGGTAAAAAAAAGCACTTTTTTGGTGTAATTAGTGTATTTTTTTACAACATATTTATAAAGCAAGCATTTTTGGTTTTGTTTCAGATAGATGAAAGAGAATCAAAAGCACTTGGTGAAAATAATGCTCAAGAAAGAACAAGTTGAACAATGTAACTTGGTGAGTTATCTCCCTTTTCTAATAATGTAAACTATCCAATGTAACTAGAACTATAATTCAGATTCATGTAATTATTTTACATTTTTGCTTAATCATTCTATACTAATACATAATTTTTTTATTTTAGTTCATTACGAAATTATAAGCACATAGAACAGAAGTCTTCCTTCCTAAGATATAACATCACTACATCAAAGACATCATTGTAAAGGAACAAACTATGCATTAACTGTTATTACTTTGTATTTATTACGTAGTATTTATTGACTCTAGCTATATTATGTGGGGAGATTTTCTTTACTTATTATGTAATAAATGTATATAGTCATATAATGATTCATTTTTAATCAATGTATTTATTCAATTTAGATATATCTCCTCTCTTCTCTCTCTCTCCTTGTAGATATAAATATACCCATAAATATGTACATAATTGACCATATATACATTAATTGCTAGAAAACTAAAAGATCTCTCTCTCCTCTCTCTCTTTCTCTCTCTCAAGATACCGTATGCATGTATGTATGAATGCATTGATTGTCATTACAAGTTGTATTGCTTTGTATAACTTAGTATTTACTGACTCTAGCTATATTATATAGGAAGATTTTCCCTACTTATTATGTAATCAGGTATATAATCATATAGTTTTCATTTTTGATCAATATATTTGTTCAATGTAGATATATCTCCTCTCTCTATGTGGATATAAATATACCCATAAATACGTCCATAATAAACCATATATACATGAATGTATAGAAAACTAAAAAATCTCTCTCTCCTCTCTCTCTCCCTCTCTCCTCCCTCTCTCTCCTCTATCTCTTTCTTTCTCTCAAGTATGTATATAATTATGTAAAAAAATTATCAAAACTTGAATGCCATACATTCAAAATCTATATGTCATATAAGTTCAAATCAAGTAAAAAAATAATCAAAACTCAAATGCCACTTAAATGCCACTCAAATGCCACTCAAATGCCCCTCAAATGAAATACAATATAAACTCTATATGACATATAAGTTCAAATTAAGTAAAAAAATAATCAAAACTCAAATGCCACCTAAATGCCACTCAAATGCCCCTCAAATGAAATACAATATTAACTCGGCGAATCCATCCAACGTCGTAACCCATTGTTTTCACCCCAAGGTCTAATCCACAAAAAAACACTTGGTAGGGAGATCTGCTCATATATTACTACTTACACTGATACACTGATACACTGATACACTGATACACTGATACACTGATGTACTGATGTACTGATACACTGATGTACTGATACACTGATACACTGATACACTGATGTACTGATGCACTGATACACTGATACACTGATGTACTGATGTACTGATACACTGATACACTGATACACTGATGTACTGATGTACTGATACACTGATGTACTGATACACTGATACACTGATACACTGATACACTGATACACTGATACACTGATACACTGATGTACTGATACACTGATACACTGATACACTGATACACTGATGTACTGATACACTGATACACTGATACACTGATACACTGATACACTGATACACTGATGTACTGATGTACTGATACACTGATACACTGATGTACTGATACACTGATACACTGATGCACTGATGTACTGATGTACTGATACACTGATACACTGATGTACTGATACACTGATACACTGATACACTGATACACTGATGTACTGATACACTGATACACTGATGTACTGATACACTGATACACTGATGTACTGATGTACTGATACACTGATACACTGATGTACTGATACACTGATACACTGATACACTGATACACTGATGTACTGATACACTGATACACTGATACACTAATGTACTGATACACTGATACACTGATACACTGATACACTGATACACTGATACACTGATTCACTGATACACTGATACAATGATACACTGATACACTGATGTACTGATACACTGATACACTGATACACTGATACACTGATGCACTGATACACTGATACACTGATGTACTGATACACTGATTCACTGATACACTGATGTACTGATACACTGATACACTGATGCACTGATGTACTGATACACTGATACACTGATACACTGATACACTGATGCACTGATACACTGATACACTGATACACTGATGCACTGATACAATGATACACTGATACACTGATGCACTGATACACTGATACACTGATACACTGATACACTGATACACTGATGTACTGATACACTGATACACTGATGTACTGATGTACTGATGTACTGATACACTGATGTACTGATACACTGATTCACTGATACACTGATACACTGATGTACTGATGTACTGATACACTGATTCACTGATACACTGATGTACTGATACACTGATACACTGATGTACTGATACACTGATGCACTGATACACTGATACACTGATACACTGATTCACTGATTCACTGATACACTGATACACTGATGTACTGATGTACTGATACACTGATACACTGATGTACTGATGTACTGATACACTGATGTACTGATACACTGATGTACTGATACACTGATTCACTGATACACTGATACACTGATGTACTGATGTACTGATACACTGATTCACTGATACACTGATGTACTGGTGTACTGATACACTGATACACTGATACACTGATGTACTGATGTACTGATACACTGATATACTGATACACTGATTCACTGATACACTGATACACTGATGTACTGATGTACTGATACACTGATACACTGATGCACTGATGTACTGATGTACTGATACACTGATGTACTGATACACTGATTCACTGATACACTGATGTACTGATGTACTGATACACTGATACACTGATGCACTGATGTACTGATGCACTGATACACTGATACACTGATGTACTGATACACTGATACACTGATACACTGATACACTGATACACTGATACACTGATACACTGATATACTGATGTACTGATACACTGATTCACTGATACACTGATACACTGATGTACTGATACACTGATACACTGATGTACTGATACACTGATGCACTGATGTACTGATACACTGATTCACTGATACACTGATGTACTGATGTACTGATACACTGATACACTGATGTACTGATACACTGATGTACTGATACACTGATACACTGATGTACTGATACACTGATGTACTGATACACTGATGTACTGATACACTGATGTACTGATACACTGATACACTGATACACTGATGTACTGATACACTGATTCACTGATACACTGATGTACTGATGTACTGATACACTGATACACTGATGTACTGATACACTGATTCACTGATACACTGATGTACTGATGTACTGATGTACTGATACACTGATGTACTGATACACTGATTCACTGATACACTGATACACTGATGTACTGATACACTGATACACTGATGTACTGATACACTGATACACTGATACACTGATACACTGATACACTGATACACTGATGTACTGATGTACTGATACACTGATGTACTGATACACTGATTCACTGATACACTGATACACTGATGTACTGATACACTGATACACTGATGTACTGATACACTGATTCACTGATACACTGATACACTGATGTACTGATACACTGATACACTGATGTACTGATACACTGATGTACTGATACACTGATACACTGATACACTGATACACTGATACACTGATACACTGATGTACTGATGTACTGATGTACTGATACACTGATGTACTGATACACTGATACACTGATACACTGATACACTGATGTACTGATACACTGATGTACTGATACACTGATTCACTGATACACTGATACACTGATGTACTGATACACTGATACACTGATGCACTGATACACTGATGTACTGATACACTGATACACTGATGTACTGATACACTGATACACTGATACACTGATGTACTGATACACTGATACACTGATACACTGATACACTGATACACTGATACACTGATACACTGATACACTGATACACTGATGTACTGATACACTGATACACTGATACACTGATGTACTGATACACTGATGTACTGATACACTGATACACTGATATACTGATGTACTGATGTACTGATACACTGATGTACTGATACACTGATGTACTGATACACTGATTCACTGATACACTGATACACTGATACACTGATGTACTGATACACTGATACACTGATACACTGATACACTGATACACTGATACACTGATGTACTGATACACTGATACACTGATACACTGATGTACTGATACACTGATACACTGATGTACTGATACACTGATTCACTGATACACTGATGTACTGATGTACTGATACACTGATACACTGATGTACTGATACACTGATTCACTGATACACTGATGTACTGATGTACTGATGTACTGATACACTGATGTACTGATACACTGATACACTGATACACTGATACACTGATGTACTGATACACTGATACACTGATACACTGATACACTGATGTACTGATACACTGATACACTGATACACTGATACACTGATACACTGATGTACTGATACACTGATCCACTGATGTACTGATACACTGATACACTGATACACTGATGTACTGATACACTGATACACTGATGTACTGATACACTGATACACTAATCACAGAAACTAAAATAAGGAGCACTTTTTCCAGCTCCTCTTTCTTTGTTCAATTAGCTGTAAGTTTCTAGTGTTTATAATAAATTCTTTTAACATTTATATACTGTGCAATAGCACAGTGCACTAAACTATGTCCTACAACTTGAAGCACACTAAACAGCCCTCTAGTGGTTGTATTACAGCCCTGACAGCAAACACAGACTTGGCAAAACATTTAGTCCATGAACATTAAAGTTTTAGATGGGAGTTGTCTGCTTTAACCAGGGATCATCCTAGTTTAAGGGCAAATTTGTTGGCCATTTGATTCGAGCACACTTGTATCACTGTAATGGGCAACAGTGCATAGTTTGGCTAGAGACTTAAAAAAAAAACCATTAAACATAGCATCAAAATTGAATAATGTTTGAAATTGTCTTGTCTTGGAACATTTATTGCTATAACTAGTCTTACCCTCATCTCTTCAAAGGTTAAAAGTCCTCCTGGGGTTATACACAGTCTTTTTCAATGCATGAAAAAAATGCTGTTATTCCTGAATAAGGAGCAGACAACTCTTCAAAATTATAGCATTTGATTTTCATGTGTTTAGAATAATAAAACGGGTAAGTTTGTTATGTTTTAATAAGGAGAAAACACATTAGAGACAAACCCGCAGCCTGAGAAAGTTTTCAAACAGTGGGGAAACCCCGATTAATTATGGGATTTCCAGATTTTGCCCATTGTTTTATATAAGTCATCAATAAATACTTAGTAGATTTTCCCAGTAACAAACTTCTGCACAGGTTGCGCGTTTTTTCTATTGGCTAAGAATTTGTTGTGAACATTGACAGACTTTGGCTCAAACTTGAATTTATGCAGCCAATACTGCAGGTGAAACCTAAAGTAGTGTTGCTAGAGCAGTAGTGTGTATGTTTGTGTTTTGTTTTCAGCTTAGAGGAAAACTCCGTGTTTTGAGGTGTCTAGTCAAGTGCAAACATATAATAGATGTCTAGCTGACTTTTTCAATAGTAATACAAATAAAAAACATCTCATGCTCGACATTTTCTGTATGGTAGATGTATACTGATTTCAATCATGTATACTTGGCGCCATTTTATCTGTCTACTCATTGCTGTAGCGCAAAACTATCTTTAAGTCTGGTGATATACTAATCGGCGCTTTTTGCAATCACACAAAGATAAACAACTTGAGAAACCAAAGCATGCTTGCAGTTCAGCCCACCTTTCCATTCAATAGACCAAACACACAACTCTATCAGTTTGTAATGGATGACAACTTGTTTGTGTCAGTGGCAGAGTTAGCATACTTACGCTGACTTGCCTAGCTGCTTGTTGATATTTAAATACAATGCATTGTGGGTCAAGTAAACTGTCAAGTTGTAACCGATGCATAGACTGATTCCTGAATATGTTTGCTACTTTTTACTGTTAACATTAAAAAGCCACTTCCATCTATTACTAAACTACTGGACAGTTGAAGTACAATAAACTCCAGCCGGACACGTAAATAGTCTCAGCCAGGTGGACGCTCTCAATGTTGTGGGATAAACTCAAAGGAATATACCATTAGTTCGTTTCAATGGACACCTTTATATGGTACCAATGACTTCTATCGCAGAGTGGAACGTAATATTCTAATTACCACACGTAGTTTTATTACATGTGGTATGTACTATAGTAGTATAACATGGTATATGCAGTACTTACACAATGTAGAGTGCATCTTGTATAGTAGTTTATGTAACGAAACATTCACTGCAGCTAGCCTTAGAGCATTTACAAGAGATATTTAAAAGTATCTATTTTTTATCTACGTTACCAACAAACTATCCATTCTTCTTCCCCTCTCGAACTCGTATGTTGTCCTCCCACTCCTTGCTCTCAGCTCCTGTTACTGCCACTCCTATGATCGCACAAACTTGACCTACTTACTTTTTTATCTCTTTCGCCACATTAGCAATACTTTATTATTGGATAACTATTTCCCACCTATTGACTGATAGAAGATTTAAGAAAAATATTTGGCATGATTAAGACTTATATTTGTACAAGTTACTAGTACTGCTATTTGAATAGTAAAATAGTAGAAGTATTAAATAAGCTCTTAAAACAACATGTAGGACATCAGCAATGGCAGTGGTAGAGAAATACACAAGGAGGTCGGGATACTGCTGGTCTCAGTGGTGACGGGTAGAGCCTCTGTCGCCAGATACTACTGGACTTGAGAAAATAATATTTTGTGTTTGACTTTTGGTATATGTTATGATCCGCTTGTCCAGGCTTAGTGCAGTGGCTTTGTGGAACACAACGTTACACGGTGGTTACAATTTTCTACAAGCAGTTTAGTCTGCCTATGGAGTTGGAAATCATTGCTGGTAGAGTTGCTCTGCTGTGACTCTTGCATCTTCATCTGGATTCAAGCACTTGTTCACAATATCTGCCATTGGCAGGTCTCCAATGTTTTGTCTCACTAATTCCGCAATTTCTTCTCTTGACTTGTGCGTAAGTTTTTTGCTTGGGCTTTTGCCACTCCTAAGTATGTCATAAACAATCAAACCAAATTCATAGACATCTTCTACTTGCTTGTTGGACAAGCCTGAGTCAGGGTTATGTAACTCACTCAATCCAAAGTCAGCGATTGCTACCTCTACTGTTTGCTTGTCTGCGTGCCTCTTCCTTATCAGTATGTTGTCTCCCCTCAAATCACAGTGGCTGTAGCCCTCTGAATGAGTGTAATGAAGTGCTGCTATTAGCTGACGGATGACATTTTCTCTGTCTTCCTGAGACTGTGTAGAGCTACCGATCCACTCTGTCAAGCTTTGGTCATACTTCTCCATGGTCATGTACACACACAATCCTAAATATCAAACAGCCTCTTAGTAGTAGTTGATTAGTACCAAGCAAGCAATCAGAAGCATTGCTGGAAACTTCAATGAAATTGTGCTAAACAAAGAATATTATACACAAACAGTATGGTTTTGTAGCACTGACTTTTCGATCTTCCTATTTAACACAGAAAAACTTTTATATTATCATTTGGTTATGAATACTGCCAAAGTTGTCATATCTTTAACAAACAAATTATTGTTTTTGATAGATATCCAACTGTAATCACCTCGTATGTTGTTTAAGGCTGTCCTTAGCTCTGGTGTAAGTTCGAAATCACCCTCAGACTGCAACGCTGCCACAATGTCTATGATATAGTCTGCTTCAGCAAAATCCTTTTGTGTGGTCTCATTTGAGTGATACTGAATCCATGTGTCCTTCACCTTTACGATATTTGGATGACTGAATGTGTCAGACTGCAAAACTGCCTCTTGACAGTATTGTACAAAAGAAAGAATTCTGTCCCTATCTGACTTTGAGCTGTGGGTGACACTTGGGTTGGTGTAATTGAATTCATACTTGATTAAGAGTCGTTTCAGAGCTAAAACTTCACCACTTTCTTTGTCTCTCACTTCATACACGTTCCCAAAGGCTCCTTTTCCTAATGATTTGGCTGAACAAAAGTCATCTTTATCATCTTTCGGGGTAGTTTTATCTGGATCTGGGATAAGATCATATCTCTCTTTGCAGTAGTCACTATCCTTGTACTGCTCGTTTATCATTTTAACGATATTTTCTCTCATCTCTCTTGACATCTCCATCATGTGTCTCTCTCACATCTGCAATTATAGTAATACTCTAAGCATTCTCTACCATCTCAAGATGTCGTATCTCATCTATCTATTTAGTTAATTAACTCACTTCAAATCACATATCAAAGCGCCATGAAGAAAACTTCACTTCCCTGAGTACTACAAGCGGTATAGTTACCTGAGTACTACAAGCGGTATAGTTACCTGGGTACTACAAGTGGTATAGTTACCTGAGTACTACAAGCGGTATAGTTACCTGAGTACTACAAGCGGTATAGTTACCTGAGTACTACAAGCGGTATAGTTACCTGAGTGCTACAAGCGGTATAGTTACCTGAGTACTACAAGTGGTATAGTTACCTGGGTACTACAAGTGGTATAGTTACCTGAGTACTACAAGTGGTATAGTTACCTGAGTACTACAAGTGGTATAGTTACCTGAGTACTACAAGTGGTATAGTTAGCATTGGCTGATACTCTAGTTATGAGCAATATGTTATCAAGTCAATATCACTGAAGTGTACTGTTTGCATAATAAATAATATAACAAAAAACTTTTGTTTGCTCAATTATATAACAAGCTGCGCCATCCATTAACGACTATAGTGCCTTTCAATAGAGACAAATCGCTCCTAGTGACTTGTTTAACTTTTAATGGGGTCCCGGCAGAGTAGTTTCGCTTTAGCGATGCAACCTAGAGCAGCATAGTCGATCGTGTTACTTATCATTAGAAATCACGACTTGCTTGTCTATTATTTACATTTTAGGCAGTTTAGGCGACTGATATGACAAAATTTTTGTCGTTGAGGCAGCTCAAGGAATCAATATAGCCGTTGAATGTTTTTTTTTGAAAATAATTTGGTTTTATTCACATGATAAAAATTAATTGAATATTATGCTCGTGTGTAGAGCCATAGCTTTGTATTTCGCGGCTCATTGAGCTTACGAACACAAACTAATGGAAGCGCGCCCTTGAACGAATACCGTGGTTTGCTTTTACAGTGCCGTTGTAGTTTGACAATTTATGACGATGGCACATCGTATTATATATCCCAAACTTATCAGCCGCCGTGAATGAAAAAATGTTTCTTCAGTAATTGTTAAAAGAAAGTGACTTTCGTTTTAATAGTATTGTTGATGATAAGCGGGCTTCCGGTTCTTTAATAATAGCTCCGCACCGAAATCTGCCGGGACCCCATTGCTGGAATTTCATTTTAGATGTTACGCAATCATTAGGACAAAATTCAAGCTGCGCGATGATGTATTTCCCGTCACTGCATGCATTTGTCTTTAAAACAGTTCTTACTTCTAAAGCCACCTTTACATCAAGTGACTTTCCGTTGAAGTTGGCCGATGCATCTCGCCACAGGAAACTTTTGCAACTTTTGGTGGAGATGCAGGCTGAGACGCAGCAACCCAACAGTGTCAGGTTCGAGCGTCAAGTTGAAGCAATTTTATAGCCACGCTACACAGTTTAAACAATTGTGCTGCTTTATATAGTGGCTCCAATATTTTGTTTATTTTAGCAATGATTGTTATAAGACCATTAGGTTATTATTATCAACAATACTATAAACTATAAACTATAAACTAATACTATGCTATGCTAAACTATGCTAAACTAATACAATGATGTGCTGATCACAGAAACTAAAATAAGAAGCTCGTTTTCCAGCTCCTCCTTCTTAGTTCAAATAGCTGTAGGTTTCTAGTGTTTAGAATAACTTCTTTTAACGTTTATTCATTGTGCAATAGCACAGTGCGCTAAACTATGTCCTACAACTTGAAGCACACTAAACAGCCCTGTAGTGGTTGTATTACAGCCCTGACAGCAAACACAGACGTGGCAAAACATTTAGTCCATGAAGACTATTAGTGTTAGATGGGAGTTGTCTGCTTTTACTGAGTATCATCCTAGTTTAAGGGCAAATTTGTTGGTGACTTACTTTGAGCACACTGGTATCACTATAATGGGCAACAGTGCATAGTTTGGTTAGAAACTTTAAAAAATATTAATTTTAGCATAAAAATTGCATGATGTTTGAAATTGTCTTGTCTTGGAACATTTATTGCTGTAACTATTCTTACCCAAGGTTCCAAGGTTAAAAGTCCTCCTGAGGTTATATACAGTCTTTTTCAACTCATGAAAAAAATCTGTTGTTATTCTTGAATAAGGAGCAGACAACTCTTCAAAATTATAGCATTTGATTTTCGTGTGTTTAGAAAAATAAAACAAGTAAGCTTCTCATGTTTTAGTAAGGGAAAAACACAGGCTAAGAATTTGCTGTGAAGATTGACAGACTTTGGCTCAAACTTGAATTTATGCAGCCAATACTGCAGGTGAAACCTAAAGTAGTGTTGCTAGAGCAGCAGTGTGTATGTTTATGTTTTGTTTTGTCTTCAGCTTAGAGGAAAACTCCGTGTTTTGAGGTGCCTAGTCAAGCGCACTAAACTCCAGCCGGACACGTAAATAGTCTTAGCCAGGTGGGCGCTCTCAATGTTGTGGGATAAACTCAAAGGAATATACCATTAGTTCGTTTCAATGGACACCGTTATATGGTACCAATGACTTCTATTGCAGAGTATAACGTAATATTCTAATTACCACATGTAGTTTTATTACATGTTACATGTTTTATTACATGTGGTATGTACTGTAGTAGTATAATAGAATACATGTAGTACTTACACAATGTAGAGTGCATCTTGTATAGTAGTTTATGTAACGAAACATTCACTGCAGCTAGCCTTAGAGCATTTACGAGAGATATTTAAAAGTATCTATTTTTTATCTACGTTACCAACAAACTATCCATTCTTCTTCCCCTCTCGAACTCGTATGTTGTCCTCCCACTCCTTGCTCTCAGCTCCTGTTACTGCCACTCCTATGATCGCACAAACTTGACCTACTTACTTTTTCATCTCTTTCGCCACGTTAGCAATACTTTATTATTGGATAACTATTTCCCACCTATTGACTGATAGAAGATTTAAGAAAAATATTTGGCATGATTAAGACTTATATTTGTACAAGTTACTAGTACTGCTATTTGAATAGTAAAATAGTAGAAGTATTAAATAAGCTCTTAAAACAACATGTAGGACATCAGCAATGGCAGTGGTAGAGAAATACACAAGGAGGTCGGGATACTGTTGGTCTCAGTGGTGCCGGGTAGAGCCTCTGTCGCCAGATACAGCTGGACTTGAGAAAATAATATTTTGTGTTTGACTTTTGGTATATGTTATGATCCGCTTGTCCAGGCTTAGTGCAGTTGGTGGATGGATTGTTTAGCCCAGAAACCATTTGTTTCATTGAGGGAGGGGGATACATCCCATCGCAGCGCCACCACACTTTTATCATTTCACTTTCTTAGCATCAAAATTTTTTGAGACATAAAGTCAGCTTTCCATTAAAAGAATTTTACTATTTATTTACCGATATAAACCAATGGGTAGTTTCCGTATGAAGTTCCAGCGGTCGATTAACTATTATCATGACAAAAAGAGCTAGGTTGGTGCCATTAAAAAATTCAAAATATTATTTGAGATTAGATCAAAACTTTGCAAGCACTTGAGCAGACCGATTACTGGCTTTATCAAATCTTCCAATTCTCCAAGTACAGCAGAAATAGGCTGCAACAGATCCAACTGAACTTACATAGGCAGTCCTCTTTATATATCGAGACTTCTACAGGCTATGTAGAGTGGTCAGGTGCAGAATCATGTCTTTAGCAAAGGGTCGTTGGAGCCTGTTTGGTGTGAGAAAATGCTATTGCAAGCAAAATTTAATGTCTGGCTTAGCAGAGGAAAATTGTTTTGCAAACTTGAAATAACTTTGAAGTCTGTGGATGCAGAATCTAATTTTATAAGTTGGAGAAGAAAATATTTTTTCAGAGTTAAAAATTAAGTTCGTTGCAGTTGGTTTATCACATAAAAGTACAATAGTACAAAAAGATGCAACTGGCGTGTCATTGCAAGTATGCTCAGTAGCAACAGTGACTCTTTTGTCTTTTCATCTTTTTTGCCTATTTCACTGATAAAAATAGGTTTTCGATTTCTTGTGTATTCCTCAATAATAAAATATTTTACATGGTATGTTTTGTTAATTGATAAGTTTATTGGTAGCTATTATTAATTTCAGTCTCTTGGATTGGTTCCATTACTATTCTTGTTTCTAAACTCTTGGATTGGTTCCATTACTAGTTCTGTTTCTAAACTCTTGGATTGGTTCCATTACTAGTTCTGTTTCTAAACTCTTGGATTGGTTCCATTACTAGTCCTGTTTCTAAACTTTTGGATTGGTTCCATTACTAGTCCTGTTTCTAAACTCTTGGATTGGTTTCATTACTAGTTCTGTTTCTAAACTCTTGGATTGGTTCCATTACTAGTTCTGTTTCTAAACTCTTGGATTGGTTTCATTACTAGTCCTGTTTCTAAACTCTTGGATTGGTTCCATCACTAGTCCTGTTTCTAAACTCTGGGATTGGTTCTATTACTAGTTCTGTTTCTAAACTCTTGGATTGGTTCCATCACTAGTCCTGCTTCTATACTCTTGGATTGGTTCCATTACTAGTTCTGCTTCTAAAAATATGAATAATTCTAGTGATTTTTAGTAACAGAAGAATAAGCAAAAACAAATCCCATCTAGAGTTACCAAATAAAACTATTTACCTCATGGTGCAAATACCTCTTCCCTCACTCTGTGTCCAATTCTGAACTCCCCACTACATCCTCCAACAACAGCCAGCAGCCCCAATATAAAACTGTATAACTACTGCTGGGCCGAACTAGTGGTCTGGTTTTTATAATACAACCCTACAGAATGTTGTCATCTCAAATGAAGCATTCGCCGATCCGCAAGAAGGTTTCCAGCACTACGAGCAATAAAAAATATTCTCTAGATATTTGCTAATAATTTCATTAGACAGCAGTGATTCCCACCAGACTGTAGAATCGGATACTGTCTTTATAGGGTCTATTGTTGCATCATCCATCTACTTGCTTGCCATACTCCACGTAGGCACTTGCAGGTCCATCTAATCTGGTAACTGTTTTCTCTTACCACTGGCCCACAGTCTATTTCTTCTAAACTCACTTTAGAGAACAGAACGTTCTAGAACTATAAGCTTCCTTTCACTTGAGGTTATCCTTATGTAGGGCTGTAAGTGATGTATTACAGTGACTCATGACTATCAACTCTTGTTTACCCAGAGTGTTTAAGAATCATTGTAAGGGCTTTATTTATTTGTAACTGTCTACTGACTGCTAATGACAATGATTAGTGTGTTTCTATATAACCTTGTAGCCGATTTCTCCACATGAGTGATGATAAATCAATATCTGTATTGTTATGATTTGCTTTACCTGAAAAGAAACTGGACTGATTTATTGCTAGCGGTGGGTTTTGTTTTATCAAAAAAGCTTATCGTTGAATCAGCAAACAGATGAATGATTGCTAGCTTAATTGCGCAAGACACTTGCCAACAAGTATGCCAGCAACTATAGTTGCATAACTCATGCGATTATCAGTTAGCACGATAGACTGAAACTAGAAGGAAGTTACTATGAGACAGCTTACTTTCTACACACCATCGGTAATATTCTGGTGAGCAACTTACAAGCGAATATATGTTTTAGGTTAAGTATATGACAGCAGTACAATGCGATGCTTGCGAATTCTAATTCATCATAATTGTAGTGGTACATGATGGAGATATCAGAGGATATGAGAAAGAGTATAGTTAAAATGATTGATGAGCAGTACAAGGATTATGACTACCGCAAGGAGAGATACAATCTTATCCCAAATCCAAATAAGACAGTTCCAGAAGATGGTGAAGTTGATTTCTGTTCAGCTAAATTATTAGGGGAGGGAAAATTCGGGAAGGTGTATGAAGTGAGAGACCTTGCAAGTGGTAAAGTCTTAGCCCTGAAACGAAACTTAATTCAGTATGAGTTCGATTACACTGACACAAGCATTACCCACAGTTCAAGATCAGATAGGGACAGAATTCTTTCATTTGTACAATACTGTCAGGAGGCAGTTCTGCAGTCTGAAACATTCAGCCATCCAAATATAGTGAAAGTGAAAGAAAAATGGATTCAGCATCAGTCGAGTGAACCCGAAAAAGAAGAACTTGTTGACGCAAAATATATCACGGACATCGTGGCAGCGTTGCAGTCTGAGGGTGTTTTCAGGCTTACACCAGAGCTAAGGACAGCCTTAAACAACATACGAGGTGATTAGACTCTGACGTTTATCAAGAGTAATAGAAAAATCTGTTGCAGTAATAATTGAGAAATGACAATAAAAGTAACACTTTCAAAATTGTAGCTATTGCACAAAATCTTAGTCTTGTTGATTAATAAAGTTTTTTTCGCTTTACTCAATTTTATTGGAGTTCCCAACCTTTGATAGCTTGCATGGTACTAATCAACTACTACTAAGAGGCTGTTTGATATTTAGGACTGTGTGTGTACATGACCATGGAGAAGTATGACCAGAACTTGACAGGGTGGATCAGTAGCTCTACACAGTATCCAGGAGCAAAAGACGATGTGATTCGTCAGCTAGTAGCAGCACTCCATTATATTCATTCAAAGGGCTATAGTCATGGTGATCTGTGGAAAGGTAACATACTGATCAAGGATGATACGGACATACAAACTATAGAGGCAGCAATTGCTGACTTTGGGTTGAGTGAGTTACACACGTCCACAGTAGATGATACAGGGAATATAATTCAAATCTCTAAGCGTAAGCAAAAAGATATTTGGAAATTTGGTTTGATTGTTTATGACACAATCAAACGTAGAAGTTCATCAGTGAACTGTCATGTACTACTTAATCTGATGGAAAGGTCTCAAGCCAAAGTCAAGTCGATGATAGAACAAAACACTGAAGACTTTTCCATGGCAGAGATTGTTACCCAATGCTTAGAGCCTGATGAAGACAGGCGAGTCACTGCCAATCAGCTTTATGAACAATATGTCAATACTGTACCAGAAACACCTCTGATGGATGCTTTGTAGAGACTTTCTGTCATTTAAGCGGTGACTTTCTAAAGTGATTGTATATAGTAGTAGTACTACTACTTTTGGGATATGTAATTGCGCACAAGTCTTTCAATATTTTCATAAACTCATATCTTATGCTGTTTTTTTATATAGACTTGTGGTAGATTTTATGTATAACACTTGTAGAAACTAGCCTCCTATAGATACCCACATGAGTAGAGTTGTCTCTGTGGCTCGGGGACAATCTCTTGCAATAAGCGAGATCTCCTACAGACTAATGGCAGTCCCTGTTATCAGTACTGAAATAACTATCACTGCCAGTACAGTAGTACACACTTTAAAGGGCCGGTATGGACCCCTGTGAAGCTGGGGTTGAACTTCCCAGGGTCGGTATGACTGACCCAGGGCTGGCCAAGATGGCTGCCCGAGCCTAGTATCCTAGAAGTTAGCCATAGAACTTCAGAAGATCAAATTCAGGACTTACCTACCTCTGGAACTAAAGAAAGTCAGTCATCCGGCTATCGAAAAGCCAGGAACCTAGTAGGAGATGAGAGAGCGTACCAGCAGGCAATCTGCTCATTAACTCCACCCGTTTATCCTATGCATTCAATGCCTCTAACTACCTGCAAACACTATTGTATTTGTCACTATTTTTTAATCGTATATTGTTATACGTTTGTTTCACTTGCTGTATATATTATTGGTCACATTGCTAATTTGGTCAATAATTTCCTGTGCTCCAGTGTATGAAAGACTAGATTTTGTATATACTCTTACACTTGCATTTGTTCTCGAACTGCCACCTTACATTAGTGGACTACCACCACCCTAGAGCTGGACAGAATGCCAATAAATGCTGTTGTTCACCGTAACCAGACTGGTTTGTCTGAGCCATGGACTCCCCACTAGTGCTTAGATTCTATTGACCAGGTGGCACTGGCAGTAAAGTAGCATTTCTTCTGGAGAGCGGTAGAGCACTAGAGCTAATAATTTTCTGTGGCCAACGAGACCAAAATCATTTACAGACTTGCATCATATGATATTTTATAATAATTCTGGCAGATTTCCATTTTATATGTATGCGCTTTTGCGGCTATTAAAAACTGTCAAGGGCAGACAACTTTGGGTCTAAAAGGAAACTGTTTGGTCTCTCTCGTCGGTGTCTCAGAAAGAGGCTTCGCAAGAATGTCTGTTAGAAGAACAGAGATTTACACTCCTTTTCCCCTTTCTCCGCCCTTCTCTCTCCCTTTTCTAGTCCCTTCTTCACCTCTCTCTACTCTCTCTCCCACTCCCTCTCCCCACACCTCCCCCTCCTTCTCTAATCATTTACCAATTGAGTGTGATTGAATGAAGTTTTTTTTTAAAGTTTTGTACAGTTATTTCCCAATTTCTATTCTCAGCAGATCTCAGTCAAAATTATTGTTACTGGCTGAAGCTCAAAGTGTCTATAAAACTAAATGAATATTATTATCCTGGCAATAAAAATATAAATACTAGCAAAGAATAATTTTAATGGGAAAAAAATAATCTAGTAGATTTTTCTATTACTATACACGTGACCGCCTGTGTAAAAGTTGTGAATACTTTGAAACTTCTCTGTTATTATGAAAATCATTTGCACGTATTTTAAACGATTTGAATTGTTTTTGAAAAATACAAATTGTTGGAGTGCTTTAGAAATAGCTTGGGTTATTACCAAACTGTAGGAACTATTTTGAAATAGTTTCAACTGTATTTCAAACAGGTTAAAACCATCAGAGCACAATTCTGGAACCAAAAACATTTGCACCTAATCTATCTATAACCCCTATATAAAATGCCTATCATAGACATAATGATCAACTGATGCGAAGCAAGTCTTCAATTAAGTAATACTTCAAAAATTCTCAAAAAATAAAGACCTTGAAATTTTGTTTATTTGTTTTTAATGACAATGAACTAAATAATCAATAACGTTTTCAACTATTTTATTAACATTTCTATGATCGTTGTTTAGTTAAAAGGACAACTAGCAGTAAGTGAGCCTAATATATATATTTTTAAAGGAAACAGCTTGGATTTTCAAAACACGTGAACCAATTGACCAAATGTTTTTTCAACTTGAAAAAAACTTTGGGCGCTTTTAGAAGCATTCAGAGAGTTTGGAAACTTTTAGATGTTCAAAGGTGAAACATAAAACGCTCCAACCAACCATACATGTGGAAATTTAACTCTATCGAAATAGCTTTAGTTTCTGAGATATTTAAAACTCTAAGGCCGCTTTCAAGTGAGGGTCTCATCTAGAGGTAGGGGGTATGGTATCGGGCCTTCATGCCCAACTGGGTGCTCTAGAGCCAAATTGGTTGGTTGCATCCTTTTTTTGGCTTTCTGCCCTGCGACGAAATTGTGGAATTTTGCTGAATTGAGATTCATGTCAAGTTATGCCTTTAACTGATGCGAATCATTACTTGTTTCATTATGTTACTGAAGATACATATATATTTAATTTTCAGATAGCTAAGTGTATGCGATTGCGCCATTGTTAAATAAAAAAAATTACTGTAAGCTTATTGTCGAAAAAAGTTTTACCATCTCATAGCATTTTGCTAACAGCCATCAACACTCATCACTTCAAGTCAGTCAATTACAGCACCTGGAAAAAAAGCGCTGTTTTGTCTAAATTGCTGTACCGTAATTGCACAAAACAAAGCTTCCCATGTGGCAAGACATTACAACACTAGTCACGGTGACTTTGATAGACGATTGGCATGAGACACACAGAGGAGACAACCGCAGTAGGAGAAACTTTGGAGGCTAGTTATGTAGCTGAGAAAATTGTTTTGTGATGAGCCAACTTCAATTCAAAGGTGCATTGAAGATAGATAGACACTTTGCCATCTTTTTTTAACTCAATTTTCTGCAAAGATCATCATGGTGGAATTATTTATCAAAATAACTGGCTTTTGGAGATGTTTTATGAAACAATTTGGTTCTCTGATCAATAGCATCTGGGCATCTCTGATGTAGGGTATGGGGGTTTCTACTTGCAAGCTTTTTAACCACCAGGCTACACACATGTTGTTAAACTGAATGAAATTGGAACAGAAAGCATTTACAAAGGCTGTAATAACATATAAGTGGATGATCATACCCTACAAGTGAAATATACTCTGTACATCAAAATATGTACCAAACATGTCTTGGGCATATTGTAGTGGATTTTGGGGGGCTGACCAAACGTCCACCAACAACGCCTCACTCTAGAGGTCAACTTCCAACAGAGGAGTATGCCAACTCCACAACTGTTCTCGGAGCCCGCGGCTCAAACGTACGACTCAATGACTTGTTGAGTAAACCATACTTTATTACACAGCATAACCAGCAATGTATAATAAGGGTAAATGTATCATGCTACTTGGCTTAAGCACAGGTAGAATCCCAATACAATACAATGAATGAAGTGAAGTGTTCTGCCTTTTATAGGCAGGACAGGATTAAAACATATGCCCAAACAAGGGGCAACAAATCAGCAATGGCAGGAAGTGTTTACACTAATCAGAATACAAGATATAAATATGCAATACAGTCATTGGCTAATATGAGGTTAAATATGCAAGGCGCCCAGAAGTAGGGGGCGGAGCTTAGCAGTCAATCTAGCTGACTCATGATGGTGCAATGAGTAGCTCTGGTTCCTGGTCCTTATGGCTTGTGGTCCTTGGCTTTGGTCTTGTTTGAGGACAGCTACGTTGCAAAGTCGGGCTCCTGCACCTTTGGTATCAATTTCGGTTCTCAGGCTAGAGCAGTTCTTTCCTCACCGACCCGGTATAGGTTTGGTAGTGGCACTGCAGGGTCGGTAGTGCATGCTGCAGGGCCGGCAGGTTGTGCTGCAGGGCCGGTGGTACCTCTGCAGGGCAGGCAGTGAATGCTGCAGGGCAGGCAGTGAATGCTGCAGGACTGGACTTACTTGGACTTATCCTCATATCGTCTATTCAGACATCGAGATCGCCTCATGAGCCAACCCTACGCACTATTTGCCTCCAGTACACCCTATCGGTGGCTGAATCTAGAGCTCTTGTGACAGATAAATTGAAAGGTTCAAGGTCTTTGGTGACTTGTTTGATCCATGTGAAGCGTTGTCCTCCTCTAGGTTTCTTTGTTTCTGTGTTGAGGGCTTCATTTAGTGCAAGACTGGCTGGTGCTTCAGGGTTTAGTCGAGCAACGTGTCCGAACCATCTGACTCTTCGGGTGGCGATTTGCGATGTCCATGGTTTCATTCCAGTTCTTCTATACACTTCTTCACATGATAGTTTTGCAGGGTATCTGATGTTGAGCATCCATCGGAGTAGTTTCCTCTGGAAGCTGTCGATACCATCTAGTGCTTTCTCAGTGAGAGTCCACAGTTCGCAGTTATATAGGAAAATGCTTCCAATAAGGGCTGTGAATATCCTAGCTTTGTAGGAGACTGGGAGCTTCTTGTCAGGGCAGGCAGTGCAGTCAGGGCAGGCAGTGAATGCTGCAGGGCAGGCAGTGAATGCTGCAGGGCCGGTAGGGTTTCTACCGGCTGACTCGCTTGTGTTCTGGCTGTGCCAGGCTCAGTTTAGGCTTGCCTGACACCCAGCAGTTGTCAGGGGGACCTTGCGCAAAGTTAGTGGTCACAAAAATCCACCACAATATGATGAATAGGTGGAAGGAAAAACTATTTGAAGGCGTCTCCCTTGTTTTAAGATTGGTTTTTATTGAGGGTGCAAGTTGGAACTGAACTTCACGACATTTTATTTGTCTAATACCAAAATTCTGCATTCCAGGAGGGGAGATAATTCTACGGTCAAGCTCTTCAGGCTAAGCAGCCATCTTGTGCCTGCCAACAACATTCAATGTTAACCCTGCACAATATCCAATGCGGGACTGGCAATATCAGCTACAATACGCTAACAATATTGGTCCTGTTACTAGCTCTATCACCAACACCATTTATAATGCTAATGATTTTGTGTAGCTGATGAATTAGCATCAAGAGTGCCTATCTTGGAGTGTCTAATGAAACCATTTTTCTCATAGTGAAAATACTGCCTCATATTCTAGCTCAAAAACACTACCCAATTATGGCAAGTAGAGAGTTTTTGGCTGAGTAGGTAATGGCCTGCGCTGCGATAAGGTGAAGGATTTTGGGAGGGGAGAAGCACCCTCGCTAAAACAACTACATCCTCTACACTAGAATCATAGGGTAGCAGAGGTCCGTCAATTAACCGGCTAACCTCAACTTGGTTTTCCGGTAGTTTGCTCAATGTACAGACAAGAGAATGGTTGGAGGACTACTCTCCAGAATTCGCAGCATCCAGTTGTTCACAAATTTCCCTCAGAGCCAAAGCACCTTGAAATACCTCTTCCCTCACTCTGTGTCCAACTGAGAACTCCTCTTTACATCCTCCCAACAACAGCCAGCAACCCAACTAAGCATGCGGATGGGCAGGTATAAAAGTTTATTGCTAGCAGGAATAAAAGCTATGAAGTACCCAAAGTGTACCCATATAACTTCTGTCAGGTCATATCAGTGTACTGGCTTTTATAACGGATGGTAATATTCCAAATAAGGGATTCACCAATTAACAAGAAGTTTTTTAAAAATAAAGCAATCGAAATCGTTATCTAGATATTTGCTAATAAAAGCACATGACACCACCAAAGCGTCTACAAGTTGTAAAATCCGGCTGTGTCTTGTCAAAAACTACTGTTGCATCATCCATCTACTAGCCATACTCCATGTTGGTACTAGCAGGTCCATATAATCTAGTAACTGTCCGTCTCACAACTGGTCCACAGTCTATTTCTATTCTTATACCGTTTCATAGAACAGAATGTTCTAGAACTATAAGATTCCTTAGACTTGAGATTATCCCGCATGCAGGACTATTAACATCATGTATTACTACTGCACGCATCTAACTTACCGGCAGATGCTACAGGGAATGAAACCCAAATCTATTGTCACAACCAAAAACATATTTTGAGTTTTGGTTGGATTGTTTACGAGGTGATCAAACTGAAAAGTACGTCAGTAAAATATTCTGAACTTCAGGAAGTTTCCCATGCCAAAGCCAAATTGTTGGTTGAAGAAAACACTGGAAACTTTTCCATGGCAGACATTGTTATCCAGTGCTTAGAGCCTGATGAAACAGTGTTACAGTGGCTCATGCCCAGAGTGTTTACAGAGAATGGTAAGGAGATTATCATAAGGCCTTCATTTATTTGTAACTGTCTGCTGACTGATAATGACAAGGATTAGTGTGTTTATAGATCAACTGACAGCGGCCCAATAGTATTGATTAACTATTGATTAACCAATATCTGTTTTGTTACCATTTGCTTAATTTGAAAAGGAGAAGGACTGATTCATTGATAGCAGTGGGTTTCTTGACTAAAGCTTGTTGATTGCTCAAATAGTAAGTGAACGATTGATAGTTTTGCCATACAAGGAACTTGTCACTGAGTATACTAGCAACTTTTGATTCATCAAACAAATGTTTACATAACTCATGTCTCATTTCGGCTGATAACTTTTAGTGGTCAGCTGAAGCAGACTAGAAAGAAGTAACTTTTACACCGGCCTACGTTCTAGACATCACCAGCAGCACTTTTTGTGAGTATCTTTTACGTAAATAATTTTTTTAAGTCGGGTTCATGATACATAACACAATGAGATTCTTGTAAACATTAACATGATAATTGTAGTGGTACATGATGGAGATATCAGAGGATATGAGAAAGAGTATAGTTAAAATGATTGATGAGCAGTACAAGGATCATGACTACCGCAAAGAGAGATACAATCTTATCCCAAATCCAGGTTGGAATATTCCGGAAAATGCTGAAGTTGACTTTTGTTCAGCCAAATCATTAGGAAAAGGAGCCTTTGGGAAGGTGTATGAAGTGAGAGACAAAGAGAGTGGTGAAGTTTTAGCTCTGAAACGAATCTTAATCGAGCATGATTCCAATTACACCAACCCAAGTGTCACCCACAGCTCAAAGTCAGATAGGGACAGAATTCTTTCTTTTATACAATACTGTCAGGAGGCAGTTCTGCAGTCTGAAACATTCAGCCATCCAAATATCGTAAAGGTGAAGGACAAATGGATTCAACATCAGTCAAGTGAGCCAGAAAAAGAAGAACTTGTTGACGCAAAATATATCACCGACATCGCGACAGCGTTGCAGTCTGAGGGTGATTTCAGACTTACACCAGAGCTAAGGACAGCACTAAACAACATACGAGGTGATTACAATTGGAAATGTTTTAAGCACAATAATCTTTTACTAAAAAGAGTAAAAGAAAGCTCTGTAGCAAAAATATTTGAAAAATGACAATAAAAAAAACACCTTTGCTCAAAAATTTAAACTTGTTGCTTGTATTATATTGTATGTATAAAACTGTTTTGTTTTGCTAATTCCTTTGGAGTTTCAAAAAAATGGCGATTTTGCTAAACTTCTGATACCTTGCAAAGTACCAATCATCTACTAATGAGAGGCTGTTTGATATCTAGGACTGTGTGTGTACATGACCATGGAGAAGTATGACCAAAGCTTGAGAGGGTGGATTGGTAGCTCTACACAGTCTCAGGAAGACAGAGAAGATGTGATCCGTCAGCTAATAGCAGCACTTTATTACACTCATTCAGAGGGCTACAGCCACTGTGATTTGAGGGCAGACAACATACTGATCAAGGAGGACACAGGCGCACAAACTATAGAGGCAGCGATTGCTGACTTTGGGTTGAGCGAGTTGCACTCATCTAACTTATCGGCAGATGTGACGGGAAATGAAACCCAAATCTATTGTCGCAAGCAAAAAGATATTTTGAGTTTTGGTCGAATTGTTTACGAAGTGATCAAACAGAAAAGTTCGTCAGTAAACTATTCTGAACTCCAGGAAGTTTCCCACGCCAAAGCCAAGTTGTTAGTAGAACAAAACACTGGAATTTTTTCCATGGCAGAGATTGTTATCCAATGCTTAGAGCCTGATGAAGACAGGCGAGTCACTGCCAATCAGCTCTATGAACAATATGTCAATACTGCACCAGAAACACCTCTTATGGATGCTTTGTAGAGACTTTCTAAAGTGATTGTATATAGTAGTAGTACAGAGTACTAATACTTTTGGGATTGTAATCACTATATAGTCTTATGGTATTTAAATAGGCTCATATCTCTCAATGTTTTATAATATGCCCAGCATATAATGTATGTACTTTTGTGGTTATTAAAAACCACCAAGGGCAGGTAACTTCAGGTGTAAAAGTAAGCTAATTGGTCACTTTCCTCGGTGTCTTAGAAAGACGTCTAGCAAGAATGTCATCCAGAAGAACAGAGAGTCAACAATTTACGCATGCAGATGCTTGTACTCTCTCCTTTTTCATGACTCTCTACCCGTCTGTACTCCGTCCCACTCTATCCCCTCCCTCCACCCCTGCTCTCCCCCTCCCTCCACCCCTGCTCTCCACCTCCCTCCACCCCTGCTCTCCCCCTCCCTCCACCCCTGCTCTCCCCTCCCTCCAGCCTTGCTCTCCCCCTCCCTCCACCTCTGCTCTCCTTCTCGCTCCCACTCTACCCCCTCCCTCCACCCTTCCTCTCCCCCTCCCTCCACCCCTGCTCTCCTTCCCACTCTACCCCCTCCCTCCACCCCTCCTCTCCCTCCACCTCTCCTCTCCCCCTCCCTCCACCCCTGCTCTCCCCCTTTCCCACTTTACCCCCTCCCTCCCACTTTACCCCCCTCCCTCCACCCCTCCTCTCCCCCTCCCTCCACCCCTGCTCTCCCACTTTACCCCCTCCCTCCACCCCACCTCTCCCCCTCCCTCCACCCCTCCTCTCCCCCTCCCTCCCACTTTACCCCCCCCCCTCCACCCCTCCTCTCCCCCTCCCTCCACCCCTGCTCTCCCACTTTACCCCCTCCCTCCACCCCACCTCTCCCCCTCCCTCCACCCCTCCTCTCCCCCTCCCTCCCACTTTACCCCCCCCCCCTCCACCCCTCCTCTCCCCCTCCCTCCACCCCTGCTCTCCCACTTTACCCCCTCCCTCCACCCCTCCTCTCCCCCTCCCTCCACCCCTGCTCTCCCACTTTACCCCCTCCCTCCACCCCACCTCTCCCCCTCCCTCCACCCCTCCTCTCCCCCTCCCTCCCACTTTACCCCCTCCCTCCACCCCACCTCTCCCCCTCCCTCCACCCCTCCTCTCCCCCTCCCTCCCACTTTACCCCCTCCCTCCACCCCACCTCTCCCCCTCCCTCCACCCCTCCTCTCCCCCTCCCTCCCACTTTACCCCCTCCCTCCACCCCTCCTCTCCCCCTCCCTCCCACTTTACCCCCCCCCTCCACCCCTCCTCTCCCCCCTCCCACTTTACCCCCTCCCTCCACCCCTCCTCTCCTCTCGCTTTCCTCTTTCCCACTCTCACCATCTGCCATTTTATTTGAATTAAACTCTAATTTGACCTTATGTATGACATAACTGATACCAACAGTTGCTGACTTTTCTATCAGCTGTTTGGTTTGGTCTGGTCTGAGTAATCTTACATTAGCATTGAAATACTCATACAAACATACCATAGGCGTTGCAATTGTATGCAAACTTATAATATAAGGTTTTGCCCCTCCCAATTGTCTTGTATTTTATACATCACCCTCTACTGTGCACTCAAGAACTATTTTATACTCTGTATCATCAAGTACCAACCAACAGCAGACAATCCATTTGGTAATGTTTTGCTTCTGCTAGAATTCTCAGATACCAACTGTCCCACAGCCCCATCCAACTACTTTCCCACTCTGAGTTCCTCTTAGGACTCCAGGCTAATAGCCTATGAGCAGTGACAGTTATACAGTTGTATAAACATTCTGAGCCATTTATCCACAAAATAGCAATCAGCCCAGAAACAGTTTCAATAAGTACATCCAGACAGTAGTTGTGTCATTTCAGAAAGTTCCTAAACAGTAAAGTGAGGGTGTCGGAGCCATAAATCAAACATTTCATTCCTGGTTACTTAGCAGTTTTTCTAAGTCTAGAAAAGAGAGCGGAGGAGGTGAATGTAATAGTGTTAGTGTAACACCTTTGTTAGTATAACACCTTTGTTAGTGTAACACCTTTTTTAGTATAACACCTTTGTTAGTGTAACACCTTTGTTAGTGTAACACCTTTTTTAGTATAACACCTTTGTTAGTGTAACACCTTTGTTAGTATAACACTTTTGTTAGTATAACACCTTTGTTAGTGTAACACCTTTGTTAGTATAACACCTTTGTTAGTGTAACACCTTTGTTAGTATAACACCTTTGTTAGTATAACACCTTTGTCAGTATAACACCTTTGTTAGTGTAACACCTTTGTTAGTATAACACCTTTGTTAGTATAACACCTTTGTTAGTGTAACACCTTTTTTAGTATAACACCTTTGTTAGTGTAACACCTTTGTTAGTGTAACACCTTTGTTAGTATAACACCTTTGTTAGTATAACACCTTTGTTAGTGTAACACCTTTGTTAGTATAACACCTTTGTTAGTATAACACCTTTGTTAGTATAACACCTTTGTTAGTATAACACCTTTGTTAGTGTAACACCTTTGTTAGTGTAACACCTTTGTTAGTGTAACACCTTTGTTAGTGTAACATCTTTGTTAGTATAACACCTTTGTTAGTATAACACCTTTGTTAGTATAACACCTTTGTTAGTATAACACCTTTGTTAGTATAACACCTTTGTTAGTATAACACCTTTGTTAGTATAACACCTTTGTTAGTATAACACCTTTGTTAGTATAACACCTTTGTTAGTATAACACCTTCCAACTAGTGTTGTGTTACAATTTCTGAATTTTGTAACAAGCCTGTAATGATATTATGCAAATAATTTTCTACGCCCATTTTATCTTTTGTGAGCGACCAGCTTACTTTTGTAGCAGCCGATTCCTGTTCACCACTCATCCAATAAATTAATTTTATTCATTTTTATTTAATACTTTGAATAGTTGATGTATAGAATCACCAAATATTTACTTCTCATTATAGAATCTTGATTGGCAGCAATTTGTTTATTTACTACGGCAGGGAGAAACATAAGTCAGCAACAATCTTTCTCCTTGCAGTCTCAAGTGTTAACTAGACTATTACATCATCACACATAAATCTAGAAATAGAACCACACATTTATATAAAACCGTAGTCAATGCATCTAATATATATCCCATGTTATTTAGTAGATCAATGTATGACTCTTTTGCCTGCTCAGGAGTTGTCATGCCTTGAACTATCAAAAGCCCGTTGCCTGCGGCTTTTGATAGTTCAAGGCATGACAACTCCTGAGCAGGCAAAACGGTCATTTGTTGATCTAGTTATTTACTAGCTGCCAATCATATTACTTACTAACAGTGAGATATCCAATTTTGAAGTTAATCAATAAGGATAGACAACTCCAAATATGATTGCTAGCATACTTAGACATTGACATATAAACAACTAAACTGCACAAAATATCGTTTGTAACATTTCTGTTCAAAACATCGATTGTAATTTCTGTTGCTGATACTTGAGCTACACGTACATTTACCGATTAGCTAATGATTTGCCTTTACCGACCGGAAATGACAACAGGGTGTTTACCCTATTTTTTTTAGTTACTTGTCGTCCTCATGTAGTACTGGTTAAAGTAGCTGTAACTTATGTCATGAATAACCATGAAATGCTTTGAAACAACAAAGACGGGACGCTTATGAAAGAGTCTTTTTTACATAAATAATTGTGCTTGAGAAACAATTTTATTGGAAACATTGAAACCGCGAGCAGTGATTTGACTGGTCTAAGTGTCTACTCATTTTTGGATGTAAATCAAAACCTTCCGATTACCTCAAAAAACATGCTACCAATTGCTTAGGAACCCCATAGCAATTTATAAGGAAGCTGTGAAATTGCTCAATCGGTGAGGCAAATCTGTAAGTTATTGATAAATGTACACGTAAGGGCCTTGGCAACCCTGCACAAACTATTTGAAGTTGTCTCCCTTGTTCTGAGATGATTTTCTAGGTTGTAAATTGAAACGGAAGCTCTCGAATCAACATTGGATCTGTCTAATATCTGATAAGTGATCAAAATTTGATACAAAGTATGTTACAAACCTCCAGACTATCAGTCATGGACTGGATACATCCATAAGCTATAGAATTTGAAAAAATCACCAGCTCTATTTTATAGTGCAATGTGTTCTCTCAACCTTTTATGTCACATAACTCTGTTCATGCCATAGACAACGTATATGTCATGACAACGTTTATGCCATCCTAAGTTATCTATGGTTCCTGATTGCTTTATTTGGTGTATTCGTTTGATAATGTTGTTACATTTGCCTCATAAAAGTATCTCACACATTTAATTTTATGATTTGTTTATTGAGGTATCGTGCCCCAATGGCCCTATGGGTATATGGCCGTATATCGGTATCAGAGACAAAGAGGGAAACATCTTTGTTAGAGGTGACAACTCTCAGCCCAAGCAATCAAAATCGAAAGCACACTACATGGGTGGCTCTCAAACCACGCCCACCATCTTAAACCCGCCTCTTGAGAGCAGCCTCGGCTAACGCTAAATTTGGTTGTTTTTGGAGTTGTATTTTCTACATAGGTCTACTTTCGATTTATAGCCTATAAAAACTAACTTTTTAGTTATGCTTCTTTAACTAACTACAAAAGCACAAATTTTTGATTTCAAATGAAAAAAAATTAAATTGGTTTAGAAAGTACAGAAGAAATTAGCAAATTTGTAAATTATTGCTTGTGCTAAAACTGATACTAACAGCGATTAAAGCCAAACCGAGGCAAATTCCACAATTTCGCGTCTGGTTGCTAACCGAATAGTTGCTGAAATAACGTGATGTTTTATAAAAATTATTGCTTTTTATTATTAGATCGTCTATGTTTTCTTAACTAACTAGCAAACACACCAGCACAAAGTCGAAAAAAGAAACAAGAAATTTAACTGCCCCAATATGGTGAGCTGTTTTATTATTATTATAATAATAATAATAATAATTATTATAAATAAATTATTAAATTATAATAATAAATATAATAATAATTTAATAAGAATAATTATTATTATTATATTATTATTTATAATTAATTAATAATAATTAATTTTTAATATATATATTTGTTATTTATTTTATTATTATTATGTAATATTATAAGAATTATTATATAAACTAACAACAATAATAATAATAATAATTATTATTAATTATTATAAATAAATTATTATAACAGTAGTTTAATAATAATAAATAATAATAATAACAATTATTATTTATTATTAATAACAATTTTAATATTTATTATATTCTTGTTGTGGTTATTATTATTATTATCTAATTATTATTATGTGCGTTATAATTTATTGTATCATCTTCTTGTTATTATTACCAAATCTTTAAACATCATCATCACGTATCCCTGCCAATCTGCTTCGGCTAATTGCTTATCATTATCAGTAGTAGTATTATGTTATGGTGAGATCCTGCTTCAATCAAATGGCTTTGTTGTTGGTTGTTGAATGATTATTTTCATTACTATAATCATTTTTATTATTATTATTGTTTCATTTTTTCAGCTTTCAAATTCTTGGTACTTGATGTTTTCTAGATATTGTCAAGAACAAAGCCCGCCACTGGGCCTTCTTCCCAGACAACTCCAGCTAAAGAAAAAGGAAAACAGAAGCAGATGCCAAAGCTTGAAGACTTGTTAGAATCTAGAGATTACACTGGAGCCATAACATACTTAGAAGTGAGTCATCATTATGTATGCTATCGAATTAGAGAAATTATAAAAGTTGTACTTGCAATTTTATAGATGAAGAAAGACATCCATCAGAAATAATAAAATTAAACAATTATGTACAACGGCTGTCCTCTTTCTACAGTTCCACAAGCACTCTGGCAAAGGAAACACTGAGGAGGATCAATGGATTGCTTACTGCGCATTTCATCTGGGAGACTACAAGAAAGCTATGGAGGTGATTTTTTTATTTTTACTCTTTTTTAATTTCGTCATGATTTGTTAGCAATTAATTTTTGTTTTTCGAAAAGTATTTGGTCATATTGTTTTTTTTTCTTCAGGAATATGAGAAGATTACCAAACTAGATGGCTGCCCGCCGGAGGTGTTTACAAACTTGGCATGCTGTTATTTTTTTCTGGGAATGTATAAAGAAGCTGATGCGGTAGCAACAAAAGGTATAGTAGTGAAGAGGACTACAAACTACAGTAACAGGTTGACTTGTCATAGCTGGTAGTTCTATTTTCTTTCCTTTTACACCACTACTTTCACTAAATTTCTTTGATTGACTTGAGTATTTGTTCCTTCCAGAAGCTTCCATGCAATATCAAGCTTTTATTGCGCTTCGCTTTCTATGTTTTACCTAGCGGTTTCCATATTCTTTCAAACGCGATGCGCCCAAAGGAACCTCTTACGCGGGTTCATTTATTATCTGAGATGCTGGTTGCTGGCATGTTGTAGGGACATATAAAGGTTGTTCTAACAGGAATCGTCTCTTGTTTCATCTGTCACACAAGTTTGGAGATGAGAAACGTCTCATGTCCTACCACCAAAACTTACAAGACGTTATCGAAGACCAGCTCAGTCTAGCTTCTATTCATTATCTAAGGAGTCATTATCAGGAAGCTATTGATACGTACAAACGAATTTTACTAGACAATAGGTAGGTTTTTTTATGCTTTCTCTTATCATCTGTTGCGTTAAACATTAGAATAAACGTACACAGGAATGATTGTCAACAGGAATGAATTCAAACAAAACTGGCATTAATGTGGGCACATTTAGAAAAGTATTTTTGACCTGGAATGAATATAATTATGTGATTAAGAAGAACATTTCAGTATTAATTCTAAGAAATGTCGTCATCTTTTCCCGTCGACGTATAAATTATCTTTTCGATGTTTGTTCTAGTAATGTCAAAATTTCCCATTTTTATTACGAAACATAATTCATGGAGTAAATGTTAAAATGATGTTTTATACATTTCCAGGAACTATTGGCAAAAATTTTGGGAATAAACTTTGAAATATTATTTTTTATACCATGTTTAGCAATCATTTCAGGAACTTTGGTATTCAATAAGGCATGTCTGCATTCATTCCTGTCTACAGTCGTTCCTATTTACATTGTGTTGCCATAGTGATGATACATTGTCTTGTCCATTCACAGGGACTATCTAGCCCTCAATGTCTATGTAGCTCTGTGCTACTACAAGCTAGACTACTATGACGTGTCACAGGAAGTACTACAGGTCTACCTGCAGCAGCACCCTGACAGTGCTGTCGCTATCAACCTCAAGGCCTGTAATCATTTTCGTCTGTACAATGGAAAAGCAGCGGAGGTAATGATAAGATTTTACTGTGGAATATGTTGAGAATAAGTGCGCAACACCAGGGGAAACCACCAAAAATATTCGCTACCAAATACCGTTTACCAGATAACTGTACAGAGATGAACAGGTTTGATTACCAAATCCACTGAATTAAACAAGAATATAAATATTTTTTTCCGATGCGCATGCTAATATTTAAACTTCTATAGATTTAAAAAATCATGATTCTTAAAAAAATTGATATGGGGTATTGGGCAGAAAAACTGTTCTTGGTGTTAATAACCGTTATTTAAAAATTTATTTTTGCCGCTCAACAACTTGTCGTTAATATGCATGCAACTCGTCTTCTGTTTCAGGCTGAGCTGAAAAGCTTACAGGAAGTTGCATCGGCGTCATTTACTTATGCCCAAGATTTGATTAAACATAATCTAGTTGTGTTTCGCTCTGGTGAGGGCGCGTTACAAGTTCTCCCTCCTCTTATTGATGTGCTACCTGAGGCTAGGTTGAATCTGGTCATCTACTACTTGAGACAAGGTGAGTAGCAGCGCTAGTAGGTAGCAGTACTAGTAGGTAGCAGTACTAGTAGGTAGCAGTACTAGTAGGTATTAGTACTTATTCATTTAAGGACTGTGAAGCGGCTCAAAATGTAGGAGAGAAAAGTGAATTCTTGTAAATTCACTTTTCAAGGCCCTTCAGCCCATGTTTATTCATCTGTACAACTCCTGCTCTTGTCAACTCTACGTATCTTGAATGAACACAAATGATCTTAAAACTTTTTTATACTTCAACAGGCTTGTATCCATTCTGGGTTTTTTGTTCACAAATACAAAAGCGTATGAGACACTCATTTATACTATATGTTTACGTTTGACATTGACTTATGTAGCAAGTGTACCACGATGGGCTGTCACTGGTCTTGGTAACCTGCTTGTCTTGTGTGCTCCCTGTCAAGATTTATCTGTTCATACTTTTGTTATCATGTTCCCCGTTTGTTTACATTATCTAATCATATCTAAGTGTTTATATTGTATATCTAACTTGACATCAGCTGGGGCAATGGTGGCGGCTGTACTGTGTTGCGTCTGCTACGTACTGTATAACTCTCTCCGTTGTAGATGATATACAGGAAGCATACAACCTCATCAAAGACTTAGAACCGACCACACCTCAGGAGTACATTCTAAAGGGAGTGGTGAATGCCGCCCTTGGCCAAGATCAAGGATCTGTAAGTGTAAATCTGTGTGGAATCATTTTCTCATTAATCAGTTATTTGCCACTATAAAATTTCCATTACAGAGTTGAAGTTATGTTCTCTCTGATAGAGGGGACAACTCTTAATTACACTTTCACACCCATTAGGTTTGTAAACTTTTTTTAATGATTTAATTTCCATTATTTTTAGAGAGAGCATTTGAAGATTGCACAACAGTACTTTCAATTAGTCGGGGGCTCTGCAAGTGAAGCTGGTGAGTCAACTTTATCTCTTTTTCCTGAAGGCAATGTATAACCATATCTGCCGTGATCTATTATTAAATGGAGACGTGTGCCACTTGTTTGTAGATACAATTCCTGGAAGACAGTGTATGGCCTCTTGTTTCTTTTTATTGAAACAGTTTGGAGATGTGCTCATATACCTCAACTCCATCAAGGTATTATACAGTTGTGTGTAGACATCAAGGTATTATACAGTTGTGTGTAGACATCAAGGTATTATACAGTTGTGTGTAGACACTGTGATGTCAAAATTTTGTATTCTGCTGCGCGTGGTTGGTTACATAACAATGTCTCGGCCGTTCTAGAGTTACTTCTACAACGATGATACGTTCAACTTTAACTATGCCCAAGCAAAGGCAGCCGTAGGTAACTACAAGGAGGCCGAGGAAGTATTTCTACTCATACAGAATGAGAAGATCAAACAAGACTACGTGTATCTCAGCTGGTTGGCCAGATGTTGTGAGTATACAATGGGTGGATAACTCCAACAATGCTCTTATAGCTTATATGATGTTGCTAATCAGTGATATAACAAAGTATATTACTAGCTGCTGTTACCAACTATCCAATAGTAGTGTAGTGTAACTTGGTGGTAGAAGCCTTGTAGCAGAGTCTCTATCCAATAGTACTGTAGTGTAACTTGGTGGTAGAAGCCTTGTAGCAGAGTCTCTGTCCAATAGTACTGTAGTGTAACTTGGTGGTAGAAGGCTTGTAGCAGAGTCTCTGTCCAATAGTACTGTAGTGTAACTTGGTGGTAGAAGGCTTGTAGCAGAGTCTCTGTCCAATAGTACTGTAGTGTAACTTGGTGGTAGAAGGCTTGTAGCAGAGTCTCTGTCCAATAGTACTGTAGTGTAACTTGGTGGTAGAAGGCTTGTAGCAGAGTCTCTGTCCAATAGTACTGTAGTGTAACTTGGTGGTAGAAGGCTTGTAGCAGAGTCTCTGTCCAATAGTACTGTAGTGTAACTTAGTGGTAGAAGGCTTGTAGCAGAGTCTCTGTCCAATAGTACTGTAGTGTAACTTAGTGGTAGAAGGCTTGTAGCAGAGTATCTTTTACAGACATTATGAACCGGAGAGCAAGGTTAGCCTGGGAGTTGTATCTAAAGATGGAGACATCCGCTGAATCATTCAGTCTCCTCCAACTGATAGCTAATGATTGCTACAAGGTATTTAGGCTATCCAATGCTAGTAACAGATGTGTATGTGGATGTATTGTTGGTAGGCGTTGTAAGAAAGATCTCCATGTTATGACAAGGTTTTTGTTTTATTTTGCAGATGGGTCAGTTCTATCATGCTGCCAAAGCATTTGATGTGTTGGAGCGCTTAGACCCCAATCCTGAATATTGGGAAGGCAAGAGGGGTGCCTGCGTTGGAGTCTTTCAGATGATTATTGCTGGTCATGAACCAAGGTAACATCTACGCGTCTACATTGAGTGTCATGTCTACTCTGCCTGAACTGATTGGTCACTGATGTATCACATGACTGTTCTGCATGATCTGATTGGTTGTTAATGTATCACTCGTTTATTTGGCACCATCCAATGGCGGGGACCGAGCCGATTTTAGGCGCTCATTAGGGAGCACTAATTTAATGCAACCGGAAGTCTGGTTGCCATTATACGGCAATACCATCAATATTAACGAAAGTCAACCAATTTTATCTTCTTTGCTTTGCTTTAGAGTTGTCCTCTCACTAATATATTGGTATGGCCATGAGCTTCAGTGTCCCTTATAGTTATAGCTCTCCAAGTGTTTTGGGAAAGTTAAAAAATCAGCATTAACCCAAATTAATCATTTTTTTTATGAACACTAACAATGTTGGTTATGAATTCCTATATAAGATTAGAGGGAACTGGTAGGAGTTATCTCCCCACTGGATAATCAAACCTTTACATCCACTAGCAGTGACTTATTATTATTTATTTATTGTCTACTGCCATTATATTTATTTTAGTTTTAAATCATTTTCATTCAAGCACAAACTTGATACAAATTGTGGTTATGAAATTACAAGTATTACTCAACAAACATAAGATAATTTATTTTATTAATTATATTATTATAGTATTCGTAATGGTAAAAAAATGGAAATTAATAATCAATTGCTTTGTAAGTTAGACAATAAAGTAAAAGTCAACTACTACCAGTCACATACCACAGGGCACCACATGTTTGGTACAATTGGTGATGATCATGAGAGTTGTATATTATTATTACTGGTCAGTCACTAGAGTTGTGGAATCCGCAACCAACGATTTATGAGCAGTAGATGGGGTTTAGAATACTGACGATGCGCCGCACACATAAACCATCAAAGTACATCGCCACTATGGAAGCAGGCTACAACAAGGGCGCACCGTAATTTATTTATGTTGGCGAACGTAATAAAACCTGAAATACGAACCTAAAGCTCAACCACCTAGTATTATTCAATTAATTTTTTTCAAGTGACTAAACCAAAATCTTTTTTTGAAAAAAAAATTTTGCTGGTCATATTGATCCCTTGAGTTTTCGACATCGTTTTTGTCATATTCAGCTGCTTAAAATGTCTCAAATCAGGATTAGTGTCAAGCAAGTCGTGGTTTTCAATGATAGTCATATAAGCGACTGGACTGATTCCGGTCGCATCTACAAAGAGAAACTGCTGGTTCCCCATTAGTGCTGATGTATTACCTATCTATTCTGCATCATCTGATTGGTTACTGATTATAACAGGTCAATTTCACATCATCTGATTGGTTACTGTTGTACTACAGTCTATTCCGCATAATTGGTTCATAATGGACCACGTCTTCTATGCATCTGCTTATTGGCTACAGCTTTCTTCTAAAGGTACATTAGTATGGCAGCTGTATGAGGAAGTTGGTGCATAAACCAGGCCATACTCAATTATGGTACTGTAACAGATAATGTTCATAAATTTATTGCAGAGATACCCTGAGAGAGGTGATCCAGCTCATCAGAAATACCAGCAATCCCCAGGTGGAGTTTCTCACGAGAGTCATGAAGAAGTGGGCCAAAGACAACAAACTGCAGGTGTGAGTCTACCTCACACGCTGGCATAGAGGTAGCGATGTCAACAACATCCTGACCTTGGACAAGGTCATTTCATCAAAGACTATATAATTTATTATATATTTAAAAGACGCAATAAAATTTTGCACTTTCTGCTCGAATGTAACTGACAAGTTCTAAGTTTTACTTACCATAAATAGGTATAAACAATCACTGATAACGTTTTGTTTGAGTCTCTCTCTCTGATATGTATACACGTAATGTTATCTCTGATCTCATTGGTTATGTACAACCAATAAATACTATTATCACAAGAAAACATTGGCTATGTAGCTAAGGAACTATACCAACACACCAATTATATAGATCTTTTATCAGTCCACACAGACTCTTTTAGGAATATAGTCAAGCATTAGTGCTTAGTTGTGTGTAGTTAACGTCACAGTCTTTGAAATGCAGCAAGAAGCCGCTAACCGCAGGAAACCAGTTCATGACGTGACGAAGCCTCCACCTGGTACAATAGTCTCAGCTTTTGGTGTTCGGCAGTATCACACACTAGAGTCACCTGTTGGAGGTAAGAAAACACACCGTACAGAGCCAGCTCCGGCTAAAGCTAACACCTGGCCAGTTCGGGAGTCATCAGAGCTTCAAAAATCAGAGCCAGCCAATCAAACTCAAGCCACTACAACCCAGGAACCAAAATCAAATCAGCAACTTGAGTCAGGTACGCAGACTGAAGCAGTGCCTGTAGCTGTAACCATACAGACTCAGACGGACGATAACGCCAGTAACAAAAGATCTCCACCAAAAGCTGCTATTATTGACGCTGCCACATCGCCAATAAACATGGCGTCCCCGACAACTCGTGCTGCGCAGAGAGCCAGTCATGACAGGCAAAGCGCTGTAACAGAGGATTATAGAAACGTTTTGTCTCGACATTCTGATGATTTCTGGGATGACAGGCGATCTGTTTCCATCATCTTACCGGATTCAGAAGTGGGAGATGTTCCTACACCATTTCCTTCAAAAAATGTGGCCGTGATGACTGAGCGAAAGTATTTGCTGCCAAATAAAATGTTAAATGCAGCTCAGCAAACTGACTTGGATGAAATTGTGTACACACAAAAACATACAAGAAGTACGCAAGCTGCTATTCCACTTTCAACTATAGCTTATGTAAGTATTGGTGTCAATTGCGTTTGTAGACTGGTTGTCAAATTAATAAATAAATGATAAACTTATGAACATGAAAATCCAGAAAGCTATGTTTTTAATTTTTCAAAAAAAGTGCTAGGAATGATATAATGTGCTTGATTTCACTGTAACTTTAGAAACTGCGCTTTTAAATTTTAAAAAGATGATGCATTTGGCGAATCAGTAACTATAGTTAATAATTTTTGATCACGCTAAACTGATATTTTTTATTATTATGACGTATTATTTGGTAGAAGAACGCTTCACCCAGGAGAGTGGTCGTACAACGTCAGCCAGTCCAGCAGCCACAACAAATAATTGTGGTACATCAGGAAGACAGAAGTGAGTCCGATGATGAACCCGCCGAGTATCACTACGGCCCTTATAATCAACGGCTGCCTGGCCCACCTGGCTACCATGGTAATCCGTACCAACATGGTTACAACTTTCCCTCTCACATGCATCCAATGCAGAGTCAACAACATATTACTCCACAACATCTGGGATCCTCTCAAAAAGATGTGCAGTTGGAATACGGAAGAATAACTAGTGGTATGGGCTCACTTGAGCTTCCGTATGAAGTGCAGCAGGAACTGTTTAGAGAGTATGGTCATATTAACAAGACAACCGTTAGTATTGTCTCACAGAATGGTAACTACAGCATTCACAGCCATCGGAGATAATTTATGTATGCATGCCCTACAATTAATTTATCGTCAACCTAACCTTTCATGTTGACATGTTTAGCATAACATTTTATATTGCATAGGTTATAGTGGTTAGTAATGGACAGCAGAGGAATATTCCGTGGAATTCTACACCACAAATGTAAAATTACTACAAATAAATTCAGAGTTGTCTTTCCTTTACATCTAATTGCACTTATTCAAAATTTTGTGAATTACAAGTGATGATTGCATAGGTAAAAGCAAGATTAATTTAGGGCTTAACAGATTAAACATGATTAAAACAACCATAATCAGCTAGCACAGGTTGGTAAATGACCTTGACATTGATACTAATACTATCATGATGGGTGCGCATGACAAGCTGCATACAAACATCCACAAATGTTCGCATGTAATCAGTGATTGATGGTATATTTTCTAAATAAGACAATAATATAGTAAATGTATACTAAAGAGAACGACTGATTATCGTTCACAAGAAGGATGTGTCCATCTAAACAGTAATAGTTGCAATATTTACAAATAAACTACCCACACAGATGCATATATACATATTATACTGAATATCTACAAAAACTACGAGGAAAGAGACAGCCAATCGGAGAGGCACAACAAATTAGGAACATCGTCAGGAAAAATGGCAGATCTTTTACGATCAAGCATTTCTCTGGCATTAGAAAACAGTTGTTCACAGGGAATGGAAGTAGATGGAATTGCTAGATACTTCTTGGCTACCTTACTCAGAGTTGGGTAAGCGAGGGTGTTCTCCTTCCACCATTGTAACGGGCACAAATCGTCATCGTTTATTTGTGGCAGATGTTCGTACATCACAGACTCAGACATATATGCCTCAGGTTCTGAGGCTAAGTCGGCCGAAGAAGCATCAGTCTCGCTGCTAGCCAATGATAACATAGATGACCTTGGTTTCTTGACTGGCGTTTGGTCACTGGCGAAAGTCGCCGACTTACTTTCTGCCATCGTTCTAGTGATAGAAATAACTGTATGCCATACGTCTGCTCTTTTCTCTTTAGGAAGACTGAGCAGGCGTTTGTAACGAACATCGAAGGCAGTGGCCAGTTGTAAGTGTTGGCAATGTACAGTGTTACTCGCGTACGAGTTTAGCTGGTTTAGAAACACTTGCTTGAACTCTTGCACATAAGAGCTATCGCCAGCGTTAACAGTCATCTGCTGCCTCAAGTACGCTATCAGGGGTAATACTGAAGAGGCTGTGGCGTACTTATGGCCGCCCAGAATTGCGATGGCTTTCTGGAACGGTTCCAGCAGCTGGTGTAAACTACAAAACTCCGCCCATTCGTCAGCGGATGGCTGACTCGATATCGAATCCTTATTCTTTATTAGACAGTCGAGCATGAGAAACACTCGTCTCCAGGAAGTAGCGACATCTTGTCCCTACAAAATGAGCATCGTAACTACTTAGTTACAATAAATTTCCAAAATTATTTTATTACGCAAGATCAAATTTTTTGCAGTTAAAAAAAATATCGACATTTGGCAGGGTGATGAAAAGTTTCGAAACAAAAAAAAATACTTGCTGATAAGTTTGAATTATTAAATTGTTATCAGCTTTACTGAATTATGCAATTTTGATAATTTTATTTTTTTTGTTCTTAAATAAATAAAAATTACTCACGAATAAGTATACAGAAGCTTTGATATGAGCAAAAATTCCCTAGCCTTGACACAAAACCGCTAGGTGTGGCTTAAAACCGGGCTATAAATTAGATGTACAACGCGCGTAGGTGACAGTTTTATTATTTATATGTATGAGTGTAGCCTTGAGCTATCTTACCATAGGCAGATCATCCAGCAATAATTTAGCCTCCTGATCCGTGGGATTCTGCTCCAAATAGCAGTTGTAGTAACCTAATATCTCATTGGCCGTCTTGTCATCTAACGAACAAGCAACCATGGCATTGTTTATGGACAGTAGTAACACATGTGCAAAGCATGGCGTATGCTCCATCTTTACCAGTTCAGAGTCGTTGGCGGGCGTTAGACTGTTTATAACTAAATGAAATAACTTCCCTTCGATCTCATTCTTGTAGCTCATCATTAGACTAGAGAGATGTTCATCGATATCAACATTCATAAACTTATCCAAGCTATGTTCAACGCCGAGTAACATAGAGTGACGCTTCCAATCCCACGATATATAGTGACACCTTACAGAGGAGAAGCTGACCTCACATGAGGTCCAACTGTCCGTGGTTAAAGCAATAGATTCCGCTTGCGCCAAAAGTTCCCTAATAACGCACTTCTGTTTCTCATATAAGTTTTCTATATTTGTAGCCACACTCTTTTTAGTAGGCATTACAAAACTAGGAGATCCAGTCGCTACTTGCAACAAATGCTTCAGTCCTTCATCTTCTAAAATACTCAAAGGCCGTGCGTCTGCAGCTATCCATTTAGTAAGATGGAGGGCGATTTCTAAGTTGTTGACCGTTGGTAAACCCTTCTGCTGATGCTGCTGCACTGGAAAACCAGATGTTGATTGTGCGGATACTTTGGCCTTGACTTCTGAGCTAGCAGATGTACTAGATAGTACTGCGTGTTTGCTCCTTAAATGATAGGTCAGCGAAGAAGTAGAGTGATGATATTTGAGAAGTGACTCGCAGTAGCTACATTTAGCAAACTTTTTACCGCTAGCTGGATCGGTGAAGACGGTGAACTGATTGTTGAGTATGGTGTAGGCATTCATCGCTAGCTAGTATATGCAGGAGAGAGCTAGCGTAGCGACCACCCAGTTCAATGCCCTTCGACTGAATGCTCTCTAGTCTGCAATAGATTAAAATGCAGCATAGATTAATCTCTACACTAAGACCTAAGATGATTGATAACGGCTACCAGGCTCGTTGCCATGGTGATAAACTCATTATGCAAAGATTAAACGCCTAAGATTAATGCATGTCAAGGCATAATATATGTAAAATTCAATGAACGAACTTGCATTAGCAGTAAAGAATGATTAAAATAATCAATATTCATGCGGCAACAAGATAAAGCTAGCAGCACTGACGTGAGTTAACCGTAACCACATCACTCGGTTCTATCGCTGAATATTAAAATTAATTCTGACATCATCAGCGGTAACCTTCTGTAACATACTTGCTGTAGCTAAGCTCTACTACTCAGGCCAAAATCTGTAATTAATTACTGCATTAGATCACAAAAAACAGGTATTTGTTCCATCTGACAAGATGTACGTAATCCATCACATCTATCTTTTAATTTCACAAAATTTAATTTCTTCTTTAATTGCATATATCACTCAATGTGATTTATGTACCAAGGGTGTAGCTTACAACAATAGGATAAATAATGTAATGCTATAAAAAAGGAAAAAAGAATCTAAAACAGGATGTAAGTATTGCATATTCGTAACGCTGACCTACCGAAAATTGGCGAGGAAAACCTAACTATAAGTTGAGCGCAATAAAAAAATCCTACAAAGTATTCCAATCAGAGCTAGTCCAAAATAAGCTGAGATTAAGAAAGTATTATCGATATATTGTCCATATGATTTGCTTTGAGAAAAAGTTTGACAGATTCGAATATTGCTCAACGCAAGGTTCACCAAATACAATTTAGTGATATTTCCGGGAGTAAAATTGTGCAGAGAATCCATGCGAGCAATGCCTATGCACATTCAAATCTATAAATAACAATAGACAAGATTGTGCCATTTTATTTGGTTTGCTACAACGTAATGTCAACCATTCAACAATTACTTTTTTGTTTTTTTATTCCAAAAAACTTTATGATATCCAGCGAGGTGACGTTGGCGGTATTAATGCACTCTCAGTACAAGAAATGCCACTGAACATCATTTATTAAGATTATAAATGGAAAAGGCGACAAACATATTATTATTATTCATTATTCAATTTTATAGATTTGTGGGTGTCAGATAATTATAGATGTCTTGGATACAAGTACATCAAATTGAAAGTATAGTTGGGTAGGTCAAAGCAATCAGCCATTATTTATTTCATGAAGTAATAAACAAAACATAGAGTGAACCAAAATCAGGAACGGAACTTCAAAAACTCAAATCATTACTCAAAGAATATTTTATATCACTAACTAGAGCATTATTAGTTCCGTCCCTTGCTTTTGGTCCACTATAATAATACTGGATAAAACAAAAACAAAGGGGAATAATTTCATGAAAGTGCTAAGCTGTACAGTTTTTGGTTCCCACTCTTTCAAAAGAAAATGCATCAACCAAAATATCACCATAAATCAATTTTCTAAGAAAAAAAATTGAGATGATCAAGACTTTATTTACGTGCATTTATCATAACTATTGTAAGAAGCTCATTGTAAAAGTATTCAATTCCTTTAAACTTTGTAAGCTTGTATCACCCTCTCAATCACCTAACTAGGAAGGGCAAGGCACTGTATACGTGACAACGGCATGGATTGCAAGTTGTACCAATGATCTCAACATGTGACATCACCCAATTTTTTGTACAATGATAAGATTACCTGTAATGTTTAATGCCAGCTTGCAAAAACAATTGGTAACCAAAAATAGTGTTTCGATGAATATTTTTCTCACGTATCTTGTACCGAAACCTGCTACCACCTGTTTTTATCAGCACATATTCTTTGCGCTATCAAAAAAATTGTTGCAATAGCTACATAACTCAAGGCCTTTCAAGTGAGCAATGACATCATGCCTTAATGTACTAATTATAATCCCTTCTGTTACAACCAGGTGTTTTATATGCATATTTATCTATCATCAAAGTGCTAATGATTTACCAGGAAAACCATTCTGAGAAATAAAATTTCATCTAGCAAAGAATGTACTTTGAATTCAATTGTCAATAAAACGCCCTCCTATATACCACCCACAGAGAAAATGTGTATTTTACTATATGGACATGTTAATAACTACAAGATAATCATTTAAACTCAGAGGTTTTAGTGTATAGGTGAAAAAATATTTTTTAATGCTAATATAAAAAAACCAACACAATCAAAACGCACACACTAATATCACCGGCAACAAAATAACTCAATGATATATAAAATTAGCAAAAAGGTGAAGTACAATAACTTTGGCCAATACTGTGACAGGTCTAAATAATGATAATAATCATTTAGCACACACACACACACAATATGAGCACTCATGTAATATTGCGAGTACTAATAGCTCCAAGTACCTAATGTCACTGAGACAGATTAAGCATGCTACTATTTTTAAAATTTTTAGATTGTCATTTGAAGATGGCATTGGTGTGTGTATCGCACATGTAGAAGCAGGGTGGTAAAAACTCTTAAATTTTTTAAATAGCTCGAAAAAATTTAAATTATTTGAATAAATCAAAATTTTTTATTTCCCCAATTTACACATTTTCCAGCATTTATGAGAACTGCATGTAAAATAGCATACTAGCATATCCTCTTCACTAAAAACCACAAAACATTATTTAATCCATTTAAATAATGCTGTGATTTGTCATGATATAAAATGTAAGCAAACTTGAAAGCTTTACCACTTATCCATCCCGAATCCCTCATAATATCACCATCACATCAGATATTAACATATTTTGAGAAAATATGCAAAATTATAGAGAAAGTAAAAGAAATCTTGAATTTGAAAAATTTGAGTCGTATGTAGACTAATTCCAAACGAATTAATTGTTTAAACTGTTCGTGCCAACCTTGGGTAGAATTACTTTCATCTTGTTTTGCCATTTTGTGAATTCGAAAACTGTGCGAAATGAATCGAACGAGATAGAATTTCATACACTAGTTTGAGGACAATATATCTTCTTTCTCTTTGTTTCTTCAAAACGGAAAATTGAGTTTTGTTAGAATAAACGATTGTTATTCTGTAATACTGGGTGACGTAAAGAGAACGATTGAGGTTTCTGTGAAAATTATGTAACAGACTGATAATCATTAGTAATTATAAAATGCTAATTGAATGAGTGTGATGTAGTAAAAATTAATAATAGCATAATTATTACACCAAATGATATACCGCTGTTATATATTGTTAATTTACACTATTTATTATTATGTAATATTGAAATAAGAGATGCAATACAATAAAGAAATATGATATCAGCATTTATGTTTACTAACATTTTCTAAAAAATGTATATCACTTAATTACTTGTCAGACATATACAAAAATGGCAAGTATAAATTAATATTATTGCACAATAATTGTCACTGTAGTTTTATTCTTCATTATTATCAGTAACTAATTACTATAATAAAAACGAAGAATGTCTTCACTTATTATTATTACCTGCAAGAAATGGTAATTTAAGATTACTTATAATTATCACCGTAACCACCAATGATTGATGATTAACATTAATAATATTAAACCGATAATAATAATCAGCATAATAAATAAGAATAATGAAAATATAATAACAGAAGTTACATAGAAACTATTAATAATAAACTGAAGAACAACAATCATCAATAACTTAATTATTAATTAATTCAAATAATTGTCGTGTTTATTAATTATAACTTATTATTATGATATAAAATTATTATATCTTATTATAAACTAATTAAATTACTATTATTAACCTAAATATTTTTATACCATATAAATAATAATCAATAATATTATCATCGATTATTATTGGTTATTACAAATATTACCATATATGTAATAATATCAATCATAACAATAATAGTAGCTCTTATTATTATTACTTAATAAAACTAATTATTATCATTATTTATATTATTATTATCTATTAATTGCTATTAATTAATTATAAATTAACTATCATATTTTTTAAGTATTATTTAATTGTGTTATTATTATAACTATTATTATTATTATTATTAAAATAATATAACAGTAATAAAAATAATCATTCTCAGTTTTTTTTTTGAGTAATATAATTATGTATTATCATCTTTATATTAATTAATATAATAATAATAATAATATAAATAATAATAAGAATTAATAGTTAATATATATTATTAATAGTAGTTACCATTATTATTATTATAATAATAATACATATATTATATTTTTTATTATATCAATTTTAATAATAAATAATAATAATAATTATTATTATTATTATTATTACTTTACAACTATTATTATAATAATAATTTATAAAATTAAATAATAATAAATAATTATAATACATCATCATATATATATAATAATAATGATAATAATAATATATATATACATTATATATTAATATTAACTATATTTTGTATATATGTATATATTATATTATTATTTATAATTAATAATTATAATAATAATTATATGGTAATTGTTGTTATTATTATGAATAACAATTAATAACATTATTATTGTTAATAATATAATAATTATTATAATAAGCATAGTAATAAGAATTATTATAATGTTTTTATAATAATAATAATAATAAATAAATAATAATTTCATAATAATAAATAATAATAATTATTATAATAAAATTATTAGTAATTATTATTATTAATTATTAGACTGGAAGTTAGCAATTTTTTATATATTTATTTACAGTAAGTTTCTCCACGTTTCACTCTTTTCTTCAAACTAATTGCTCTTTCGTTTAGAAGACTGGTTTTGCAATGAAAAAAAATGACTCGTGCATCATTGCGCTGTTTTACTCTTCATCATCAATCAACTATGATTTTTTATGCACACAATCATAATGCAAAGAGTTACCCCAAACATTGGATTTTTCTATGTAAAGGGTTTTTTGTGAATGCTATGATTGGTTTAAATCAAGATGTCCGTTGATGGATCAACGACCCCCCAACGACCCATCAACGATTATGTTTGTTTAGTCGTATTCATTTAATTACAGTAACTTATAACTTATATAATGTAATAATTGTATCAATTTACAATTGTGAAAAAAGAAATAATTTTCCATTTTTCTTTATAACTTGTGTGTGTTCATTTAAACTTTATGACGAGACAGCAACCAATCACGGTCCAAAAACTTTTAAGCGAATCACCGCGTGCACAAAAAACTCTTTATATACAAAACCACAAATTTTACTACGCCGGAAATCAAGTATGTTGTAGTACTAAGTGCGTATGCAAATATTACGGGGGCTTACATTTCTGATCAAATACATTTGAGACTAGTGGTGAAAACAACTGACCCACCTTGTTGTTTTTAAAAGCGTTCGCGCCTAAAAGCGCCGTCGGTCGTCTCCAAAGGGTGGGGAATCATTTCCCGACGCAATCGCAATAAAAACAAAACACCAGAAACAACACGAATGTATGAGAACCATGGATGACATACCATATATTTCATCCGTGATGTGAGCATATAATAGCGATAATACGACATAACAGCTTGAATCAATAATGCTGACGACTAGCATCAGAGAACAGATAACTCCTAGTCATAAATTAATTGCTATATCATGAACATAAGCTTTTCAGGTTTGTTCTCCTTTTCAGACCAAAAACTACCAGAGCAATTTATTACACTTGCATGTAGGATGCATCGCTCCCTCCCTAAAAAACGGGTAGAAAACCTGGATATTAAATAAAATATGGTTTAGCTGCGACTGGCAGGCAGAGTGTAACTAAATACTGAATTTACCAACACCTACTTATAGATGACTTTGTCTTGTGAAATTTGTGAAAAGCCTTATGGATGGTGCGCTGTAGCTCCAACCAAAGCCATATATAGACATTTACGTAAATATACGGTTTCAGCCCCAACCGCTGGTTTAAATAACCATTATCTAAAATATCTTGCGATGACAACTTATATCCCAATAAAAATATGCAGTATGTGAATTTCTGTCAACCTGGATTTGAAGAATATTGGTGGCAAACAGGTCTCTATAATAATATCAAGTAATCTGTTGAGACTGTCATACAATATTACCAATTTGGTTTCCTGTTGAGATCGTTTGGAGAAGATAAATCCAAATAGTGACATCGACTTTAAATCCAGACAAATTCAAGTTCTGTTGAAATACATTTTCTGCCAAGCCTGAGGGTCATATTTTGGTGACCGATTTTAGCATAAGCTGAATTCTCACCGCAAGTGCACATGATCACAGATATTTAGATTATGAGGAGACAACTCCATGTTGTCAATACAGGGTTAGACAATTCCTAAGTAAAATGGACCTAAGCTTGTGTACAAGATTGATTGAGTTGTGTTTAGGCTTGTGAGCGATTTCACCAAATTTTTTCAGCGGTAGGCAAATGTTTCCTATCGAATAATTTGCTTTTTATTATGGATTGAATTTTATGTTTGTCAACATAAATTTATAAGATTTGTTACGACATAAACGCTTGCTTGCGATATTTTTTGTTTGTCACAATCAGATGCAAAGCAACTTGAGTTATCATGAAAAAAACATGGAGACCTTTTCAAAAGCTGTTTGGTAACAAAAACAGGAACAGATGGATTTTGAAAAATTCAACTTTAAATCGATATAAAACTTTGATTCTTTTTTGTAATAAAAAATACAACAAATTTTATAAAATTTTATGAAAAGTCACAACAAAAGTTGCATCGAAATGCAAACACCGATTTGTTGATTAACTTTTACATTGAAATTTCTGTTCAATTTATGCCATTGTATGCTTGCTTAGTAACGAGCGTAATATGTCTTTAATTGAGTCACTGATGTCTAATTTTATCTAAGAAATAAACGACGTTGTTCTTTTGATCAAAAATTCCAATTGTTTGATTTCTAATAAAAAATCAATCACAGCTCCACCAATCAAAATACGAGAAATGAAAATAGAGGCAAGCGTGTCTATTGTTACATGGAAATGCCTCACTTCCATTCATAGTCTAACTTTTTGTGCGCAAGTTGGTTCAAGTCTTTGTAACAACAGAAGTTGGCCACGCCCATTGTTAGTTGTCTTCTCGTGTAGGTTTTCTCTGATGAGTGATTATCACTGCCAGAGATTTCTTCCTGTAGATGGGGGCAGAGAGAAGTATTTATTGCACAATTCAATATCAATGCGAAGCAGTGGGTGGTCTTGTTATGTAATGCATTCAACCAATAAAAGTGAACTAAAATTTTCCTATGTCATCATTGTTTTTATTACGCAATACTATTGAATTTTCAATTATATAAGCGTTTTTTTTGGGAAGCATGAACTATTACATTCACATAGACAAAACTTTCTAATCAATGAGGCGGCCATCTTATCATAACCTACATAAATATTACCTGGTTCTGCTGCTACTATTTCTCGATTAGAATATCTTTTTTGGTGAAAAAATTTGGTCTGACAATCACAAATTCCCAAGTTTTGCATTTTAGTTTTGTTCATTCAATGACATTAACAGTTCTAAAGTATCTCTTCATCTCACCTCGAAAACGTTCCCAGCCATGATAATTCTCTATTTTACTAACATTTATCATGATTGTCTCCGATTGGCTGACCATACATTAAAATGACTAAGCCGCCAATCAGATAAATAGGAGTACATGCAATCGAAAAATTATTTATTTTATTTATTAATGAGGCTCCAGCAATGACTTCCATGTCTATTTGATGGTCGTTTGACATCATTTCATTCAGCAGTTTGCTGCAAGAAATTATTATAGAAATACAAACTTCTGCTGTTTCACTTTACTCTGTAACCAAGGCTGTATATGGATATATGTTCCAGACTAAAACTCAAATCAAGCCACTTTCTGTCGGCTAGATGATGTCACCCCCTCCCCCCACCCTTTCCAACTCACTTCCCTGCGCATTCTCAGTTAGTAATGTGAGATGACAATCAGATAAACCCGTCTTCAATAGATGCGTTATTTTCCTTATTCACTTTACACGCTACTTTCCTACCGACAACTTGTGCTCTCACTCTACATGGATTCATCAATATTTTTTCTTTTCTGCTTACTTCTTAACACCAGAAAAGGTACGTTTGTGAGTTGCTGTAGTCTTACTTACGTCGCAATTTTTGTCTGGATTGCGGAAGTTATGGTAAAAAATGGTAAAACAAAAAATAATTTTTTCACAAACCAAGTTAGTAGTAGCCATTGTTTCACATTGTTCGAAAGACGAGAGTGTTTAAAAAAAAAAAAAAAGGTGCATATCCAATTTTTAACAGTTGTTAAATAAGATAAATTGACTGTAGAAAAAACGCACAAATTTTCATTCATTTCCTGACTCACATTTCCGAAATACACTCACATTAGGCATTTGGCTTATCCTACTTAAAGTCATTCGCAATTAATATATTTCCTTTTAAATATTTACTATAATTTTATTTTAAGATCTCCATTGTTAGTCAATCATTGACTAACAATGGAGATCTTAATAATCACAAATGCGTATTATCACTTACTGTGTTGAAGCAAATCGTGATACCAACAGTAACAACTACAGGTAGCTAACATCGTTGCATTCATTCAACCTTCGGTTTACCTTAAACAATTTACTTACATATAAAACTGTTGTATTATCTTTCAAAAATTGCCTCGTACAGTAATAATAAAGAAAATTCAACTGTGGAGTTGTCTAATCACTGCATTAAAGGTATGACAACTTCATGCCTTCAAGCATATGTATTTGTAATCAGTCAGATGAAGTGTTAGCAAAACTTGAAAAAAAACTTCGCGTATCTAAATAAAGTTTGGACTCAAAGCTTTATATCAACCCCTATCAGAGGACAGATACGTGAAACTTTACACCTACTAGGCATCTTTTAAAAAAGGGTTTTTGTTAGCTAATGGTTCCAGCGCACTGAACCAGCTGGACATACAACTGTCACCTATGTCAAAAATCACCTAACATGTATATATGAGATGTTATTGACGAATTTTTTTTATTATTTTTATTATTATTAGCTTGTATCATTTTAATATTTTTGTTACCTACTACAGATAGGTAGCTCAATTTGTAGCCTGTGATTGAAAGAAAGTTTTTGTAAAGAAAGCACGGCTAAAAATATGACTTTTTACTGATCTAGAGTTGTGGACTCATTAATTAGCAATTAAACTGGAGTTGTGTTTTCATTGACTACCGCCTAAATTGGAGTTGTGCTCTCATGATGTGGTAAAACGACATAACACTTGAATTCATAGTTCACTGCATTTGTGCATGCCTGTCATAATTCTTGATTTGCTATGCATCCTCTTGGAGAACTCTTTGACCTCCCAGAGAGTGTTGGAGGTTTAATATTCTCCTTGAAATCTCCAGTAAACTTGACTTTTGTTTTTCTAACAATCCAAAACTTCACTTTGAGATGCCATTTGATTGGTCGTCTGTGCGTAGCTTTAGTTTATTCTTTATAATAGTAAAAATTAACTTTCTTCATGCGTTTGTTTCAGTAGTTGGGTTCCTCAATTAAGAAATGATTATCGTCTGACTCCGAGTCTATCCATTAACTCGTTCAATAAAATCAAACTTATTTGCAATCATCGAAAACAACTGGCTGAAATCATCTTCGTGGTATTTGTTTACAACTGGTACAAGAGCTGTGCAACCATTGACTAACAAAAGAACTGGAGTTGTGTTCCCAATCTAGTTTATACACTATCCCAGCCAGTTATAGGATGCGATGACCTGTTTGCATTGTAGGTGTTGCTGACTTTGCCACGGGACCGTGTCTGACACAACACCTGATTGAACCTAACAGTGGACAATACCTCTTTGTAGATGCTATACAACCTGATGTGTACCTGGATATACACGATTCCTCTTACAACGGTATTATATTCTTGGCTGCTCCACATTTTTGCTTTTTTCTCTCGCATCGCGTGATTCGAGATGTCTCAAATTCTTATGTATGTTTAATTGATAGAGTTCAAGGTCACCATCTGCTACTTTGTTGAGTCCGGGTATCCTAGTTACTACACAAATCTTGCTCCCTACCTTTGGACTACAAAGTATTTGACTGCAGATAATTCTGATGTTGTTATCAGAGTGAGTTGTCTTTCCATGTCTGTATTCAATGGAGTCCCACCGCATGATTTTTAAGTCTTTTCTAAACCAACTTTCACCAGATGTTTCTCACCCATTAACTTAGATTATGCTGTTTTGTAGTATGGAGGATCTGAGACTATTATCTCTAAATTTGATTATCGGTTGCACAGATCGGATATAGGACCTGGCTCGGCATCCACTTTGAACTTTGCCCTAGACAGCACAGGTCCCACATTTCATATTTATTTAGCGTTTGTAATTTACTCAAGCAATAATTTTGCAACTACTTATAATTTGTTACTTTTGAAGCATTCTTGATTGCAGTTATGAATAAATGATAACTTTTGCCAAACACATTAATCGCACGTGTATTTCAATGCTGACGGTAGACTTATTACCACAGGTAAATATTTGTACGACGAGGGATGCCATGTAGGCTATCGCAGATATCCAGAGAATCCCTGGCTAATTCTAGCTGCATGCTCCTATACAGGAGATATAGCTACTACAGTGTACGCGTCTCCGTAAGTGTCTCCATTACTTGTGCCCCCACCTACAGCAGTTGTCTGCTCTTGGTAATCAAGAGCAGACAACTGAAACTATACCGAAATGTATTTGCTTTGTCAAAGTTTAGTTTATTTAGTTTATTAGGAATAAATACTATAAGATTTTAATTTTTGATGGAGTGTAAATAATTCGAGTTCTGCAATAGTTTTGTGATCAGTTTCACAGATAAAGTCATAAAAACTTGAGATGAAAATTAAATTCAATATTTTGACTTTGCATTTGAGGTTCAGGAATTTTTTTTTTAAAGTTATCATTCAATTAACACACAAATATGTTGAGAAGAGTAATCCAAATTTTATTTTTTTTCAATCCATTTCCAGGATCACTCATAGTATTAGCCTAGTTTTTGTCTTGCTGTGATTATTGGTATAAAAATAGAGGTTTGATTTTTTTTCAAACAACCTCTGTACTTAAAAAAAAAATGTGTATGTTAGAACGAAATTTCAATTCTTTCTGATTTGTTATAGTTGTTTCTTTATTTTATTTTGCCAGACTTGCAGCTGTTGCTCCGCTCTTGGATATACATAAAAATTCCGGAGAACAGATGGCAGCAACATCTAAAGGTTTGTCACACCTTGAGCAACCATTTTAAATTATTTATTTAATTTTTTTGTTTACTCTTTTGATAAACATAATTGTAGGATATTCTAATATTTTTTGTTGACATGGAGAATTTGGTTTTGTAAACATGTTTGGTCAGGTTATTCTTTTAATGCTTCTCTTGGCAATTTTGTGCATGAAGTTGGCTCCTCATTTAGAATGCTGACTATAGGTCAAATGAAACATGATAGGTCGGTGACAGAGGATTACATTTTTAAAGGAAGTGATAAAATGCTGTCATAGAACGAGCTTACTCCTTTATTACAATTGGTTTTATTATTACAACCGAAAATTCTGCTTTGCCGGCAAAAAATAGTTTCTTACCTGAGCGACAAAAGAATTAATAATAGGGAAAACATAGGGTGGTCACAATTTTTAAGTGTGTTTAAAATCACCAAATGCCATCGTCGTCTGAGTGTTCCAAAGAGAAAGAACTTTCTCTGGCTTCGTGCCAGAGATTTATTACTTCTATGCAATTGGCTAAATTTTCTATTCACTGACGTCGGAAGCAACATGCGCCATAAAAAAATTGTTTCTTTGACATCCGGCATTAACTTGTACTGCACATACACAACAACAATTAACACTTACTACAAGAGTGTAATACTTGGCTGGCTCAAAGTGACTGCAGGATTTGTCAGTGGAAGTCAACCTTCCGTACTATTTTTACTATTTACCAACATAATCATGCCTAACATTACAATAATATCGCAATCGAATCTAATAAAATGGCTGTTCTTTAATTAACTTTTAATATTAGTTATGAATTAATAGCCAAGTAGATGTATGTGTTCAGCTGGTGCTGGATGTATGTCACAGTTGTTTCCTGTGTCAACAGGCTTTCAAGGTGATAAACTCTTCCTCGCTTTCCGTAAATTGAGTAATATTGTGGAATTGAAACCACAATCTCTACTTACAGCAAGAGACAAGATTGGTACGTCTCTATTCTAACGCATCCATTATCGTTCTTTGAATTGCGAAACTCTTATTTACAATCAGTTTTTATAACTTTGAAGCAATCAGAATATTTGGGTTTACGGCGTACACCGGAGTGGATTTTGTTGATCCTACCGTCCAAGTACTGAACTTTACTACCCACAAGTCTGTGGTTGTCTACGAGGAAACAACACGACATTACCTCACCCCGATGATGTCAAAGACGGGAGAGCTGAGAATCTTTGGAAATTGGACAAGTGAGATTGGTAGCAAATCAGAACAATTAGAGTATGGCCTGATTGGTGGAAAGGTAATTAGAGTACGGCCTGATTGGTGGAAAGGTAATTAGAGTACGGCCTGATTGGTGGAAAGGTAATTAGAGTATGGCCTGATTGGTGGAAAGGTAATTAGAGTACGGCCTGATTGGTGGAAAGGTAATTAGAGTACGGCCTGATTGGTGGAAAGGTAATTAGAGTACGGCCTGATTGGTGGAAAGGTAATTAGATGGGAACTTGGAATGAACGTAGAACGGAAATGAACATTGACAGGGATGAATGTAGACATAGCTGGAATGGGCGCCAACACATCCTGGAAGGGACGTCGACAGACCTGGAATGAAAGTTGACTATGTTAGCAAGAGGAAAAACTCGACGTTCATTCTAGGAAATGTCGACATTTATTCATGGCGACATATAAACTTTCATTTCGACGTTCGTTCCAGGAGTAAAAAATTATCGTTTTTTTCCAAAGTAGACAACTCCTGGAATGAAAGTCAAAAGGCCATTTCATAATCACCAAAAACGAACGTAGACACTTCAGAGAATGAATGTCAAAAATTTCATCTTTAAAGCATAGTGAACTTTTATTCCAAGTCTGTCAACGTTCGTTCCAGGATGTGTCTACATTTATTCTAACTGTGTCTGCATTCATTCTAACTATGTCTGCATTTATTCTGTGTCTGCATTCATTCTAACTGTGTCTGCATTCCTTCCTGTCTACGTTTGTTCCAATTCCCAATTAGGTCACATCTATGTTCCATGAGAAAACTATCGAATGTTTACCACAAACCATCGGCATCTGGTGACTGAGAAGGTTTATTGTCTAATTGATCAAGAGCAAATCTGAAGAAAGAATAGTAATTAACGCTTAAAAATAATTTAATTATTTAGAAGTTTCTTCCACGCTACAAAAACTTTATCAACTTGGCTGAGCAGAACAAGTTGGAGCCAATTATAACTAGAAATGTGCGACAGCAAAGAATGCTGGATGAAAGATTCTTTTATGCAGAGAGGAAAGGACGCACAAACTTTTACACACTGCAACTAGCCAATCAGCAAGGTGAGTAGTTGTTGACATAGACAGTGTAACTAAAACCGCATGTACATATAGAGATCAATTGGCGATTGCAGGATTACGCCTCTTCTATTTTTAAAGAAACCGCCAAGTAATCGCAGAATTTGATTTGAGGTTATCACCAAGTTTTGATTTAGATCAAAAAATCGCTAGCTGATCCATGATCAACCAATGACAGCACACAAATCGCGTACCGCCGTTTCCAGTAGTATCCATCACACCGATGTATCAGTAATCATATAATATTTTGCAGACTATAACTTATAACAGCGAGTTTGACCGGAATTGCTAAACAATAGACAGTAATAAAAAATTTTTCAACTTGTTGCAGGATTTTCGCTAAGGAAAATCACTAGCGATTGCTATATGTACGCGCTACATTAGTTTCATTTTCATAACCGATCAATGACTTATTTCGTTGCAGATTATTACTTGGCTATTCTCAAAGTAGGAGACACTTGGAAATTAGTTGCTACTAAATTAAGAAATGAAAAAGCTGGAGTTGTCTCATTTTTGTTTTCATTTGATGCAACTCCGGAGAAGCACCAGCCAATCCCTCCCGGCATGGCTACATCAAGCACTTGACAGAATGCTGAGTTGTCTTCCCTTTAGTTGAGGAACTTTGCTCAACAGCAACTGCATAGCAGTTGCCAAAAAACCATTCACCTGTTCGTCAATTACGAATTTTACTTTTCAAATATTGAAGTGTTTTTAATTAAATTTTGCATCTATGCTAACATGATACTTAGCTATACTCAATCTTATTTAATTATTTTTCTACTTACAGAATAAATTATACATAAAATTTTTTTTTACAAATGCGAGTTTGTGAATTTACAAGCCTGTTTATTTATTGTAACTTTCAACCATGTTGTAACACATTTTCTGCTTTCAATTACAATGAGTCATGTTAAACTCTGTTTGCTTCATTAGATTTCAAATACACTGACAAGGTCAGCGCTGTGTATGGACATGATCACAATAATGTCAGCAGCAGAAACATACATTTGTAATTATGCTGTTTCACTCGTTGTCTACACACAAAAATTATTGTTCGTACTGTAAATGTTTTGTAAACATAACTGGTGCAATAGTTTGACTATTGTATCCACATGGCTGTAATGTAGAATGTGGTCCAACGATGCAAGTGAAAGTAAATTTAACGCATGGAACGGTTTAAAAAAATTACAGCCGGCACAGTTTTTAAAATTTACATAAACGCTTTATCAAATGAACCAAATTTTTTTGCACCAAAGATCACTGTTTATTGCGTGACAATGCAATAAAGCTCATGAAATTTTAATAACATCAATTTGATTAGCTATTTTGAGTTTTGTGTCACTTCGAGACATTAGAAATTTTACCAACCAGTTTACTTGTTGTTGCCTAGCAACCACAACTTTTCCTTTTTACCTCTTTCTAAGGGCCAGTTATTTACTGTTGCTATGGAGCTTGTGTTTACATTGAGTCTCAGAGGCATCCAGAAACTAGCATTCCCTGAAAGCAGGTAGTGTGTGACCTTGAACTGCTGCAATGTTTGCTTTCGCATTTTCACTCTATCTACTGATAGAAGGTAAGTGTGCCGAGTATGATATTTGTTTAGCTATCCCAACACTTGGCAAAAGAATAGTTTAATATGAAAAAATTGTATATGTCTTGCAGTTGGATCTGGCTTGAAGGTGTCTCCTTGTTTCACACAATGTCTTGTTGACCCTGACACCGGGCTATCCCTGCATGCAGACGTCTGGTACTCAGAAGTATTTGTATCTGACCACACCGAAGATAGTAAGCTGTATTTATTCTGTCTTTTAACTAGTTAAAAGTTTAAATTTCCTCTGGTTTTTGATTTTTGAATTTTGTGTTTGAAGCGGTTTTAATTTCCAAAATTAACATTGTAGCTTCTATGATAACAGTCTGCTATTTCACCGAGACTGGCTACCCCTACTATTTCACCAAACTTGCACCCTACGTAGGGCCCCTTCACTACGTTACTATGGATGGAGTCAGACTCCAATACTGCAGGAATCGAGGCGAGTGTCATGAAAGAAGACAACTCTAACAGACGTGAATTGATCTCTTCTGGTAGAGGTAATTCACCTACTCGAAAAGATTTGGCAGACTTCCAACACTGAGTCATGTATGTTGTAGTACAGCAGTAGTGACATCACTACGATAGAAGACAGACGCCAGGCTTCACATATCGTATTATGGGCCTGGGTGGTCCTCCCAGCTCATCTTCTACTTGGGTAGCATTGGTTAGTTGTGTTACAACTTAGTACAGCTCATGTTAACATAGCGATTGTTAATGATTTAATGTAGTAGTGCTAATCATTACTTGAAACAAAACCGCCAATAATAACTATTTAACTAAAAATGACTTGGCCTTTGGCAAAAAATAGCGCAACAACAGCGCAGTATTCTATAAGCTTCATTGATCAACATAAAATAAACAGCAGCTTTAGTAACAATATGAAAGGAGGTAGCCAAAAGCCTACATCGATTGCTTAAAAAGGTATTTAAGTGGTGGGAGGAGAGGGAAAGTGAATTAGTGCTTGCCGAAAGTCATTCGTTGACCACACTCGAGCACAATTTCTCTCAAACTGAAATTTTAAAAGTTTGGTTAGATATCTGTCTGTTTACAAAAATGCAGCTTGTCATAACTGATTCTGTTTATTGCAGGAAAATGTCTCTTTGGTACAGATAGTAATGCAGGTTATCAAGCATACCCTGAGCATCCCTGGACTATTCTACCTGTCTGCTCGTATACTGGGGCTTCAAATAGTTACATATACGGCTACGGGCTGGTGCCTACGGGAGTTGTTTGTCCTTGCTCGCTAGATGCGGGATTTTATCAACAGGTTATAGCAACTGATGGAACGCAGGCTAAATGCTCCATTGAGATAGCTTATGCATGTTTTGTGGCAGTAAATATTTTTTGAAAATTCGTATTCAATATTTATAAAAAAAAGAATTACCTAACACAAACGGCCACTCAAAAGCAGTCAAGGAAATGCGATCTTTGTTACAGGGGTACTGTAGGGTCCAGAAAGAAGAGAGCGATGCAGCAGCAACAACAGCTGTCAGGTATGTAGTGTGACATGCTGACAGGCTTGTTATGTAACAAGAGGTGCACTACCTCGGGCAGACAATTTTTATATACTTTTAGAAATACGAGCTGATGCCCTTTTTAGCTTTCGACAAGACCAGCAGGTTGTTAACTAAAGAAGATTTGAGTATGCAGCAAACTTGTAAGTATTTAAATTACATTGTTTTTAACTATATATTTAAAAAGTTTTATCAAAAAGTTTTATTTAATTGTTAAATTTATTAATCAAACCACATTTTACTCTTAAAATTAAAAAAAAACTAACAGTAAAATGAATTTTTGAAATTGTATCTATTCTATTGCTTTGAACTGAATTTTAAATTGCTACAATTCACTAAAATGCCAACAACGATGATTAAAAGCTGTAAGTAATAACTAATATGCCACAAAATTCAACAATGATGACTAATATGCCATAATTTTATTCCAATTCGTTTGCTACTGTTTGTTACAATACAACGTTGTAGCTAGGCAGACACAAATGCTCAACTGTCAGACCACACACAACAGGGTGAGCCACTCCAGTTTGCTACGGAAAAGGCTGTCGTTTTATTTAACCAATCAGAGCAAAGATACCTTACTCCACTGATAAATAGTACAGAATAGGTAGTTAGTTGAGCCCCTCTACCAATGATGGGGGTGAAAGAGTACCGTATGCTGACTTAGTAACAACTGTGAGTACTTCTGCTGTCAAAGTGCTGCCACCAAACATCTCTAACTGGTAAACATTGCAAATGAAAAATACTTGACTAGTTTGGCAGGGTTTAGATAACGACTATGAAGACTTCATTGCTATAGCTGAACGTCAAGGTTTGGCACCAATTGTAACTCGAGATGTCAAAGAGTCAAGGTTTCGCGATGAACGATTCTTTTACATTAAGGAATCAGAAAACAGTGGGTTCTACAGGTTGCAGCTAGCAAATCACAGCGGTAAGTTTAACAAGAATGATTCAAAGTCGTCTGAAACCAAGATCTAAACTGAATGCTTGTTCAGTGAAATATAGTATAACATTTTTTATTTTCAGATTTCTACATAGCAATGCTGTACACTGAAGGATCGTGGAAGGCTGTGGCTACAAAACTCAAGGATGAGCAAGATGGAATTGTCTCTTTTTTGTTTGTATTGCAGATTCCTGAGGAAACTGTAGCCCCAATTCCTCCCCAACAACATAGTAACTCTTGTCCTTGTAGTGGGTCCGCGCCGAGTTTTCAACTTCATCAGCTGCTACTTGTTCTATGACTTCACTTTCTCTATTGGCAGCAAGTCTCATATTGGTATCATTTTATTGTTCTATACCGATTGATTCAGCTTCTGTTCCACATTTTATACAGAATTTATTGTTTGTAAACTTATCAAAACTCACTGATTACAGTTGGTGTGAACTTCTGAACATTTCGTATAGTTTGACAATCCTTTGTTTCAATGAATAAATAATTAATCATAATTTATGTTATTAAATAATTTTTCCTTCTGGACCTCCTGCACTTATCGTAGCAGATGATGTTTGGATCTATGCATAGGAAGCCTGGTGTTTGAGAAAACACATTTTTAGTACCAATTTATCATTACAAGTGAGTATTTCTTGAGTATACAGAGAGGAGCTGATATGTATCATACATTTATTGTAAAAACACCGTTTCATTTCTATCCCTACACACTTTAATAAATTAATTTATAAGGGTCTTTAGTTTATCTAAAAATGGAAAAAATGGAGACATTTATCTACTAATGATGCAACAACATGGTACAAAAGTCAACTCATCCACCTCTATTGCAAATCATTAGGGAACAAAAATAATACAAAGAGAGAAATATTCAAACCAATGAGTTCGATTAGATCTAATCAAGCTCCTTGTCTAATGCTACGTGTACGTCTATCGATTTGTTCTTACCGATTGGAGATGACGTCAAGGAGTTTCCACTATTTTTTTCTCCATTTGCCATTCTCACGCAATACCGGTGAAACTCGCTACATTTTTTTAATAGGTAGCCATAAAGTGATTTCAAACATCAAAGACCGGACGCTAAAAACGATTCTTCATCTAAAAATAATTGCACTTGAGAACCAGTTTTGTTGGAAACATCAAAACCGCGAACGGTAATATGATTGGTCAAATCACAAAATGCTTACCGATTTTTGCTCACGAGAAAAACCTGCCAATAGCCTCAAATAAAATGGTACCGATTATTTCAATACGTCACACAGGAGACGGATGCAAGGAAATTCGCGATCGGTAAGGCAAATTGGGAGCTAATCGGTAGATGTACACGAGGTATAAACTGTATAAAAGATTAGCAGGAAATTAAAAGAAAAGGCGATGAAATTCTGATGGTTTGCTTTGTATTTCTGAAGTGATGAAAAAAAGAGATTGAAAAGGAGCGCAGATCGGACTAAAATGAACTAAAATGTGAGATTCATTCAAAAACAAGCAGGACTGTTGTCTGTAAACATGTGATAGTGTCGTTGGCTTTTGAGAGAGCTGAGACTGTGTAGTGGGCAGCTTATCCCTCACGTCTGTAGTTTCGCCATCTTCACCGACTCTGGCATAGACATCCTAATTTGAAAGCTCTTTTAGTTTCAATCACCAACCTTGAGCAATTGTAACATGAAGGAATGTAAATATATCTATCCCCGAGACTCTTGGTGGTGAAGTCGATTGGTGGAGGTATCTGTAGGTGGATCTCGAGAAGGAGAACAACTCCTCTTCCCCATCCAAAGTTAAATTGTCAAAGAAAATGGTAGCATTTTATGGAAACAAGATGAAAATTGAAGTGGCAGAGTACTCAAAATATGCTGGAGTGGCATGTGCAGAAGGAAACATCATTTGGTCATTAAGAGTGGATGGAAGCAGTACATTGGCTACTTCTGAGTTATATTGAATTTTTTTTTTACAACTCGGGACCTTGAACAGCACACAGACATAGCCAATGCGATTGCATGGGACAGGAGAAAGTACAAGAAGAGACTTCTCATATAGTAGATCAACGTAGCTTGGTGCAGTAGCCCATATCACAGGCTAAAGGATTACATCAGCTAGCTGGCAAAGATCCAAGTACGCCTGGCAAATAAAAGGTTGTTATTGTATAACCGAGCGTGCAACAATGTTGATAACGACTGTACAGCATATGATTGAATTTTTTTTTATAACTTGTACAGTGATTCATTATTGCTCTTATTTCATATTTTCAAGCAGTTTTGTATAAATGAAGGGTGAGGCAATAGCATTGTCTGGCAGAAGTCACAGTACTTTAGTTTAACTGTGTCTTTCAGCTTGCCAATAAATATATATAATTTATTCATCGAAAATTATTCTAATGAGCCGTAGTCAAGGACCCTTTAATATTTCATCACATTTAAATCAGAAGGCTGCTTTGAGCTCAAGTTAGTTCTGTAGCGAGTAAGTGACAGATAGTTGTGTTTGTGGAGCTAGCAAATTTCCCATTATTTACCGAAACTGTATGTTCCCAGCTTGTCGACTCTATTCAGCACCGTCTCTTGATTTTTAAAACACATAATTCGGTCCCAAATAATGTATGCTTTCTATACTACCAGTGGATTGGTACCTCACAATCCACTGGTGGTGTAGAGCAGTTAACCAAACTATATAAAACATCGGTGCCCTAGTTTTGTATATCTGCATGTCACATATTACTCTATTTACTGTTTATTTAAGCATTTGTCGTTAAATGCCTCATTAATCATATCATACGATATGTTGAAATATTCTTGTCCAACATTTGTTCAGTTCTCCTGCAGCCACAGGTCTAGTTACAAATGTCTATGGAACAGATCAAAAACATTGTCAAAAGAACTAGTCGACGGCTCTTAATAAAAACGCGGCCCGGCTATTTTTAGCATCTAAAGTCTGCTGTTCTCATTCTATTTCTACAATAAATGGTTCATGCTTCAATCTCGGCAACACTTTTCATGTATTAAACACGCATCTTCTTCGTCTCGCTGTTCTCAAATTTATTTTTCTCCACTCTTGATCAGGCTCCTCATAAAAACTCAGTATAGTAATGATACTTTTATTTTCTTCCAGTAGATTTCTGTGAATTTATAGATCGATAATGGCTACCGGGTCTCTCAAGTGGGTTTAGACAATGAAGGAATGGACCCTTGCCCTTTGACATTAAACTCTTTACTAGACAGTTCGGAAATATGAGTAGTATTTTGTCGGGATACGCTATTACTAGGAATTGCTCTGTTTCCATTATACCATGATATATGGAACAGATTTCGTTAACTTTTTTGTTCAGTCAATGTCTTGTGGACAAGACACAAGCTCCACAGACGCAACTACCAGGAGAACCTTATCCTTAGACTCCATGACAGAGGTCTGCTCCTACATTACTACTACTATCTATTCAGTACTAAAGAATCACTAACTTGGGCTTGAAGCAGCTTAAGCTCCACCGAGTTAGTGGCAGCAGCTGCCAAGATTACTTATCAGCCAAACTCCACCAACAGTTGTGTGAAACTGGATTTAAAAAGTCAAACAAGATGAAGTTGCAAGGATACAAAATTGAGCAGTGGTGATACACAGGTAAGACTCTGGTGTGTGAGAGAGGAGAGGACAACTTCAATATTTTATACCGCTGATCAAGCACTTTCATTACAGCATTACAAAGCTCCACCCATTGACAGCGAACCAAGCTGTTAAGACAAAATTATCAGCATCTCAAAAAGAGAAGACAATTACGAAGAGCATGCAACAATGGCGGTGTTGTCATTCTCCTGTTAAACCATGAATGCAATATAACAGGGTTGCCAACTGCGCTCAATCAAGAGTGTCAATTTGTTTAAAAACGTCCATACCGGATATAGACTGTAATTGTGACTTTCGCAATGGAGTCATGGCATATGCTATATAGTAAAGGGGCCGTAGTTCATGAATGTACCGGAAATGATGCACATATTCCGGTAAATTTCTGTAGTTGTCCTTTTTAAAGAGAAGACAACTCAACGCTGTTTTGATAAGTTGCAATGTCCGTACCGGATACTGCTTAAACTTTTAATGTTATATCTAGTGACCTTGTAGGGGTCACCGGTCACGGCGACTCCCATAAACGGCTACAATCCAGTTGTGACAACATTTATATTACGAGGGCGCAGTCAGCAATCATGTTATACTTCCTCCACGCGTTAAACTAAGAAAACTTGTTTACCTCCCATATCAAAGAGTTTCATTGCAATCAGTCATTAGCATCGATTGATTAATAAATTAACTGGTTGATGAGTATTGAATTATCCATGACTTTCACAAATAGTCGATGAAAGACCTCATGGGGAAAGTCTATTAAGGAAGAAAGCAGCAGATATGAAACACCCAGCTGGGTTTATATTAAAATCATAAGACAAAAATCACAATGAATGCATAATTTGTGAAAGTAATCATAGGTGAACGTGGACGTGCAGCTGAGTGAATGAAGTTGACCAGCTGAGCCTACTTCACATGCATCTAGCATCTTGTCACTGATAATGATAAAGTATCTACGTTGTCGAGTAATATGCTAAGGCTAATCTACAAAGATCACTCAAACTACGATAAGCGTGATTTAAGCCTATCTCGCTTTCTTCAATCGAGGGATGGTTGCTAGCGTCACCATATATCGCTTTCCTTAGGTTGACGGCTTTTTCAAGGTATTCTATCGATTTGATATAATCCTTCAGGTCTCCGTAGGCCACTCCAACATTGTGGTAACCCATACCAATTTGTGGATGGTTGCTGGTGGATCCATGTATGGCCTTTCTCATGTCCAGAGCTTTTATGTGATACTCCAGTGACAGCTTATTTTCAGCCAGATGATGATATTCATTACCGATATTGTCATAGTTGTCAGCTATATCTATGTGGTTGGTGTCAGGGCCATAGCCTACCTTCCATTCATCTAATGCTCTAAGGTGGTGCTTGAGGGAATCCCCGTGCTGCCCCAAGTTTCCATAGCACTTACCCATGTTGTAATAGAGTGTGGCCAATGTACAGTGATTGATGTCATCTCCGGAACAGGCCAAGGTCATTTTTAATGCTTTTTCATTGTAGCACAAACTCAAAGAGTATTTTTTCAACTCGTCGAATACCGAAGCAAGGTTTTCGTAAGAACTGGCCATATATGCGTGGTTTGCATCAGCACCATAAATGGCCTCGTTTATCTCTAGTGCTTTGGTATGGTATTCTAGGGAGGAAGTATGACGTCCTAGATGTCTGTATGCTTTACCGATACCACTATATGCAAGGGCAATTTGTGGAACTTTGGCTTCTGTCCCATAAATGGCTTGGAACACTTCAAGTGATTTCTTATGGTATTCCAGAGATAAAATGTAGTTCTCTATCTCCCCGTAGGCTGTGCCTACTTCTAAATAGATATGAGCGAGGGTCATCTTTTCTTTGGTAGACACAGCTGTTGCTTCCATCATCTCCTTTGCCTGCAAGTGGTATCTCAGAGACTCGCTATGCTCGCCAATATCACCGTATACCGTGCCAATACGATTGTAACAGTTAGCTACATCTGGATGGCGGCCGGTCTCACCATGAATAGCCTTTTGGATATCTAGTGAACTTTTGTAGCAATTTAATGAATCTTTGTAATTACCACGATGTCTATGTGCAGTACCCAAAGAGATATAGATACGAGCCTTGTGGTGGTGTTTGTAGACATCTCCAACAAGGGCATTTACTATATCTAATGACTTGGTGAGGTGCTGTTGCGACAACGTATAATTGCCTAACGCCATGTGTGTGACACCCACAGAGTGGTGAAAGCCAGCGGAATGCGAATGTAGCTCGCCATTGATCCTTTCACTCATACAAAGACCTCTAGTAAAGTAGTCGAGAGCTATGTCAAACTCTGCCAGATCATAATGTACAAGGCCAATGCCCTCATAGCTGATATAGGTGTCCTCATGGTCACCACTCACATACGATCCTCCAGCCTTTTTTGCCTGCAAAATACGCACACATACATATGTTTGATAAAAATAGGTGTGTTTGACTTCTCATGTCAATAATGCATCATCCCTTCTTGTCTGCTGACGCTGACCACTGTAAAACTTTCCGTAGGTTCTTGATTTGATTAACTTTTTACAGATTTTTCTATGTTGGCTCAAAACCTTTTGAGCTTTGCGTTTTAAAACGTCTAAATGCTTTCCAAATTGTTTGAACGCTTTTGAAATAATCGGAAGTTTTGCAAATCTTTTGAACGCTTTGTGAAATCGTTCATACGCTTTAAAAATTCCAGCCGTGATTTTGGTTTCATCTATTAATCATAGATTTCCAGTCCATTTACGATTGATAACGTTTTTTACTAAACACGGAAAAGTTGAATTTTCTTTGAATAAATTAAAAGTTGTTTTTATTTAGTAAATATTATTTGGTTTATATTATTTTAAATGATATATGCAACCTAATTATGTTTGTGAAAAATACCCTGCTAGTAGATCATAGAAACCTGTTTTGTTATATTTTATGTAAATAAAAGAATTCATTCATATGTCAGAAATTAATTTTAGTGATTGTATTCAAAAATAGTTTATACTAAGGCCGCCATAGTAAAATACAGTGGCTCTAGTCAATACAATAATTAATTTCTCTATGTCTATTGATCTACGTCTATGTTGGTAAAGTTGCATAGAGTCTATAAAAAAAAATGATGGCTTCGCAAACCTTGCAAACCGTTTCAAAATAGTTCATATTATTTTAAAACAGTTCAGATTATTTCAAAATAGTTCATACTCTATCTAAAACGCTCATACGACTCGTAATTTTCTAAACCATCTGAATTATTTGCAAAACAACTACACACTTTGCAAAATTTACGACTGTTGGACAGGAAATACAGTTTAATTGCATGAAATCCCACAACTACTAAAGCCGACAGTTTATTTATTATAGTCGACAAATCCATTTTTAAACATAGTTTCTTGGGCTATTTTACTACAACTACCCAATTATTTTCAATGTAGAAGACGCTTTGCAAGCCTTCTAGACTATTTCTAAACTGTTTATATGCATTGAAAGCAAAAGCGTCTAACGTTATGAGCCACCATTTTTTTCTCTGATTCGAGTAGCAACATTACCTTGCTATCGCGCATAAAAGTACACATTCAACTGTAGTGCGATCTTATACAATTCGTACCTCAAACAACATGTTTTGCGCTGCCTCATTGTCACCAAGTTCTTTCATACAATGAGCAGTAAGTAACTTCAAAAGTTTAACGTTTCCATACTCTTGGTCCACGAGCCATTGGAAATAACTGACGGCCGAGGAAACGCTTCCGGTGTAGTAGAGAGAGTAGCAACAAAGCTCTACCCATTTCTCAGCAGGTTGATCATCTTCTTGAGCTTGTTGCATAAGCTTCAGAAACTGGTTACAATCGACGGAGTCAACAGGTACACCGAGCTGTTTGCTAAGTTTCGTTTTAACCAAATCATATCTACCAGCAAAGTAGCACACTTCTGCCTGCTGTAGGTAATGGGATTTACTGACTCGAATGTTTTGAAATATCGGTTTGATTACTTCGTTGACGTTTCCAATGCTATTTTGAGGTCGACTTTTTTCAGGCCTGGAGTTTGGGATAATAGCTTCAACCTCAGACGTTATCGACCGTTTAATGGGTAGGAGTAGAGCACCAAGTAGGACAAATAAAGCACCGGGTACGTGATATTTTGTAGTTGTGGTAACATCGATAGTTGGCATGAGAGACACAAACTCAGTCTGCGATCCACAGTTAATGTAAGCACTTGTCCTCATGTACATTGACAGAGCCAAGACTATGGTTATGTATCGGTAGTTCTCATTGGTCAACATCCCTTGTCTGTGTAGGTTAGAGAATATATCCCAGGAGTACTGGAGGTTCCATCCCATGAGCATCTTGACATTGTTAGCAAGTAATGTAGGATATCTGTAGATGTCTGCTTTTACTTTGATGTCTAGATTGTTTGGAGGTTGAAACTTGACGAACTCTGGTAGGAATGTGTAGGAAGTGATGTCATGAATGAACGACTGGAGTCTTTTCTTTTTGACATCTGGTAGATCTTTGTTCAGCTCAAACTGCATCCTGGCTCTGACAAAGTGCTCATAGAGCTGGGACTTTTCCCCTTCGTTAGTATAAATAACTACAGAGGAAGCGAGCATATCAGACAAATCTCCAGGGATACCATCAAATGGAGACTCTGCAGATGTTCTGTAGAGATCAATGAACTTATCTACAGTCAGTGTGAGAACTTGACTTTCATCTCTGCCATTTCCTGTTGGAATGTTTCCGGCTTTCTTGGTTAACCCATCGATTCGAAGTCCAGTAGGCATAAGTCTATCAACGACACAACCCTTTTCTGCAGCCAGTTCCTCTATGTCAAAATGCTTCAGCGGAGTTTCTCCCAGGTTACCGATTCTAAAGTAACTGTCCACAGCCAACTTTTCAAAGTACATTTCATCTTCTCGCTCAACTATAAAAGCATACTCTAAATCTGAGTAAGGAGTTGCTTCCCCTTTAGCCAAAGAACCCAACCCAATCACAGCAAACTTACACGGAGCCATCAAGCCCATTAGCTGCAAAACTTCAATGCTAGAATTTATGATATTTTTGGACATTTCCAACAATCCTTGACTCGACTTCTTGCTAGCAGCAAAAACTAGATCTGAAAAAGTTTGTGCTTGGCTCAGGTTTCGCTCGTCAAAAATTTCATGAACAACCAATTTATTCGCTTCCGCTTCCAGTTTTGCATATTCTGTACGAACTTCCTCTCTGTATGATTGAAGGGTAGATTTGTGCTGTTTTATGAGCCGTTGATGTTCAACATAACTGAGTGGATGTCTACCATTGTACCAGCTATCTTCTATACTGTATACCAGTTGTTTCCTCTCCTCTCTGCAGTCTTTAACTACACAGAAGTTAGCTAAACCGTGGGCCTACAGTAATACACATATATATGTATTATATACTACTAGTTAGTCTTATATAACTCCACCCACTCATAGAACTAGTGAAGTCATAAGTGTCTACCTTTACATGATCTGTCCAATGACCAGAACTCTCTGCTCTCTCCTTGTATTCCCTTGTCAGCCATTCCATGTAGGGAAAGTCTGCCATGTCTATAGAGTCTTCTGTATCTGCTACACACACAAAAACTAGCAAATTTATTGAACTCCATAAATAAACAGTTATGCAATGATTGTGGAAAAAATGCTGCACAATATTTTTGAGAGAACTGATCATGTTCAATGACTGAGCCTATTGGTCACGGCATTACTGCTTCTAGATAACTGGTTCGTAACAGGAAATGACTTAAAATTCAAGCTCATCCACATTATTTTTACATGATCGATTTCAGGTGAGCCGAGAAACCATTGCCTCAAGTTTTATTAAAAGATTTATAGAATTTAGCTAGAGGGCAAAAGATACTTGTTGTAAGCAGTTGATTGTTTGGCTGGGTTAGATAAAGCACAATAGCAAAGTGTTACCTAACAAATAGTTCCACTCACCAAAGGTTAGAGTGTAGATTGCTGAAGTGTAGCTGTAGTCCAGTTGTGGTACCGATAACTAGTTCTAGTTGACTTCACCCTCTGCTGACTCTGCTGGGTTACACTCAACAATGAGACAGTGTACAAACAGTGTGACTTCCTGTGGCGCCAGTTCGATTTAGCGAGTAGGATAATCAGGATAATGCTATGAGATAACTCTCTCACTATCTACGCATTTAACGATAGAAGGCTAAAGTGCAAGGTACGCATAGCAGGAGAACAAATGCTTGGCCACTGCAGGGGGGGAAGGGGAGGGGGGAAGGGGGAGGGAAGGGGGGGGGGGGAAGAGGGAGAGAGGGGGGGGGGGAGGGGTGGGGATAGTCTCCTGAGTATAGAGAAGCCTGGGATTGATAAACGATTGGATTTTTTAACTTCGATATCTTTTAGTGCCGAGATGGATAAGTTTCCTTTTCACCTATTGGCTGGTTCATTGTTGTGAAAGTTCGTCTGGTTTACCAGAACTTCTGAGCCAATTTGTGATTTTTAATTCCTTTTCGCTGATGATACGACAGTATGAAAGCGTCAGCAACAATGAGTCAACGAATATTCAATGTAGGTAGGCGGTAGGTAGCCAACTCATACTGGTGAAAAAATAGATTTTTTGAGGTAATTTGTGTTGCCCACAATCATCACCGTGCTTTCTACGCAAGTGTACTAAACACAACCACCCTACCTCACCCCTCCCCCTCAACCACCCTACCTCATCCCTCCCCCTCAACCACCCTACCTCACCCCTCCCCCTCAACCACCCTACCTCACCCCTCCCCCTCAACCACCCTACCTCACCCCTCCCGTCATGTTACGTCTCTACCGCTTATATTGTCTCCTCTCTTATCGAGAAATCACACGTGGTCCAAAACAATTAAAAACAGCAGAATATTATTCCAAAGACAATCCAAAGCTTATCAAAATCTGTGGAGTTGTATACCCACCCGGTAGTGGGTAACTACTCACCCGGTAGTGGGTAACTACCCACCTGGTAGTGGGTAACTACCCACCTGGTAGTGGGTAACAACCCACCTGGTAGTGGGTAACTACCCACCTGGTAGTGACGTGTAGCGGAGATCGAAAAAGGAGTTACCATCTGCTGGGAACCAGAGGCAAAGATATTGGTTTAAGCTATCTGAGAGACTGTGGCTGGAGGGTTAGGATGACCTACAAACGCATTGCAGCCTTTTGCAGAAGCCAACAGTTGTTTCACATAAAGGTAGGCAAAATCTTTTAGGATACGATGTAACGCACACACCGCAATGTTTTAAAGGACTTTCTTATTGCAAATGAATGTATTTTTGTCTGTGGAACAAAAGTTGTTGCTGTTTGCTTTTAACCAAGTGACAAGCGGAACCTCCATTGTTACAAACATTTTGTGGAGGAGTGAGCCAATCCATCTATAGTAGTCCCACATCCAATTTTAACCCCCTTTGTCACCTTGGCACTTCCCTGAAGCTTTCCATAATGAGGTCTTCAAACTCAAACCAATTGGTTTCCATTTAAACTAGCCCTAGCATAACTTTTTAATGTTGTAACCAAGTTTTTTTGCACTTTTAATAGCTTTAGTTCTAATTTTGAGTGGCGAAAATACAGCTGCCTGGTACAGGATCGTGATTTATATTACTAAATAATAAAAAAAGAAAATAAATAAACTTGCTCTATTTATCGTAGCAGATGATGTTTAGTTAGTATCCATAGGAAACCTGGTGTTTGAGAAAACACATTTTCAGTACTGAGTTACCATTACAAGTGAGCGTTTCTTGAGTATAAGAGAGGAGCTGATATGTCTCATACATTTATTGTAAAAACACCATTTCATTTAGATCATTACAAACGACAGGAATAAATAAACATGGAATGATGAGAGATTCAAACAAACAAAATATGGGCCCATATTTCAAACATTTTTACAAATCTATATCTAAAGCATAGAAGAATAACGAAAGAACTCTGTAGTGCATCGTCAAATGGAAAAAAAATAGACCATTTTACCAGCTACCGCTAAAACATAATACAAAATTCGAAGCATCTACTTCTATTGCAGACTGTTAGGAAACAAAAATAGTACAAAGAAGGAAATATCAAACTATATAAAAGAGTAGTGAGGCGACAAGAGAAAACACTATAAAATTCTGATTGCTTCGTTTAGTATGTGTGAAATGATAAAAAGGACAAGATTCAAAGGGAGCACAACTCTGACTGAAAGAATAAAATAACACGTGAGACTCATACAACAAATATATACACTAAAAATATAATAATAAAAAGAAAAGCTGATATTGAATGTTTGCCAGCGGCCTGGTACGTGCAGGGTATCCCAATATCCCTCAGCTGGGGACATTTATTCTGCTCTAGTAATGTAGTAGTAGTTGTCCCCTCATCAGCACACGTTCCATTTATTATTCTGAAAGCTCCAGCATTGACAATTCTATAAGAATAGATGAATGGTATACCAGAGGTGTCACATCAAACTGACTACTGATGTATAGAGAGCGGACACTGTACTGTACTAAGGTATAGAGAGCAGACACTGCATGTACTAAGGCATAGAGAGCAGACACTGTACTGTACTAAGGTATAGAGAGTGGACACTGTATGTACTAAGGCATAGAGAGCAGACACTGTACTGTACTAAGACATAGAGAGCAGACACTGTACTGTACTAAGGTATAGAGAGCAGACACTGTATGTACTAAGGTATAGAGAGTGGACACTGTATGTACTAAGGTATAGAGAGTGGACACTGTATGTACTAAGGTATAGAGAGCGGACACTGTATGTACTAAGGCATAGAGAGCGGACACTGTATGTACTAAGGTATAGAGAGCGGACACTGTATGTAATAAGGTATAGAGAGCGGACACTGTATGTAATAAGGTATAGAGAGCGGACACTTACTTTTGAGTGATTCTGCAGTTGAAGTTGAAAAAGTTGCTTTGTTGAGAATTTTTCCAATTTTCAATGACGAGTAGAAAGAGATTGGTGCGGGGCAGCGATGTGACGTAGTAGAAACCTTGCATACAAGGTCCACTCACATTGCCTGTCAGCATTCCACTCGGTCCTGAATACAGCAGGCATATAAACATAGACTAGACAGAGACATTCGCTAGACATGGACAATAAATAGACATAGCTATGTACACATAAACGCAAACAATAATGAAGTACACGCACCCAGAGCCGAACGATTAACACTAAAGCTAACAAGATCTTGTATACATCCGTAGTCATTTGAGAACTTTGGTATGGGGCCTTTAGTTCTGTAGTAATTGTCTTGTTCCTCTGGATTCTTGGGGAGTCCTTGTAGTGTCACCTGTAATGTATGTCATACACCTGTAATGTATGCCATACGCCCACATACATATGTCACACACCTGTAATGTATGTCATACACCTGTAATGTATGTCATACACCTGTATGCATATTTCACACACCTGCGATGCATAACACACACCTGTATATATATGTCATACATACCCTCTGGCCACCCGCGATGCTGCAGGTGCCCTGGAACTCCACTGAGTCCTTACGCACAAAGAAATGATGTTTGAATATGAGCTCTCTCATTATCTCCCCCTCCTTCTTGCCCATAGTTACTCCTGCGTACTTGCTTACTTCAATGTCCTTGACCAGCTGAAAGTCTGGATCTACTATCATCTTAGCGGAGGTGTCAAATAGATAACATCTGAAGAGAAACCACATGTTTCAGTAACAGACATTGAGCTAGCCACATACACAGATATCCACTGAGATAACAAGTCTATGCACTCACCTAGTAGTACAGCCAGGCTCTCCATTCGGGCAAGTATAAGTCTTACTAGACGAGCAAGAACGAGTGTTGTTGGGGTCGCTAGATTTCATAATCTCCATCGTCTTTTCGTGAAAGTCACTATAGAGGATATCTAAACTTGTCACACCTTCTACACGCTCCGTCGCACACCTGTGCTCATTCTTGTTTAGCCCTGGCCCTTCGCTCTTATAGCACGACTCTATGTAAATGAACGCAATAGAGTTATACCGATAGCTGTGTAGTGGAAGACAGTTGATACTACTTAGGCACTTCCTGTTTACGCTCATAATGTGAGTCACGACCACGGACCTAGTATATATGGACTAATAAGTGGGTGGATTTTTTATCCTCACCCCACAAACAAAATAGAACATGGCAGCAAGGTCACGCGAGTTAATTAGCAGTTGTCATAGTAATCCCGCCGTATATTATATGGTACTGTGGATAGAAAAAAACATATTCTATTGAGAATATTAAATTTTCTATAACCACTGCAGCCTGATTCGTTGAATAAACAATCATGAATTTTATTTAATAATTATTATTTGCTATTATTGTTATTTTAATAGTTCATTTATTATTATTTCATGGCAATGTTGTAAATTTGCTATATTATTTACTATCATTATTTGTTATTACATATTATTTATATTTTATGTATATATACATATTTATACAACATAATAATCATAATATATAATATTGATGCCATTGTTTGTTATTATTATTAACCATAACTGCAGGGTAAATAAATGCAAGAATCAATGCTGTTATGAACGATACAATATCAATAATCATTATTTTTGTTATCACAATAAAATCAAAAGAAAACTAAGTTTTTATATAGAAATATCGCAATTTAAGAGAATTAGGAACTTTTTGGAAGGATTTATCTCTACTTGACCGTACTCTGGCGTGCGAAGTTTTTGCAAAACCAAGCATCACGTGACTGGTAGCCATGTTGTATTTTGACAATGGCGGCGAAATGGTCAAGACTCAAAAGTTTCGTCAGACATCAACTGGTAGCTCCCAGGTATTAGTCCATTCTACTAGGTGCATGGTGACGACTGCATGTAGAGCGTATCACACACATTGTTTATCGGAGTACAATGCCAACTTACGACTTTTACACTCGGAGTCCTTGAGGCAAGTGCATCCACCTGGATACGGACCGGCCCCATAGTCTCTCTCACAATCTGACATGTTTCTCGGAGTCATCCCCTCAAAGAGAGCTTGAGAAATGGTAATAATTTTACCAACACCAGCGGCGTCCATATAAGGAGTGGATATAGAAGTTTTTGAGGGGTCATTGGCAGCTCTCTTGTACCAGGGGCGGCTAGATAAACAAACAGAAAAGTAATAATATAAAACAGCGGAGGGTAGATGCACTGCTCATGAAATGGTAGTCAACTCGGATTACATACGCGGTAGGGTCATATGAACGTTTAGACCTATGCCCGGGGTAAGTCCGGAACACTCCACTCCTCAATCCTACATATGTCCATTTCACCTTGTCAAGCGCTTCAAAGTTTCTGTTCATCCATTCGATCTCAATCGGCTGAGTTATGAGCACATCAGCTCTACATATGGCATAAAACACCAACGTAATCGTACTCGCTGTTGTAAACCTATCTCTCATTGGTTGATGCTCAGTTACATCGACCAATCAATAATCAACTATCAACCTCACCTGATACCCTTCTCATATTTCTGCCCAGTTTTGCCCGAGTTGGAACAGCCGAGGTCGGGCTCATTGCCATTGATCCACTGGTGGGCGGAGACAGTCTTCTCAGCGAGATCATCGTTGAATATATATTCGACAGAGTCGCAGTGGCACTTGGGGGCGAGGAATATACTGGAATGTTTGAAAGTCACCCTCAGACCTGCCATATACGTACATTTATGTATTATACAGACCTGCCGTATGCACATACAAACTACACAGTAGTATGATCCAGACTTGCCATAAACATATGTATAACATACACTGATAGATCGTGAAAAAGTTAAAGCATGGTCTCAATTTTTAAAAATGCTCTATAATCAGTTACAATGAGGTTTCGGCAGTTTATCGGTGGCGCTAGTAATAAAGAAACCGGAAGCCTGATTTCTATGACACTGCAATACTGTAAATGGAGGATTTGGGGAGAACCAGTAAGGGATCTGGTAGGAGTTATCTCTCAACCAGATAATCAAATATTTTTACGATTCCTGAGTAGTAGATAGGTATGGAGTGCATAACATTGATGATGCGACGTTCGTATAAATCTTGTCAGTACATCATCACTGTGTAAGCGCGCCACAACGACGGCGCACCCTCATTAATTTATGTTGGCAGAATCAATCAAACCCCAAACACGAAACTGTGGCTCTACCACGTAGGATGTGTGAGCGTAATATTCTCAAGCGAATAAACCAAAATATTTCCAAGGAAAAAATTTCGAAGGCTTTATCGATCCCTTGACTTTTCTCAACACGATAAATTTTGCTAAATCAGCCATTTAAAATGTCACAAATCAGGCTAATAGTCAAGCAAGTCGTGATTTCTAATGATAAGTTAAACAATCGACTAAGCAACCGGTTGCATCACTAGAGTGAAACTAGACGGCCGGGACCCCCTTTCCACAGTATTTGCAATCAAGCATCGTCATAAAATATAAAAACTGTAGGAATCAGGGAGCATCGGATGAAGTCTATGGCCACATATAGCCAACCCAAAATGATTACTTAGCAGTGATAGTCATTGGACTCTACGACTTTGATATCTAAACAATGGCTGCTTAGCGATAGAGTCAAAGTGTCATTTGTCAATAGTTAACGCCATTCTGGTGAACTGCTGTAGTGCGTGTAATATTGGTGGCAGTACTATAACTAAGTATACAGTACCAGGGTACTAGAGGTGGTAGTACTACTATATATAAGTATACAGTACCAGGGTACTAGGGGTGGTAGTACTACTATATATAAGTATACAGTACCAGGGTACTTGGGGTGGTAGTACTACTATATATAAGTAGACAGTACCAGGGTACTTGGGGTGGTAGTACTACTATATATAAGTATACAGTACCTGGGTACTTGGGGTGGTAGTACTACTATATATAAGTATACAGTACCGGGGTACTTGGGGTGGTAGTACTACTATATATAAGTATACAGTACCTGGGTACTAGGGGTGGTAGTACTACTATATATGAGTATACAGTACCAGGGTACTTGGGGTGGTAGTACTACTATATATAAGTATACAGTACCTGGGTACTAGGGGTGGTAGTACTACTATATATATAAGTATACAGTACCAGAGTACTTGGGGTGGTGGTAATACTATATATAAGTATACAGTACCTGGGTACTTGGGGTGGTAGTACTACTATATATAAGTATACAGTACCAGGGTACTTGGGGTGGTAGTACTACTATATATAAGTATACAGTACCAGAGTACTTGGGGTGGTGGTACTATTATATATAAGTATACAGTACCGGGGTACTTGGGGTGGTAGTACTACTATATATAAGTATACAGTACCTGGGTACTTGGGGTGGTAGTACTACTATATATAAGTATACAGTACCAGGGTACTAGGGGTGGTAGTACTACTATATATATAAGTATACAGTACCTGGGTACTTGGGGTGGTCGTATCTCACATCCAGATAAGGAAATACAGTAGGGATAGCTTTACGAGCTGCAGTGCTGTTGTACTCAATGAGTAAATTATAGTAACTGCTCCTTTCCATCGACTGAAACTGCGTCTTGTTTTCTGGTTCCATTGACCTCCTGTACTCCTGGGTAATATACATTATATTATATATCGTAGACTGTAAATTATTTGATTCCAGAATGTTTTTACTAGCCTGTATTACAGTACATTATTTTCTTGGAAATTAATCGTGAGTGAACTTTGACAAATGTGTCTGGGGTTTTGGAGTTGGCAGTTTGAAATTCTGAGTAAAATAGATTTGCAGAATGAATTTTGGGGAGTGAATTCGGAGGTTAATGCTGATGGCTTAGGATTGAGTGGGAAATGGATGAACTTGACATTTTATTGTAATTTCGTGTGAAGAGTTCTTAGGTAGTACCTCGATAACAATTAATAATTCATGTGGCTGAACCTTGCAAGAGCTTTAAATGGCGAAAAATATTATTAGATGCATCAAGTTATGTCACCATTTTGAATAATTATTTTCAACTTTAATCATGTTCTTGTAAAACCAAAAGTAGGTAGATACAAGTTTCCACTCTTCTAGCCAATGCAACAGTGCAGGTACTTTTTAGAAACTTGTTATGAAAAAATTATACCTGATCAGTTGAACCAGTTAAATTGACATCTATACTATTGAATCTATGTTTATGACATCTACATGTACATATACATGTCTATGTTATTGTCTCTGCAGCTGATCGTATTTCGCTTTCATTTATCAGCGAAACTTCAATATTTTGTAGCATTGATTGAAGTTTCAAAGAAATTCTTCATTTCTCAGAGTCTTAGCCATAAAAGCTGAAATTGGTCGGCCAGTTAAAAACTGAACTCACTACATTAATAGAGTTTTCAAAATTGTGGTCCAAATCTTTGGTCAAAACCAAAACGATATCATGGACAAAGTAGTATGAAAAGTTGTGGGCTAGCTAGACAGCGACATTGGAAACCAAAGATTGAATCTCAGACAGACTAGAGACAAATGCGTACTAGTGGTGTGATGTAACAACAGCTGGATGAATGAACAATCATGTTATGTGAGGATGAGTTGGACTAAGTTTGCCAGCCAACATCTGTCTCATCATACCATGGCTAAAAACTTGAACTTAATCTGAAAACTTTGGTACAGTCTAAAAGCGTCTAATCTGTATTTTGGCCTGCAGGTTGCTCAATATTATTTCAATTTAGACTTGCAGCCTTCACAGAAAGTTAGAGAGCAGCCAAATGTTTTAAAATTATTCAAAAATTTAAGAATATTAACTTGATCGCAAGTTGTCTTTCCATGCACGCATATTAGAGAAGAAAGGATAACTCCTAATATTAGGTATCCAAAGTGCCTGTAGAAGGCCATTTCCATTTGTAACGCTAATTCTACTGCAACTAAGTGAGTAACAAGCAAATCAAATGCGCTAAAAATCTTCGCATCATGTGAATTTTACACCAACTAGAGTTACCTATCAGAGAGGGGAGACAATACTAATGTGAGCTGGAGGAGAGAGAAGACAATTTCTACTTGACTTGTAAAACAGAGGGGGGGGGGGAGAGGGTGGGGGAGGGAAAACAGGGAGAAAGAGCGGAGAGGAGAAGGGAGAGAGAGGGGGAAGGGGAGAGAGTCAATACTAACCTGATCTGTAGGAGAAAGAGAGAAGGCAAATCCAAACTCTGAGTCATTTAGAGCGGCATAGAAATATGTGGCAGGCACTCCATTTCTGGCATCTTCTACATACAGTAAGCCCGAGGACCCTTTTCTCATTCCATTCTCCACAATGGAAAAGTTAGTGGGGGCCGTACCACCACCCATCTCTTTCTCTAGTTGAAATATCGGTATAAATATGGGGTCTTCCTTGAGCTGTCAAACCAAATATACTTCGTTAGTTACTGCTGGATTTAGAGTTCAATAATGTTTGTGAGTTTTTGACAAGTTAAAACTTGATCAAGCAGAATCTGTACTTTGAAACAGTTTTACAGGGGCATTTTAGGGGGAAATTTCTAACTATAAAAACCTAAAATGTAACAATCAGTCGAAATAAAATGTAAACTATTTACAGTAAAATACAGACATACATTACTGCTGGGTTTCATCAGAGGATGGAATATTGTCTCCCCCTCCTTATTGATGAGGAAAGAATAAACGGAACCCCACTGATAGCGAGCCATCTTAAACTCTATCTCATCCAGAGTGCAGTCGACTCCAACCACCCCAATAGTACTGCAATATCAGTAGTTACATGTCAGTGTATAGTGCCACGCTAGTAGTGACACATTAGTAGTGACACGTTAGTAGTGAAACGTTAGTAGTGACACGTTAGTAGTGACACATTAGTAGTGACACGTTATTAGTGAAACATTAGTAGTGACACATTAGTAGTGACACGTTAGTAGTGAAACATTAGTAGTGACACATTAGTAGTGACACGTTATTAGTGAGACATTAGTAGTGACACGTTAGTAGTGAAACATTAGTAGTGACACATTAGTAGTGACACGTTATTAGTGACACATTAGTAGTGACTCGTTAGTAGTGACACAAAAGTTAGGTAGACTCACTCTTTGGTTACAGTGCTCACTATAGGTATAGCATGTGTAACCATCACTCCTAGACCTCCCATATCCAAATAAGGGGACGTCCACAACCCTGTCTCTGCCCGAGCATTAGTTGACAGGAAGCTAAAGTAGTTGCTCATTTCTGAGATCAAATTTTCACCAGATTCCAGCTTTTTCATGCTGCCTCTGAAAATCAGCAGAATTAACAGTAAAATTATTCGGCGACCAGAGGATGCAGCAAGTTGTCTTTCCATGCACCCGTATTAGAGAAGAAAGGATAACTCCCAATATCAGGCATTCATATTTTAACAAAGTGCCTGTAGAAAGTCATTTCCATTTGTAACACTAATTCTACAGCAACTAATTGAGTAACTAGCAAATCAAATGCGCTAAAAATGAGTTATAATTAGGGGAGACAACTGCCCAAAACACAAACCTGTTCTCACATGCCAGTTTGCCAGGGAAAAGTTCTCCTTCATCCTTGGTCAGATAACTAAATATTCTGGTGGTTGCATCAGGATTCCTCTGTTTCACCACGTCCCACGTCTTAGTCCAGTTATACTTACACACTGGCCCTGGTACATAGCCACTTCTGGTGTAATAACCTGCATAACAACAGACACAGTTAGAGAGAACATAACTCTAATATATTTTAACAACATTTTAAACCGCATGTACATACAGCAATCGCTCGGCGATTGAGAATTTCCCTTTTTGCTTCCAGAAAAATTGCTTCGGTAATTGTTAGCATTAATTTGAGGTTATCGCCAGGTTTTGATCGAAATCGAAATCAAAAAGCTGCTAGTGACTTCCATGATCGACCAATCACAATGTACAAATGTCATCCCGACGTTTTCAGTAATATCAATCTATCAACGATAACAGCTTGTGAGAGCGAGTTTGACTGGGCTCACTAACAAATGGTTTCCATAAAAAACTGGAACTTTTGTAGATGTTTCCTCAATTGCTGAAGAAAATATATGTACACGCACATTTAATGCTTCGCAGGGAACGAATTGTTGGTAAGTTATTCCGTACCTGGTCCACATCTGACACTCTCTCCATCAGTGTCCTTTCCATCAGTGATAAGAACTATAAGAGACTGACAGCCAGTGCGAGACGTGCCTTGCAGAAGGTCAAACGCCACATCAAAACCTTTTCTACAAGCACATACGGTTGTTTCTGTAACTATGCTACATGTGCCACCATAATACCAGGCCTAGTCAAATAACACTTTAGTGTAACCAAACAACATTTACTCCATACATAATTTTACGACGAGATACAAAACTGAATGTTTTTTACAGTTGTCTTCTTTTTGAAATGATGAGAGAACAACTCTAGATAATAAATTGGACTTTCAATATCCCAGGAGAACATGACTCTTAATAGTGGTTGATAGCAGCGTAATCGATCCAACACATGTTTCGAGTGACAGGGTGTGAATTTGTGTACATTTATGGGCAGTAAAGTGTAATATAACAGATTTGATAAGATACATAACCAGACACTACATTCCACCTGCATAGAGTGTCAGTGTGAAGAGGCAATTAACTGGTTATCATCACAGTAATCTCTCCATTACGAAATAAAGTCCAACTCACAAAGATCAAGTCTCACTTACTCTAGTTCACTGGTGCCCTGTGGCTCTAAGTTGTAGATCTTTTCTATCAGATCCTTACGGTGGGCATTTGTGGCAGCTACCAACTTATCTTGTTGGCAGCTCAGTACATCCGTAGTGTAATACTTCCACCTTGAAAACACAAAAAAGTATGAAAAATGTGCGCAGCAGGGTGATATTTCCACTTTGAAAATACAAGAAAGCTAAAATGACTGCCGAGTAATATATCCGGCTTAAAAATACAGGAAGTGTATAATATATTGAGGATAACAATTTCACTTAGAAAACCTGAGGACTGTTACAACCTCTACTGTAAAAGCCCAATCACTCTGTGAAGGTGAGACACGAGCTGCCGCAACAATGTTCACAGAACATCAGAAAAGCTAGGAAACACAATAAGAGTTGTCTTCTAATGAGAGTTGTCTTCTCATGAGAGTTGTCTTCTCATCAGAGTAGATAGCTATATGTACGTTGAGTAAATATTATGAGGACTAAACTACTAGCAATGGTGTAAATATTTATAATCAATAATAAAAGCGCCGTTAAAAAATTATCAGGATAAGTGTAGTTTAACCAACATAATAATAATTATTTCAATAAAATTGAAGAAATAAATAATAATAAAATAAGCAGTATATGCGCTTTTTATGTATAAACAGCTAGAGTATAATTCAGTTGTTGCCATGGCATCTAGACATTGATATCCTCAGAAATTACATAAAAAAATAGTATTTTTTTGTAATTCTATCTCATCATCACACATGATGGCGAGCGTACTAATGTTAGAAAATCGCCTTTGGTTAAAAATATAAGAAAATTTCAGTTTTTAGCATTGACTGATTTCACATGAACCAAACAGAATCGATTTGGTTTGCAAAATATCAAACACATTTCACATCTTTTTTAACAGGCCAGATATTTTTGTCAAGCAACCAAACCGAGCAGAATTTTATCACATGACACTTGTAGTGCGTTTGAGCCATAAACCTAGTATTATTATCTAGGTCTATGGTTTAAGCTCGACGCTTTCACATAAATATGGACAACTTATGTTCGTGCAAATATCTCACTTGCCAACTTCATCCCAGTGACTGGCCCGAGCACAGATAACATTCACATAGTCCTGCTTGGTGAGGGTATTTATAACAATCTTTGCCACTGCCTGCGCTATCACAAACTTTCCATCATTCCTCATCGACAAGCTACAACAGGCCAAAATGCAGCCGTTAGAGTAGTACAACCCTACCCTGCCCTTATACAATACATAGGTATTAGTATACTGTATACTAGCATTCAACTATACAAACATATAGCAATGCACTAATGTAAACACACACACTGCTAATTACACCGCATGGCATCAGCTGACAGCTACAGCTTACAAGGCTGACACCTGCCCAGTCTAGACCTAATGATTTACCTGCAATCAAGAATGATGACAACATCTTTGGGACCGCTAGTTGCAGCGATATACCAGGGCCTCAGTCTAGGGTCGTAATCGTTATAGAATCCGGCAAAGTTTGTGTCCCACTCCCTGCCAGGAAACAGTCTGAACACACCAGCTGTTGATCCATAGTACTGCCACCTACAACAGTAGATCCATAGTACTGCCACCTACAACAGTAGATCCATAGTACTGCCACCTACAACAGTAGATCCATAGTACTGCCACCTACAACAGTAGATCCATAGTACTGCCACCTACAACAGTAGATCCATAGTACTGCCACCTACAACAGTAGATCCATAGTACTGCCACCTACAACAGTAGATCCATAGTACTGCCACCTACAACAGTAGATCCATAGTACTGCCACCTACAACAGTAGATCCATAGTACTGCCACCTACAACAGTAGATCCATAGTACTGCCACCTACAACAGTAGATGCATAGTACTGCCACCTACAACAGTAGACCTATAGTACTACCACCTACAACAGTATACCTATAGTACTACCACCTACAACAGTATACCTATAGTACTACCACCTACTACAGTATACCTATAGTACTACCACCTACTACAGTATACCTATAGTACTACCACCTACTACAGTATACCTATAGTACTACCACCTACTACAGTATACCTATAGTACTACCACCTACTACAGTATACCTATAGTACTACCACCTACTACAGTATACCCATAGTACTACCACCTACTACAGTATACCTATAGTACTACCACCTACTACAGTATACCCATAGTACTACCACCTACTACAGTATACCTATAGTACTACCACCTACTACAGTATACCCATAGTACTACCACCTACTACAGTATACCTATAGTACTACCACCTACTACAGTATACCTATAGTACTACCACCTACCACAAATAGTATTGTGCATCAGTACTAATGCTGCTATGACAGTGGTGACACATGCACAAAATGGTACCGCATAGAAAAGTGGTGTTACGTAGACCTACAAGTGTTACATAGACGTAGAGGTGCTACATAAACACATAAAGATGCTAAATAGACATAGAAGTATTACATAGCAACAAAGGTGTTACATAGACACAGAGGTGTTACATAAACATAAAGGTGCTAAATAGACATAGAGACATATATCATACAATGTACAGTTACATTACATGTATATGTATAATGAGCAAGCTATATTACTTCCAAGTTACACCGATACAAACTGATTGAATACAAACAATAAAACATTTAATACTAGTTAACAAGTAAATTAGTGACAATATCCCCCTCCCCTCCCCCACCCACCTCCTCGCGGGTAAACACCTGCGCGGAGGTGGGAGGGGGGGGGGACAGCAAACAATAGAGTTACTTTGGAACACAGGTAATGAGCATTTTGCAGTACCGCCTTCAGACAGCACGCCTGTCGGACAGTCTGTCCATATAACAATACGCCCACATTTTGCTAACAGTTAAGAGTTGACAGGATGTTGGCATACCTCATAGTAGAGTCCTGCTGTAGATTACCAGCAAACATGTCATTTAGGCCAGCTGAGAAGTTGACAGCATTTATAGTGAGTGCAATGTCTCGGGGCACTTCGTCAGATATCTTTACTGTGGAATGTATCCTGGTGATGCTCTTCCGGAACTTTCTATCGGATAAAAGGGGGTATAGTTAGCCTACATACAGAGAGACTAGATGTAGTAGATATAAGAGATGTATAGTTAGCCTACATACAGAGAGACTAGATGTAGTAGATATAAGAGAGGTATAGATAGCCTACATACAGAGAGACTAGATGTAGTAGATATAAGAGATGTATAGATAGCCTACATACAGAGAGACTAGATGTAGTAGATATAAGAGATGTATAGATAGCCTACATACAGAGAGAATAGATGTAGTAGATATAAGAGAGGTATAGATAGCCTACATACAGAGAGACTAGATGTAGTAGATATAAGAGAGGTATAGATAGCCTACATACAGAGAGACTAGATGTAGTAGATATAAGAGATGTATAGATAGCCTACATACAGAGAGACTAGATGTAGTAGATATAAGAGATGTATAGTTAGCCTACATACAGAGAGACTAGATGTAGTAGATATAAGAGAGGTATAGATGGCCTACATACAGAGAGACTAGATGTAGTAGATATAAGAGATGTATAGATAGCCTACATACAGAGAGACTAGATGTAGTAGATATAAGAGAGGTATAGATAGCCTACATACAGAGAGACTAGATGTAGTAGATATAAGAGATGTATAGATAGCCTACATACAGAGAGACTAGATGTAGTAGATATAAGAGAGGTATAGATAGCCTACATACAGAGAGACTAGATGTAGTAGATATAAGAGAGGTATAGATAGCCTACATACAGAGAGACTAGATGTAGTAGATATAAGAGATGTACAGGTAGCCTACATACAGAGAGACTAGATGTAGTAGATATAAGAGAGGTATAGATAGCCTACATACAGAGAGCCTTGATGTATAAACTGGAGGCACATGCATGCTCAGTGCTGTGGTAATACATGCCACTTACAATGTTTGCTCGCAGTGGCATTGATGTAGTCATTGAGCGAATTAACTATTATACATAATCAATACCCTGTGTATTATGATCTATGCCTTGGGTGACACTGTCAGCACTGAAAGCATTGACTAAGTCACGATATCTAACATAATTGATAGACACACAGACAGAATATAGCTCCACTATTTACTGCACTAGTGCAATGAGGCGATTCTATTTGATTGTTTCCTGTTTACTAATAGTAGGACTTCAAGAAAAATCCTACTCACTTCAAAAGTCACAAATACTGAGCCTAAAAACCTTCCAAAAGCCTCTCCACACACAATGATTTTGTCACAGAAATGGGAAAGTGACTGATTATTTTACTGTCGACGAACCAATCTTCCTCCGTTTGCAGCGATCATCTAGATTCAAGCATGTGTAATTTTTGTGGCCGATCTCACAATTTGCTATTATTCTCCGACGCTGACTGATCAACACAGATCGCTCGTATCCACTTTTTCCTACTTTGATTTTCTCAGCTGTGACAGCCCACACGTTATTATAAACCATTGATGGGCACTGTCATACGCATAATCGCTGTTTGTGGAGTGCAGCAAAGGACTACAGGAGGAAAACTTCTCTCAAAGCGCCAAATTCATGGCCATAAATCGCTGTGCGTGGAGAGGCCTTTAGAATACCTAAATCAAATCTGATTAAGAAAATTCTAGAGATGTGAGAAAACTATATTTTTCATAATGGGTTACTTACGAGTCAAATTCAAAGCTCCCTTTTGGCAGAGTGGTAGGTACATCACTGTCAATGTAGGTAGAGGCAGGAAGTTGAGCAAGTCTTGCGTTAGGTGGCGTTGTCTCATTCCTTCGCTGCCGTTGGTCATATAATTCGCTGACTTTAGCTGCTAGTTTCTCAGCAGAAGCTTTTTTCTTTGCAAAATATCCACTTAGCTCAGAGCGGACATCGTTAGCTATAAGTGTGCCATTCTTCTTTTCATATGTGTAGCTGGCTGTGTCTAACAACCTCTGTGTTATGTCTCTCTTTATACCGTCACTGGCAAGCTGCAGCAACATTGTCTTGATAGAGAAAAACGCGCAGACTGCGAAAGTTTTCAAACCGTGGGGAAAATCCAATTTATTACGAGGATTTCCAGAATTTGTCCATTGTTTTATATAAGCCCGCAATAATTATTCTTTGGGATTCCCCGGTAATAAATTTTTTGCACAGGTTACGCGTTTTTCTCCGTTATAGCTTACGCAAAGCAACAAGTAGAAATCGGTCTGAACAAAATAGTAGACATGGTGCGAAAACGAATGAAAACTTGTAGTCAAATGATTGTATTATTTCTAGTTTTAAAAACTCACACTTGTTTGTGTAGAATAATTCAGTGTGTATGTATACTGATTGAGCTTAGCAGTTGATGATTTCATTTTTTTGCTACCGTTAAAACCACTAAGGTAATGCTAGCATTTTAGTTGAGGCTATCGCCAGGCTTTGATCAAAACCAAAAAATGACTAGCGACTCTCTTGATCCACCAATCATAACTCAAAAATGCTCAATCACCACCAATATCCTGTTATGTGAAGCGCCGCGATCTATCCGCAATTTTATAACAATTTGTATGCCACAGCTTGTAGCAGCGAGTTGGACAGGAATCGTTAACGGATAGATAAAAAATTGTACAACTTTGTGAGGACTTGCTCTTATCGGTGATATCGCAATCACTACCTGTACATGTAGAATAAGAATATAACTATCAACATTTGTGCAAGATTCTAGTCACTTTTACCTGCGATATGTAATTCTGTATCATAATAGCCCAGTTTTGTACATCTCCAGCCAAAGTACCAGTTTCACTCTCCGGTTGATAGGAAGGTGAGTAGTAATCGATACCATTTATAGTACATATCAGGGCCAACCACATCAGCCCATGAAGTAAACCGAACATTTTTAGTCCTCATCAATGCATTACTACAAGCAGCTGGGACTTGGTTTCATATCTCCAGCATATATCTGTAATTACATAAAAAATGAATGCTGTTTTATGAACATCAAATCATTCTCAAGCTGAAATCGTAATATTTTCAAAAACTTGGAAAGCTGCAGCCTATATACTGCATTCAAGGTAAAAAGGAAGATTTTAAGGTTTTGATGGCAATTATAAAGGTGGTTTACTAAAAATACAACAGAGTTCACATCTGGTAGTAATATTTAGTGAATGACGAAACACATTTTGAAAAAAAAGTTAAGAAATATGTTTAGCGTAGTGGCCATTACAGAGTATCGAAAAGAGCACTAAAATAAAAACTTCCTCAGTGATAAATACTAATGTTTCAGTGTTGATTTACAAGAGTCAATTCTCTTCCATGGCAACTCATAAAATATAATTTAAGCGTCGGTCTCCGCAAATGCTAACTTCAGTGATTTTTATGTAGTAAAAACAATGAAGAACTCTTACAGTAGCCATTAAAATGTTTTTGTATGTTTTATTGCAAATGGCTGTCAATGCTTCCTAGAAACATCCATTTCAAGTTTGTTGACATAAGCTCGAGAGAATACGTGCAAGAGTGGAGCCTTGCAGAAAAACAGAGCTGACAGGTAGTGTTTCGCAAGGAATTTGGAATGAACGTAGACAGGGATAAACCACAAGAATGCAGACATAGCTGGAGTGAACATAGACAACACCAGGAATGAACTGGGAATGAATGTCAACTATACTAGAGAGAAGAGAAATTCGTGAAAAGTGTCGAGATTCACATATATGTCACTCTGGTGACATAGATATAAACTAAAATTTCGACCTTCTCTCCAGAAATGAAAAAAAATTACGGTTTTTGTCAAAGTAAACAGCTCCTGGGATAAAAGTCAAAATGATATATTATATATAGCCGAGAACGAATGTAAAAACTTCTGGGAATGATGACACTTCTGGAAATGAAGACACCTCTGAGAATGTAGACACTTCTGGGAATGAAGACACTTCTGGGAATGTAGAAACTTCTGGGAATGGAGACACCTCTGGGAATGAAGACATTTCTGGTAATGAAGACATTTCTGGGAATGAAGACACTTCTGGGAATGAAGACATTTTTGGGAATATAGACACTTCTGTGAACGAAGACACTTCTGGGAATCAAGACACTTCTGGGAATGAAGACACTTCTGGGAATGAAGACCCTTCTGGGAATGAAGACACTTCTGGGAATGAACACTGAGAACTTCTTCTTTACAGCAAAGTCAACATTTGTTTCAGGTCTGTCGACGTTCATTCCAGAATGTGTCTCTTTTCAGCTGTGTCTGCATTTATTCCTGTAGATGTTCATTCCAATCCGCGTTTCCCAGATGTAATGCTAAATAATATTCGCCATTAAATATGCAAAAAGAACACACACACCCACTTATTTTCTAAACAAACATTAAAAGGAGGAACGTGTTGTCTATTGATTAAAGTGCTCGCACTTCAATTCAGTATTTGGGATTCGATTTCCAGCACAGTTATCTGTGAGCGAGCCCTACCTGGTCGGGAATGAGCATAAAATAATGTGGTCCCTAGTTTGATTAAATTCTCGATAACAACTATGGAGTCATGCAAGTAAAAGATCTTTCTCTGCCTATTCAGAAGAGTAGCAGGTTTAACAACGGGCATGAATGTAGGATGCTGCTCACACAAGCTACTAGCTTATGAGATCCGTCTTTAGGGTTGCCCTCGAGGTACAGCAAATACAGTACCATACAGAACAACAATCTTTACAATGAAACTTACAACAACAATCAAGGACGACATCACGCAAGACCGCCTAGGGGGGACGTGCCTTAATTTTTTGGACAACTTGTAACATAAGGACATTGTTACAGAATACCATCCCGTGGGTAGGGCATTTGGGTACAGAGTGGGTGCATAGACCCATTCAGTAGGTCAGCATCAACTTTGTTTGTCCTCTGTTGCAATGGCAATAATAAACAGATCTGCACAACATAACAAACATATTTTCTTATTTATAGAATGCATAATAATCATAATAATGATAAGAAGGAACAACAATAATGCTAATTGAAACAACAATGACAATAATTATAATCAGGAGAAAACTAATGTTTTTGATCAACTAATTAGTCATAATTAATAATTATTATTATAATTATTATGATCATCATTATTATTATTATAATGTATTACTATTTATTATTACAACAATAGATAGTAGCATTCTGAGTTGTAGTAAAGTAATAGTAATTGATTTGATAGTTACAGTAGTAATAATAGTCATAATAATAATGATAACAGTAAATGATGATTATATAAAAATAATAATAATTATTATCATTATTATTATATGATGATGATAATTGTTATCATTATTTATTGTTACTATTGATACTACTACTATACAATACTATTAACTATTATTTATTATACTAATAATTAATAATAACAGGGATTTCATTTCATTGCATTTGTTTGCATCAATCAACAACAATTAATAAAAAAAAAACAATTGATGATGATTGATACCATCACTTCACTACTACTACTACTACTACAACTACTAATAATTAATAATAATATTTTATAACGAACTAATATTATTACTATCCTTCGGCTTCTCATGATGGTATTAATAATCGTTCATAACGATGTTGTTGTTCTTTACTTTACAAGTAAGTACACTAATTATTATACTATTATTATTTCATAGTCACAGACAGACAACTACTAAAAACTACCACCAGTTGTTTGTTGTTGTTGGCTATTGTTGTTGCTATATAATTAAATAAACGAATGACTTTATGTGTATATTATACATACACAGTAATTGAACTGCAATTTTTCCTGAAAATAATTTATTCATTCACAATCTTTATGTAACTAGCACTTAGAAACAACAGCTTCAAGCAGGTTAAACTGCTCAGAATGATCTACAAAGATTCATTCAGCAAGCTAGATTAGATGTGGTAAACATACAGTAACGACCAATCAACGTTTGTCTCTATTAGCATTTAACTTGACGCGGTAAATGAGCTCCAAAAAGCGATTATTTTGATTACCTATAAAAGTTATTTTGTAAACTATGAAAAACTATAGTAATAAATTTGAAGTTTCCTAATGTGAGAGATAATATTTGTGTGAGTATGAAAACATTTGCAAAAATTATTATTGGGTCGTTTCAATTTCCTGCGCCGTAATTTTTTGGAAGGAAGCAGCAATTGTACCTGATAAATAATAATAAAACAACGAGTTTTCAGGTTTGGTCGGTGAGAGTTGTATTGATATTGAATCATGCCTCTGTTTGGGAAGAAAAAAAGCGATTCCAATAAACTATCCGATCACAAATCCAAATCTTCCCCTGCATCTGCTCACAATAGTCATATTCCATCGCACGACAACAGCAGCAGGCAACAACAACAACAGCAGCAGCCTCATTCAACACCTTCAGACGATCTCAACCATTTCAGCCGTGGCAAGCTTGGAAATACCCCAAACACACCTTCTTCAGCAGACCATTATGGACAACATACCCCTGCCGATGAGATGGCTCAAACAAGGCCGAAATTAGTATTTCACTGTCAACAAGCTCATGGAAGCCCAACCGTTAACATATCTGGATTTACCAATGTCAAAGAACTCTACACCGCAATAGCAGAGGCTTTCAAAATAAACCCAACTGATGTAAGTGTTTGTTACAATAACAAAATTTCTGGAAATCACTTGGCAATCAGTGTTACACAGCCAAAATAATTTTGGCTGTGTAACTATTTGTTTAATCCAAGTAGTTTAAAATAATGCCTCTAGACCACTCTTTCTTCTTCTACGAGCGGAAGAGGAGGCCATCGATGATGATTTAAAAGAAACATACTACTGAATCTGGTTTATTTGACCATAGAGCTCTTATTTCTCTACCTGTCTGCGTTGTAAAACTGTTATAATAATGCACTCTACTATTTGTGAATAATGTTACACAAATACCTTGCGTCTGAGCTCATGTATTGTTACGACTGCTGTTGGTGGAAAAAGCTTCTTTACCATTTTGTTAGTTCTTGAAGAGGCTGTTCTGGATTACTAAGTAAAAAACAAAACTTTGCAATCGCTAGGTCTTTCTGCGACTTGAAAGCAATTTAACCCCCAAGGCTTCTTTTTTCGGTGACTCCAGATCTCCTATTTATCTTTCATATAAACCACACTGCCTTATTATTTTGCACCGGTTCCAAGTCAGTTCCAGTATATTATTATTTATTATTATTATAGAATGAAAAAAATACGTGAAATATTAATATTTACTCAATTATTAGAATACTTCATTATTATTATTGTTGTTTGAAATGTATTTTTGTAATAATAGCTGCTATATAATAAATTTTTTTCAATTATCGAAGGTTACCAACACATGAAAGTTCTTCGATGCTAGGTTTCCCAGTATTTACCAAGCTTCTGCCGGATAAATAAAATCAATCATAATATCAAAAAAGAAAGTTATGTTATTGATTAATTATTTGGTTTTTTTTCATACATATTTTTTAATAATATAAAAATCTCAAGTGTCTAATGATGAGGAAGCCAAAGCTGTTTAGGTAAGTATTAATCAGCTACGATGGGCATGAAAATGGTTGCTAGTGAAAGTGACCAAAACCATTATTACTCTTTTTTGGAAGTGTTCTGTAATCAATTTCTCAAATATTTGTTAATTAATTTTGTGATAAATATAATCAAAAACAAGTGCATAGGCATGTGGAATTTTGTTCACACCCGTGCAAACGAAAAGTTTCTCAACTGTACAGAAGCTCACAATTCGTCTATACATTTGCATGCTAAAAAATGGCAAAGTAAGCTTTGTTATGATTTGTAGAGTTCTATTAGTTATGCAGAGTTCCACCAATCATTCAATGTAGGTTAGTGTTATTTTTGGTCAATGGTTGTTACTCATTTATTTTTCAATCATAGTTTATGATTGTAGTTTCTCTGCTCATCATACGTAATTTGTAGATACACCCTTGTGTGGTAACGTTAGACATTGTTGTTTTCAAAAGCGTTTGATCTGCTTTGAACTAGTCTAGACTGTTTTCAAAGTGTCTTTTACAGTGAAAATAATTGGACAAATCTAGTCAATTAGCCTGAGAAACTTGATCTAAAAACGGGTCTAGTGATTATAATATAAAATTCTCCAGCCTCAGCGGTTACGGGATTTCATACAATAAGTCTGTATTTCCTGTCCAACAACTGTTGAATTTTACAAAGCGTACCGTTGTTTTGCAAATAATTCAAGAACCACCTGTGTGAATGCTTAAAAAATATGTTATATTTACAAACCGTATGAACTATTTTGAAAGGTTTGCAAAGCATATGGCTTTTGAACCAACAATCACTAGCTTTCCATGTAGTGCTCCATTATGGTATCATGGCTCAGTGCTTCTCAATAGCAATAAACCATGGATGAAGTATAACAGGATTGCCAGCTACGGCCATTAAATATGGCTTTGACCACGATGCAAGTGAGGCCGTTTATGGGAGTGGCCATGACAGTGATATTTAGGCAGTATCCGGTACGTACATGGTCTCTTGTGGAAGCAGTGCTCAGTTGTCTTCTCATTAAAAAAGACAACTACGCCACTCCACGCAAAAAACTGACGAGTTTCCGGTACGTTCTTTTTATTGGGCGTTTAAAAAATTGCGGTGCTTGCTGTAAAAAGATTTTAACACAACCTGCGGCCCCTCACTATAGCGTATGTCACGATTCTCGTGTAAAAGGCGCGCAGTTGCAGTCTACATACGGTACCAACTTCGCCATTCAAATTGCCTCACCTGATTGGGCGCAGCTGGCAATCTTGGCAATACTTCATCCAAGCAATAAACCATCATCACGCTTTTCCATGAGCCAACAATACAGTCGGCCCAAAGGTCATGAACCCTAATTAGCGAGTCAACGGCGACTTTGAGCTAATGAGTCAATCAGTGAAAATACTGTATGAAGGAAAATTGTTTCACCCAACAATTAGTTATAAATGCTTTTCTTGCGTTTGTTTCATCTAATATTACTTACTCCACCGGTAAAATTTTGAAGCAGCAGTCCTTGGCTAATGTGTAATTTATTTATTAAATTTAAAATAATTATTTATTATTATTTAACCACGGTCAATTGATTATTTATTATTATTTAATTTTTATTATCATTTATTATCAAATTCCAAAATAGGGAGAGAAAAAACAAATAATATAAAATAAAACATAAATTTATTTGTGATCACTTATTCTGCATTAATTTTAATTAATATAAATGGTCTTGAAAGGCAACTGTCTCATATCACTGTACTTTCTGTCCAAATTATTTAATTACTTTGACCGATGTAATGCTGGAAATACAATGCACGCGTGTGCAAACCAGTAGCGCTACGGCATTCCCTTTTTCCATGACGCTTCAGTGGTCTGGCGCTATTATAAGTCGCTACTTAGTAGCGACTTTCAATAGCGCTACATTGTCACGACTTCAGTAGCGATATACCCATTTCCAAGAGGGGAAAACCCGTGATGCTACAATGTAGCGCTATATCGTCGCGTCATGGAAAGTCACTAAATGTTTGCCCACATTTTCTTTATTGCCTCGATGCAAATTATCCAACCGAGATGTAGATCCATTAAGCATAGAGCAAATCGATTAACCATAGAAGAGACTATTGAATATAGTCTCTAAAGTTCATTTTTTACAAAAGTGCTTAGGTTTGTATATTAATTATAATAAAATGAATAATAAAAACAACCTTTTTCATTCATTTCAATGGAATTTACCTGTTCGGTGTTTAGTAAAAAATATCAGTGGTAAGTATAATTAATAAAGTGGACCAGCAACTCGTCTCAGGTTTTCAAAGCATGTGGACGATTTCATAAATAGACATTTTAAAACACAAAGACGTTCTGAAGCACCATACCATTGATCCTAGAAATCTGTTCTTCACGTTTGTTCTATTGAATATATTTCGTGAACTTGGTTTTTTTTAAGATCATTGGTATTGTTTTAGCAGTTAGTGTTACGAATTATTTAGTTTTGTGTTGTTGTTACCAGAAATGAAAACGCACACTTTTGGTTTATCCTTGTTTGAGCCATAGTTTTATTGTAAAGGTTTTAGTGGCGCTTTTGAAACCCAGAAAGATAGATATTTTGATTGCTTTCAATGATTTTCTGTTTGTTTGTTTATAGATTCTGTTCTGCACCCTCAACACTCACAAAGTAGACATGTCTAGGATTCTTGGAGGTCAGATTGGACTCGATGACTTTATATTTGCTCACGTGCGCGGCAGGCCAAAGGAAGTGGAGGTTATGAAAGACGATGATGCTTTAGGATTGACTATTACCGATAATGGGGCTGGATTTGCGTTTATTAAACGGATTAAAGAGGGCAGCACCGTCAGCAAAATCGAAGGAATATTTGTCGGTGATCATATTGAAAAAATAAACGGCATAACTACTGTTGGTTTAAGACACTATGAAGTGGCTAAAATGTTGAAAGATCTTCCAAGAGGGGCCCCATTTCTCCTACGAGTAGTGGAACCCATGAAATCTGGATTCTGTAAGTAGATATCATCACACTAGTTATTGCCTGATGTCACCCTGGTTGTGTAGGCTTTGTCAAGTGATCAATAGCCAATGATTAGCTAATGATTAACTAATGAGGCCTGTGAGGAAGAGATTGTAATCAGTTAATGAATATACCATATGATACACCGACTGTACCTCCTTCCCTCAGATAACAATGCACTATAATTAGTAGCCCCGGCCTGTTTTAGCTAACATCGGTGGAGCCAATAGGGCTGCTAATAAGAAGGGAGGTAACATCTCTACTGGCAAAGAGACGTTGAGACTTCGCTCTAAAGGTCCGGCATCTCTAGAAGTGGTAAGCTTTGCTCTAATATCTACTGTTTATTCAACCCAGTACAGCCTTTCTTATCAGTCATATCATCCAATGGAATGGTTAATGCTATTTGTTTAACTCAGTTGGTCGCACGCAGGGCTTTACTAATGCTGATGTCGTGCATTTAGTCACACTTGTGAAGAAAATCCTGAAATTTTTCGCTATCAGCCATCCATTATAGGTTTCATTAATTTATTTGTGGAGTTGCCTTTTTGTTGGGGAAACAACTCCTATTTGTGTTTTTGTCAAGTTTATTGATATTATGTGGAGCTATAAACCCTGATTCACATACATTTTGTAAGTGTTCGCAAGTGATTGCAGTACATCGTGCGACTGCATGCGATAAACGTTCGCATAAACCTGGCAAGAAGTATAATCACCCTCTTGAATGTGAGGTAATAAAATTCTGAAACCTGCCTTCACTGACCAACGATTACATTTACTAAATGAATTATCGTTGTTCAGAGACACCGATCTATTCATTAATTTTAATGGTTGTTATACTGTTACTCATATTATTATTAAATATTATTTTATAGCTTTCAATTTAATTTATAAACATTGTTCAACGGTGTATTATTATTTTTTCTACTATCTGCTTCATGTATAGTTTTTGAATCTCAATTTATAACAATATAATTATTATGCTATTATATGAACATTTACTGAAAGTATATATATTACATCAACTATCATAATATTTCATTCGAAAACTGATAATAAATAATGACCATTACTATTAATAATTATAACAATAACAATTTTATTATATTTTTCTGATGGCAGTCATGTTTACATGAATAGCCTTGACCTAACTGGATTTTTTTTAGAAACAAAGCGAGAAAATTGTACCCACTGTCGTACGACGTCACAGGAAAGTTTTACTATGTTTCCACATCATGTCAAATTGGCGATACTGCCGGCGATAAAGGGAAATTCCAGTTGGGAACAGCATTGTCGACAAATTTGTCGTGAGACTTGTCGACAAAAATTCGTCGCTCTCTGAAAGCGAAAAATTGACGATAAGCAGAATTCCAGATGTTTATTGCTACTGGAAACGCTAATGTCACCAAAGGTGATAAAACCAAACATGGGTAATAAAACAGGAAGCCACAAATTATCCATTGTAACCGCATGGCATCGTTAGCTAGTGTGTGTTTATATTTAACTAACGAGGACCGTTTGTGGTTTATTACACAGTTATTTGTGAAACAATACAACTGATTTGCAACGAATGAATCTTAGCTGCTGGTAATTAATCATTGCAGTGGTGAAAAACAAATGGTAGTATTTTTTTCAACAAAAATTCACATGGTTCTTTATTATTATTATTATTTATTTATTACTAACTAATAATAATAAATAATATAATTTATTGAATCATAGCCGTGTGCTACTAAAATTCTCTGTCACCACACAGCTTCCATAGCTAGCCAACAACTCAGTGATATTTTATTCATGTATTCCACAATATAAGAAAATAATAATAAAAACAGCCTGCAACGCTAGTCGGCTAAATTGCACTCAACAGCACACTGACTGCAACTGCCTCTGTGGGCGTGGTTTAACCGACGGCGAGAAACTTTCAGTCGTGGAAATATATGCCCTTGTCCGCCAATTATTTGTGGTAGCAAACCACAGAGGTTTGGCGATATTTTGTCGTGATGTGGAAACATAGTAAAGTCAGGCTGAACTTTCCTACAAGCTTCTGCGATAGCCTGCTCCATCATACGAGCTGTGTAAATTCTGGTTCAAATTTATTGCTGATCTGCACTGGCTTGCAAGCATTTAAGACATGTATGTGAGCCAGGTTTAAAGCAAACATGCGATAATACGGATTTTTATGTAGACATAGGCCGGTCCCCTAAAACTATTAGTCGAGCAAATACGTTTTTACTCTGAAAATGGAAGTGGCATCTAATTTTATGTTTTCCGAAGCTGTGATGCTTCAGTCAGCACCTAACCCACTGCTGGTAAAACCGTCTCCATGGAAACACTGATATTATATCAAGATAAAAATCCAGAAAGCTTATGCATATCTTTTATTGAAAAAATAAGTTTCACGTTTTAAATTATTAAAATGATAAGACCAATATATTTTTGTGTATATCTATAGACCGAAAGCGGGTTGTAGAAACGTTTTATACAGCGTTGATTTTGTATATAACAACAATAATAATGAGTTCTAAATTACTTGCTATTTGAAAATAAAACACAAAAATTATTAATCGGTAATAAAAACTTTATCATTTATTTCTCAACTCATGTAATGATTCTCTAATTGCTGATTGTGCTAAGTGTGCAATATAATGAATAGTATGAATCCACCTGTAGCACCCTTGTGTATAGCACCTGTGTGTATAGCACCCTTGTGTATGTTGGGTTATACCATCAGTGCTCTTGGATTGTAGCCTGACGATGTGGTGGGTGTGGCTATCGACAAGATAAATGCTCGACTGGAATCTTATCTTGGAATTAACGACAATGAGCTGGGTATGTATTTGTGTCTATTATATCTATGTCTATGTATCTATGTGTCTGTGTCTATGTATATGTGTATCTGTGTCTATGTATATGTGTCTATGTATCTGTGTGTCTATGTATCTGTGTCTATGTATATGTGTCTATGTATATGTGTCTATGTATCTGTGTCTATGTATCTGTGTATCTATGTATCTGTGTATCTATGTATATGTGTCTGTGTCTATGTATCTGTGTGTCTGTGTCTATGTATCTGTGTCTATGTATCTGTGTCTATGTATATGTGTCTATGTATATGTGTCTATGTATCTGTGTCTATGTATCTGTGTCTATGTATCTGTGTCTATGTATCTGTGTGTCTATGTATCTGTGTCTATGTATATGCGTCTATGTATATGTGTCTATGTATATGTGTCTATGTATATGTGTCTATGTATCTGTGTCTATGTATCTGTGTCTATGTATCCCTGTAAGTAACTCTAACATACACTTATGTTCATCAGTGTTTGCTCTGATATCTGGAAATGGTATATCTCCATGTATATTTTATGCGCGTAGTTGAGTTAAAACACTAGTATTTATTCGTTGCAGTTGCATACATTAACACTACACAATCCAGTGAGCAGCAATGCATGGCACGTTCGATTCAAGAATAAAATTTTTTGTATGGTGTATTCTTTTACAATGATTTTTTATCTCATAACATTCTTGAAGATATAAAACCAATCTATTAAAATGAACAAATTGGACTCACTTGTTACTGTCATAGTTTATGTTGTGCTCAGTCTCATTCCTGACCTATCAACTATATAAATAAATACTCGTTGATTACATGTCTTAATCAGTGAGCTCCTTTTAGTTGATCGTCGAGTTCAGAACAAAAGGATTATTTATTGATTAAGTTAACCACCGATTTGATTATTTTATTGGATAAATGTTTTGGCGAACACAGGTCGCAAAGATAGATGCTGATTGTATTTAATGGCGCAATTTTGATTTTTTTTCTGCGATGTTGTTACAGAGCTGACAATTGTACAAATGCAGGGAATCATTTAAATCTTAGGCTAGCCAGAAGGGTCGCGTTCCATGTTCAGGAGGCTCCAAGTTATGAAACTTTCTGCTCTGTATTCTATAAGTAAATTAATCATAGAGTTACATAATACATGGAGTTGTGGCGTTGCTCTAGTGAAATGAACAAGCTATCTCACCTTTTATTATTGATTACATATACAAACCATAAAATATTGAGTGTATAGTAAATAAAAACTGATAGTGGTAATAACAATTAATGAGCATATATTTGTGGGTAAAGGAAGGATAATTTCAAGTTTATTCTACACCACAAAGTCTTCTAAAGTAGTACTTGAGGATTTGTCATTGCCACAGTTTCCATGACAATTTGTTTTTGGAACCAGACAGGTCCGGTCAAACACCACCGATACTGTAACTGAGATACCAGTCTACTAGCGAGCAAATATTAGTGTGTTTTCATTCATGCGCGAGGATTACTATTGACAAGACAGTCGTTTCGTGACCAATAGCATTGTGAAATTGTTTAGTCAACCAATAGTATGCCGCCGTTATCGTTAGCAACCTAGCGCTGTCAGAGGTCTTGCCTAAGCGTCAACTTGGGCCCTCACGCAATATTATAATATTGCGTTATTTTTATACGTTTTGTTGCAATATCGTCCAAGTGTGACCGCACCTGAAACTGAGCTCGAACCCATTTGCATATAGAGCGGTCGTAACATAGAGCGGTTCTGAGCCAGACGAGGAGTGGGAATACCGGACTCATTGTTCTTGCCAGCTACGGCAAATCCTTCCCCACTATAAACCTCCGCATCCAATTGAAAAACTTGCTCTGGCTGCTCACTGAAAAAAAGCTATTCCTAGTTTTTTGGAGTTGTACCCACATTACTGCTCTACAATATACATTGTTATGTTTGCTATGGTGTGACACAGTTAACTCTGGTTAATTTGCATTCATTTTTAGCCCAAACAATATGGGAGGTTGGATGTCGAATGAAAAATCCAGTCGAATTCTCCGAGGAATTACAGAAGACGGAGTTGGCAATGTTCGGCTTTTCAGATGAATTCATATTTGAGATATGGGGCGATATTGGAGATGCAAAGAGTGGCCGTATGGTCAAAGTGGCACAGTTTGACGAGCAATTTTAACAACTTCATTTATTTTCTGAGTGATAGACAGCCGCAAGTGACACCACTTGTCACTAACAGCCACTCTCCTTAGACAATTCTTAGTATTAGCCAGATTTCTGGTCAAAGTATAGAAGTGTTTAACTTTTTTATTTTGCTGACGGAGCATTTGAGATCTTTATCATTTTTACTTGAGATCTTCACTTTAATTATGTGATCTTTTGTGTTTAGCTACTTTTATATGACCAAATCTGGGCCACATTCCAGTTTGAATATTTTATACTAAAATTTTTTACTACGTCCTACTACTTATAGATGAGTGATTTATTTTCTCAACGCATGCTAACCAAATGTAGTTATCTACCCTTTCTTTATGCACTGCTAAAAAATTTTTATCTGCCAGCACAAATTCTTTGTTTCCTATTTTGATTGTTCTTTTTCATTTTTGTAATCAAACTTTCCCTCATATACGTATTGTCAATTTGTTATTGATTGCATTTGACCATTAAACAACCTGCTAAGTGAATTATCTACTGATATTGGATATAATGTAGCACCATTCCTTGCCATTGATGTACTTCCAATGCACTGAAAAAGTACTGGAGTTGTGTCCACCTTCACTAAAAATCTAAGATATTGACATCAATCCACCCAGATTGGTTAATTTCGGTATGGCCAAAGTGATTAGTCTCACGCATTGAGTTAACCGATGAGGTGTACAAACAGCGGTGAAATAACTCTTGAAATGCTGCCAAAAGCTGTTGGCTGCCGATACCCTGTTTTGTGAGTTCATACAATTTGTGTTAAATGATTGGGTCATTGAGACATGCAACAATATTGTGTATAAAGTTGGCTGCCAGCCAACATACCTCGTTTGTTAGTGAAAGGATATACTAGCCAAGGCAAACTACTAGTGTTGGGTGAGTTTTCCCTGAAATTACATCTCACACTGTAGCTTCAGGCCACCCAATCACCAATGACCTGACTTATTAAAGTGGTACTTGCAGCTTAATTTTATCCACCAGTATAGAATCTGTAAAAGCAAAATTTATATCGCAGGAAGGACAACTGGTTCAGTCTTGAAATAGTTTTTTGTGCGAGTAGCTGTATCACATTTTACTCTTAACAATCATCAAAGCTATTGCAGCAACATGGAAGGCCTGAAAGTTGTGTTTTGTTAACTGATCAAAAACATTCATTCGTGATAGAGTTGATAGATAGTTGATAGAGTCATCGAAACAATACCTGGTTTTTATCAAAATATGTGAATTAGATATAGTTTTGCCTTATCTACACAAAACTGACTCATCTACCTGAAATGTTTGGGATGTCAGATAAGGGGCGTGCAATGAGCCCCCACAACTCAGACAAAACAACAATGATGATTTGTTATATAATGTATGCTTTATCTCTCCAGGGAAATAGGGTCAATTTCATCTACAAACATAACAAAGGAGATCACAACTTCCAGTAGAATATCATCTCATTACTGGCCTTCTAAGCTGTATATCCTACTTTAAAGTGAACTGCCAATTGTTAAGGAAATAATCAATAAACCATCAATTTCGCTGACTCTGTCCAGTGGCAGCAGAAAATACTAATTACCTCATCATCTACTTTAGAGTCATCAGCTGTCATGTAACAATGTATAATTAACTTCGAGGTCATTCTGTACAGTGAAAAGTAATATATAATTTATACTTGCCCTGACAAACAGTCATAGCTGGTTGAGCGAGCCATTCGGATGTGCACAACACTGGTTGGTGTAAGAACAAACAAAAATCTGCAACAACAAACGAAGGAAAAACAGTAAGTGTGAAACTTGCTATAAAATTTTTCTCCCACAAATCAGCATAAATTTTATGAAAATGGTGGAATATTTAGAAATAATACTTCTTCCAATGTCATTTAAACATCGCTAACGAGGAAGGGCACAATTTTAATCAATACAATTTTTTTTCAAAAAAGTTGTGTAGTAAGATTTCAATAGCTCCATATTTAGGCAAAAAACGTGTCTGACTTTATCGATGCAAAGTAATTGGTTAATGAGAAATTTTAAAAGATTCAAAATTAATGAATTGCTCACTATCATATATGATTATTATTATCTCAAGATGGAATATATATTAAAACCAGATGAAACATCTCTCTCTTTTGTCAGATATAAACAAAAATTATTATATTTTTGGGTAGCTGCTCTTTAGCTTTTGTTGTGTTCTCTTTCATATAAAACAGGAATAAGCGGAAGATCAACTAAAACCTCTGTGGTCACGCTTTGCTGACTTTGAGCTATAAGCAGTTCTTATCTGACTGAGCAGGGAATGTCACTTGCTATCTATTACATACACCCAATCGCTAGTACAACTTACTAGTTAGTACTAACCTACTAGTACTAACTACTTGTAGAAAATGGAATGCACACCAGTGATAGATGATGAAGGAAATTTTGTATGGAACGCTCTAGAATACAATGGACACATCTACTCACCCTTTGAACTTGGGTTTGGGGCAAGAATGGACAGCTACAAGAAATCATTTCAAGTTTACGACAATGATATTTATTTACCAAACTACCCAAAATCAGGTAATAGAATTGCCTAATTAATAAGGACAATAATAGACTTGACATTAAAAAAAATCTAAACACCACTAAGCTGCTACTACAGTTGTTGTGTGAGGGAATATCGTGGTAGATTTTGGTGAAAGTTCACAGCAAACAGGTAGTTTACTCTTCACCCTTTGCAAACAATGCGCTAGACGTCAGCCTACAGCTTTCGGTAGACTGCTGAATAGATGGGAAGCTGTACTGTGCCGGTGGCATAGTATGCAGGGCCGGTAGTGACCCCTGTAGGGCCGGTATTGACCTCTTACCGACCCGGGTAGCTATACTGGGCCGGCACAAGATGGCCGCCATAGAGGAGGAACCTTAAACTTACCTAGGAACTTAATCAAGGCCAAGAACCGGAAGTACCCTTCTTCGAATTTTGTTTGTATGCCAGTTAGAATTATAAATTTTATGGAGCATTGTTATGCCGTTCTAATATTATGCTTTGCTTGTGTAGGGACGCACTTTACGTGGGAGATTCTGATGATGCTGACGCGAGGGTCATCAGAGTATCGAACAGAACACAAACTGGAACTGATGCTTGAAGTCGGATTTGATCCAACAGTAGAAATGGGAGAAAATCGTAGAATAATCAACACTCACTTGAGATACGGTGACATGCCCCCAGATATACTCAATAACACCAGGTAGAATAATGTCGACAATTCATAATCTTTTAGTCAAAGGTTCAGTCAAGTTCTCACAAGTTATGAGCTATTAGTCTTAATTATAGACTGTTTTCGTAAAAAAAGTTTGGAAAATGTTGAGATTAACTTCTACGTTAAATATTAAATTGCGATTTTTAATGAAAAGTTCCGTAATCACAGATCAGAATAGCAGCATTGCCTGTCGATACATGCAAGTCACAATATCTACAATTGGTAGACACCAGCATTGCCTGCCGATACATGCAAGTCACAATATCTACAATTGGTAGATAGCAGCATTGCCTGCCGATACATGCAAGGCACAATATCTACAATGACAGCAGCATTGGCTGCCGATACATGCAAGTCACAATATCTACAATTGGTAGAAAGAAAGAAAATACAATCAAAGTTATAAATACTCCCTGTATGTTATCCTAGTTCCCGATAAAGCACTGTTGGCTGCAGTGTGTAATACACAAATAGATCTCTTTTGGTTTAGAGGTAAGATAATACAAGTACACAGAAATCCAGCAGACGTGGCTGTTTCTTGGTTCCATCACTTAAAGAAGGAAGTGAAAGGTGCTGCCTTGGCTTATGGCTGGGATGATTATATAACAAAGCTTTGCTGTGACAGAAACAGAAGTAAGTGTTAATACATTGCGGTTGATTTTGATAGTTTTCCCCCTGTTAACCTCTTGTCATTCCAATATATTGTAATGGATTCCGGTCTGTTACCACGGACATCCACTAGTCTAGAGTACTGTACCTCTCTCCAGAGGGGACACTGTGCTGAATGACAGTGACAACTGTGCAGGGTAACCGAATTACCCGGTAAGGCAAGAGCCCATGGCTCAGACAAACAGTACCGCGTAGTGCTTGTATAAGTGGCTTTATTCTCAAAGGCAAGATGCTAGAGGGTAATTATTCCTCTAAGTGGCAACATGAGAAAGAATGCAAAGAGTAAGACAGTGTGATCTCCTTTTCTAGGAGAGCTAACAAGTACAAAACATATAACGATCATAGCACAGGATAAAGACTAGCCAATACAATTGATTATATAAATAAGTAGCCAATCAACAATGCAATACGGTTAAATAAGGGAGGTGCCAAGTGGCTAAGGGCAGAGTCCTATCTCCTTATTGTCCAATCAGTAGTCCTGCAAGGCTCCCAGGCGGTATATAGAGTAGGGTCCATGAAGTTGGTAATCTAAGGGCAGGTACTTCCTGTTCATGACCTTTACTGAGCTCCTACATACTTTTGAAGATCCTCATCTATGTCGGCCATCTTGTGCCGGCTCGGTACAGCTATACCGAGTCGGTAGGGGGTCAATACTGGCCCTGCAGGGGTCACTACCGGCCCTGTACACTATGCCACCGGCACAGTAGGACTTTCCACCCAAACAGCTGTTAACCAAACGCTGTGGGTTGAAGTCTAGCGCATTGTCTCGCAAGGTTCTAGAGTAAACGACCTGTTCACTACTAGTGTGCATCAAAATCTACCACAGTATTCACCATACAGCCAGAAGCACGGCATAACTATTTATTATTTTACATGTAAGTGTATGACAAGCTGTACATACCAACCTCGAGTGACCCGGGGTGTTACTCTGGCACAGGGTAGCACCCGGCTAGGACCGGGCATTTATTATTATTATTATTATGCAATCGCAAAATCGCATTTGAAAAAGCACGAGGTGATTCCAGAGCACAAACCTGCTGCATAACTATAACAAGACATGAAATAGGTATAGGCATGTAACCACTTCCATAGTAGCAGCTGATTCTGTGTTACTATCAAGAGCTGCCCCTGCACGCACTCCCATAAACATTTCATCATAGTTTTCAATTTGTCTTGTGGTAACACTCATAGTTCGACTTTGTATAATTCAAAAGTCTGGTTAATTCAATGTTGCAATCTAGGTGCCAGCCATGAAACATCTCCCCTTCTAGAACGATAGCCAGTAGGTAGTGCTTCGCAATTTTTTTTGGATTAGTAAAAGCGGTGGATCAGTCTTATAATAAAGAGGAGCACATTTGTTTTATTACTCCATTTTTACGCGTGCAGTACTACATAAACTATATATATAAAGCGCATACACACCATCACCTGCCGCTCATGTTCTATTTAACCTACAGTTAGCAGTCTAGGAGGAAAGATAATTCTATGGTCCCAACTTTCAGCCAAGAAAAATGGCTTTACATTTACACTATTCAATATAGCTATATCTCTAGTTGAATGTTGAAATTTGCAGTTTTCCAAATTAAAATACGCTGATGGCTGGTTACAAATGATTTGGATAATGCTTAGTTCTAAAGTCACAGTTTGATATTGCGGTAGATTTTGGCGGAAGTTGTTAGTAAACAGGTCGTTTGCAATCCACCCTTGCGAGATAATGCATTGGACTTCAACCCACAGCATTCGGTCAACAGCTGTTTGGGTGGAAAGTCCTACTGTGCCGGTGGCATAGTGTGCAGGGCCGGTAGTGACCCCTGCAGGGCCGGTATTGACCCCCTACCGACCCGGTATAGCTATACTGGGCCGGCGCAAGATGTTCGACATAGTGGAGGATCCCCAAAACTATGTAGGATCTCAGTCAAGGTCAGGAACCGGAACTACCCTTCCTCAGATTACTGACTTCGTGAACCATACTCTATCTATACCCTGGGAGAATTGCAGGACCGCTGATTGGACAGTAGGAGACAGGACTCCGCCCTTAGCCGCTTGGCGCCTTTATTATTTAACCTCATTGCATTGTCTGATTGGTTCCCTATTTATATAGTTAATTGCATTGGTCCAATTACTTCCTGTACTATCACTGTTATATGTAATATGCTAATTACTTCCTGTGAGCTCTCCTATAAAAGGACTGACATTTTCTATATTCACTGCATTCATTCTCATGTCTTGCCACAAATACCCTAGAGAACTAAACACCCTCTAGACTTTGTCATTGAAAATATAGCCACTTACACAAGCACTACACTGCATTGTTTGTCTGAGCTATGGGCTCTTGCCATACCGGGTAACTCAGTTGCCCGGATACACAGTTGTCACTGTCGAGCAGTACAGTGTCCCCTCTGGAGAGAGGTACAATACTTGAGCATAGTGGATGTCCGTGATAACCAGACCGGAATCCATTACAGTATCTCCTGAAGTAAGTTTGTGTAATTCAATACTATCCGTAAGTCAATGTAAAGTTTCCGTCCCTTCAACTTTGAATTATGCAGGTTTCACAGTATTTCCATTACATTCCACAGAGTTCAGCAAAGCTGATCAGTGTAGAACATCGCTAAAGGCAGCGAGTATATAACAGAGTAGAGTAGAAGCTGATTAAACTGACACAAGTGGTGTTTGCAAAGGCACTGCTTCATACCATCGCTGTTTTGGATATTTTGATTTTTCACAATAGAAGTTGACTTACGCTTCCATGTTTTGGTATTAATAATTAAAACTACTCGTTATGATGGCTTGCTGACCTCCATCATTCGCTGAGTTGAGTCATTTTGTTCACATGTCCAGTGTACTGTTGTAGTGGTACAAGGAACTTGGTTTGACTACACACGTGAATGGTGGACTCACTGTTACAAAAACCCAAACTATTTACCTGTCTTTTACGAGGACTTGAAAGAGGTCTGTAGACAAGTTATTGAACATCAATTTATTATGATTCACCCACCTATCAGTGAAAAACCTAAACATTGGTTGTTGCCATCTATAGGTAAGCCTAGACGCAAACTTTCATTTAAATGCCAAGGCATGGGGAGCCTAAACTGCTGGAAAAATTTGATTTTATTTCAAGGAAATACATTTCAGCAGTTTTGTCTTCTCGAATGGCAACTGACAATTGGCAACTAACAATTATTAAATGACAATTAACAACTGGCAACTGGCAACATTGCCCCAATTGTCCATAATATGATGATAACTATCTTGTTTTAACTTGTTGTAACCAAAAACCTCTCAAGTTGCTACAAAAGTTTCTATTGCTGTAAAATACTTAGCATTTCAAGTTGAAGTTGAAAATTTAATAGGGACTGCGACAGTATTTTTAGAATTTCCTTTGATACTAAAAACACCAATCAGACCAGGTAGTTTCATTAAATACCCTATAGGACTTTAGTTTCAGTAGAGTTTAATTTCGCTACCTCCGTGGGTGCAATGGTTTCGCTAGGAAACATTTCGCTAGTGGATCCGTGATGATCATATTCGCGGTACAAATTTTCGCACCCTGTTTTTTTTTTATTATTATACTAATATAATTATTGTTTGTAATTAATATTATTTAAGTAAAGTGAAATATTTTATATCAATTAACAAGTATACATTACCACTTTTATATCTAATCTTATAATAAAAATCTCCACCAAATATATTTTCAAAATAATGGTAATGCTAAGTAAATGTTTACAAAAAATAAATATTTAGTTGCCACTGACAGCGAGCACAGCGAGTGGTCAGGTATAATGGCCTCCCCTGAGAACCTGGTTTACTTTTTTTAAACAATCATGATGATGGTGCAATTTTTTTGGAATTCCATTTTACTAGCTAGTTCATAAATAAATGATACAGGTTTTGCATTATAATGAATGAAGGATATTGCTGTAGTTTAATGCATCAAACAATAAGTGTGAAAGTGAACGATGAATATGTTGTTTGTGTGTTACATTATTTGTCATCAGCGACAAACTTGAAAATGGGGTTATTATTATTACGTAAAACACACTCAAAAACCATTTATATTCGTTTTTTACACTGATTTCGTTGTGCATTTAACTACAACAATATTCTTCATCATTATATAAAACCTGTATTATTTATTTATGAACTGGAAAAATGGAATTTTAAAACAAATGGCACCATCATCATGATGGTTTAAAAAATAAACCAGGTTCTCAGGGGAGGCCATTATACCTGACCCAGCGAGTTAGCAGTCCTACAAGAAGACCATGACATAGTGGATGCTAGGGAGGCAAAAAGAAAGCTGGTATGCGAGGCATAATTAATAGTTCCTTAATGCCGAATAGAAACTTGGGCTGATCTAGCGAGTCAAGTACAAGTTTAGAAAATATCCAAAATCAAATGAAACCAAAAATGTCTACACCATTTACATTTCACTGTATTTTTTGGAGTGCTATCTTGTAAGTTACATTCTATATTGTCACAGCTGCTTGTGTGCAACATAATATTACACAATCACAAAATTTGTCATGGATTTATTTAACTTGAATCATAATAAATAATTATTTTATTTATTATTATTATTGGTAATAATAAATAAATAATCTTACCACAATGATGATAATAATATATTTAACTGTGATATTATTAATAAAATATATTATTTTCTTTTGTGTTATAAAAAAAATTATGATAACGACTATTATTGTTAAACTAAACGGAATAGTAGGAATTTAACATATTATTAATTTTTTTGTAATTTCGCTAGTACAAAAACAGGAAATAGGTTCGCCGGAACAAAATTTCGCTACTTTTAGCACCCGCGAAAAACGCGAAAGTTTAAACCTGCGACAACTAAAGTCCTATAGGGTATATATAAAAATTAGGTTTCGTTTTATCAAAATAAACAGAAATATTTGTCAATAAAGCAGTTATATAAACTAACTAAACTAAAGTTGAAGAAGTCCTACAAGTCCTCACTAGCCCATTAATATTTTGATACAGTTGTATCTTATCATTACAGCTATAATAACTACTTTTATTGAGTTGTCTGCTTTTGAGGAGACAACTCCACAAGTTTAGCTATTTGGTCCTGGAGACACTAGTGACTCCTGGTGCATATACTCTTATGAGTGCAGAATCCATTTAAGCAGTAATGTGTTATGTCTGGATTGATGATGAAATATTATGTAAAAAGACATTTAATCGTGGGAAAATTCTTTTAGACAAAGAAGAAAATCTAGCAAAAACGTGTATTTCACAAGTTTATAGATTGTTAACCAATCTGCTAATAACTTTATTGTGTCCAGAATCCAGCGCGAGCAATACCTTCTTCACCCATTGCATTATTTACAGAATCCAATAAAAGAGATCACAAAGATAGCAGAGTTTATAGAAGTGAAAGTAGACGAGGATTTAATACAAAGTATTGCGGATCAGACGTCTTTTGAGAAGATGAAGGAAGCCAAGAAGGAAAGAGATGCGGCCGATAATAAATTATTTTTTGCCGATGGTTACACCATGTACAGGAAAGGTGAGATAATAAAGATATTTGTGACCAGTTCACCGAACATAGGCCGCTAGTACTCTTACTATTGAAAACTATATGATGCAAAAATTTAATTATGTAACTACCAACTACCTGTGTCTGGTATGAACAGAATATAGTAGTGGTATAGGCATACATAAGCATAGGCAAACACACTGACGCGCAGGTATATGTTTATATATTCAGATATCACGCTAAAATATACATACACTAATTTCACACTTACGTTAGGCAAACCTTAAAGTCCTGATCAGCTAACTAGTTAATATATGACTTCTGCAATGACAGAAAAGGCTTTACGCTAATGGATGTTATGACTCAATCCAAGTTATTTTATTACAGGAATTGTGGGAGATTGGAGGAATCATTTCACGAAAGAACAACATCAACAGTTTATGGAATATTATAATCAGCAACTGCAAGACTTTCCAGAACTTCACCAGAAATTTATAAAATATTTACAGTGGTGAAGTGTGGTCGACTCAGAATGGCAATGACTATAATAATTATTGGCCATTATTGTTTACTTGAGATGTTGTAGAGAGAAAGCAACTCCATATTTTAGACTGTTGTATCACCTACCTACTTGACTATGTGAAAATATTTGTTTGCATACATGACTGTTACGATCTGAATGAATTGACTCTGTCTTTTACCAAATGAAGTGTTTTTCGTGTTTGTAGAAACCTCAGATGTTAGGTTTTCAGTTTGCAGAAAAAAACATAGATACAAAACAAGGATTTTTCAATGTGATGAAATTCTTCAGTGATTTAAGCAACTAACTGACTTTAAATAGAGTCAGCCTGTCAGCAAATATAGTTTACACAGTTTAAATGCGCATCCCTCTTAAATATAAACTGCTCATTATTGTGGGACTAATCAATAAAAGAGCAATTTTGCTGCCTTTGTTGAGTGGCAGCAGAAAGTATTAATTATTTAATCATCTACATTCAAGTCATTAGCTGTCACGTAACAGCAGCGAAAGGTAATTTACTTTATAATTGCTTCTATTTATATCGATGATGGAAAGTAGACAATTATAATGAAGTTGACAAAGAAACCAAAATAAACTTTGTTTAGCTCATAAGTATTCCCAGCATTCAATAAGACTCTCACAACACGCTGGATAAAAAAAAACGCTGGATAAAAGAAAATGCTGAAAAAAAATTTTTGTGCAGCAGTAGTAATATATGAGCAGATCTCCCTACCAAGTGTTTTTTTGTGGATGAGTGCTAGAGGGTTATGCAATGGGTTACGACGTTGGATGGATTCGCCGAGTTTATATTGTATTTTACTTGAGGGGCATTTGAGTGGCATTTAAGTGGCATTTGAGTTTTGATTATTTTTGTTACTTAACTTGAACTTATATGACATATAGATTTTGAATGTATGGCATTTAAGTTTTGATAATTTCTTTACATAACTCGAACTCATATAGCATCTTGAGACAGAGGAGAGAGGAGATGTATCTACCTTGAATAAATACATTGATTAAAAGTGAATCAATGTATGATTATATACGTTTATTACATAATAAGTAGGGGCAAAATCTCCTCATATAATATAGCTAGATACATAATTCGAACTCATATATACATTGAATGTTATAAAATATATTGGATGATGAAGCTAAATATTCATCTATTTGTTATCGATATTTATAAGGATGATGAATGATTTTTTGTATTATATATATATATAGTTATAGTTATACAAGTCTATTATGAAGGTTTTTATTTAAGCCAAAGTAGGTTCGGTAGATACTCCATCAGAACACACTCGTCTTTTAGCATAAAAATATGTGAGTCCTCGCTTTATTTGGCTGTATGTCAACATTTTTTGATCCTTTACTATAAATCCTCGATTTTTACCCATAAACGACTTTTTTGTGTTCAATACATTTAGATAACTGTCTTTGTTCAATTGATTAATTCGTTTGTTCAAACCTTTTGAGCTAAACTTGTTTCCTTTTTCTCCCCAGCAGTAATAGGATTTAGAGTTAAGTGCAACAATTCCATCTCCGGTAAATTCCTCTTTAAACAACCCAGGTGTTCTTTTTCCGTGTTTTAGTACTTTTTCACAACAGTCTTGCATACACCATTCTAAACCCATTGTTTTGGTTCTTAAAAACTCATCCCTATGTTTGTCACAGTATGGGCGTGGAAACCAATCACCATATTCATTGTAAAACTCTTTTTTCATACTTGGTTTTACCAGTGCTTCTAATGTTCCGCTCAACGCCATGTATGCGCTATCTGTATCCATTTCAACATATTGGAAATCACTTCTGTCAATATATCTATAAATAAAAAGATTGTTTCGATTTCAAATTATTTGGAAGTTTTTACTTAATTATACATAATAACTGTTGGGAATTAAGTTTTACTTACTTATCCATAAAGTCGTAGTAAAACTGTAGCATCCTCAGTTTAGCATACTGTAGCACGGAAAAGCCCAAGTGTACTGGAACGTTCATAGTTAGCTGAAAATGATGGTGATACTGATTAGCAAAGTAAACTTGGAGAATATAAATTTTGAATTGCAAAATAATTGTTTTTAAAACTTACTAGTCGTTTACAGGTTACGATTTCATAAAAATCATCTGCTATCTCTTCCATGGAGATGAATTTGTTCCCTCTGATACGAAATGAAGCTTTTCTCGCACCTTCGATGAACTTGATGGTGGTGTGTTTTTCTTTATCAGTGATTGTTTTTCCATAAGCAGCATTTCCTACCAACTTGCTAGTAGTAGCGAGTAATTCTTGATTAGGATCTACATCCCCCATTCGCCTAGCGTCTGAAACCGATGTTCCAAAAGCTTCAAAAGCTTTTCTAGGAATATATTCTATTAGGTGATAAACTTTGGTGACTTTCAATCCTTGTTTCAAGTACCATTTTAACAAAGGACTCATTAGCAATATCTTATCTCCGTACATACTTCCAACTAATGAGCGTTGAGGAGTCTTTAAAAACCCTTCGGCTTCAGCAAAGACTTTCATTTCTTCACTCAAGTGTTCTCTGGTTAACATCGTATTTTTAAAAATCGGGGGCATTTCGGAGAACTTTTCTTCCTCTTCCTCAGGAACTTCGATGTCACATTCAACAAATCCGAAGAATTCCTCTGATTGAACTCTCGACAACACTTCTTCTTGATTTAGTTTTTTTTCAAGTATTTTAGGGTAGAAAGAATTGTAAAACGTGTTGACAAATTTTTGTAAATTTGTATGAGTTTTTACACGTTTCATCCACTCACACTCCCAAATCGAGATTACAGTGTAACCTAGCGCTCGAAGATATTCTTCATTTTCCATCGTAGTTTTAAACAGATTTGCTTTTGATTTTCTTCCACTAGCTTGAAGCTCTTGTTCTTTAGCATTGTTATAAGAGCAGTTGTGTCCATGCCAAAAACACCCGTGGAATTGAAAGACATGACGATTTTCAACACAGAATCCATCAACTGGTAATCCTCGCTGTCCAAGAGCAACTTCTCCTCCATTGAGCTGATGCTTGATATTAATTTTTTTTGAAAACATTTGGAACTGTAACCAACTATGAGCTACCTTGCTAAATTTTACTGGATCAGCAACAAAAGAGTTTTCGATTTTTCTTCTTCGATGATAACCAGTAGGCATTGATTGCATCATACACCATAAGTAGAGCGCATTTGCATCAACTCCATAGATTCTATCACAAACTTTTGCTTCTTTTCCCAACCAATGTTCTCTAATTTTAGTTATACCTTTTTCGTGATATCTATGCATCACTAGACTTGGTCCACCAACTATGTTTTTCTTTATTAGAGGATAAAGTTCTGCATTGCTGTTGTCAATCAGACAAATTGGGAGAGTCTGTCGAAACGAGTTACCAAGTTCATCGAAATCCAAGTGTGTAGAGAGGTATGGAGGAGGTGGTTGAGGAGCTTTGTTGAACATCCATCGAATCGCTAATCCTGGTAAAGATATACCGTCTTTTAACATATCAATCCCATGCTCTCTGTAGATCGATCTTTGTCTTTCCAACGCTTGAACAAATGGTTTTACATCCAAGTTGTTGTACCATTTTAAAAAATCCCTCATTGTCCTCATGTTGTTATCTTTCCATGCTTCTTGACAAATCATGTACTCTTCTTCACTGATGTTTTTTTGTTTTAAAGAACTGTAAAAAGCTTCTCTTGGAGGTAGATGTTCTTGATTAAGTTGTTCCAAGTCTTTCATCCATTCATAAGGAAAAAATTCTTTTCCGGCTTCACATTTGTATGCTTTGAGATACATTTCATAGCTATATCCAGGAGCGATGAAGTTTGTACAATCTAAGAACAAAAAAGATCCTATTCCGATAACAGGCATCTTGTTTCCTTTTTTTATAACAAAATCAAAATCTTTGCCGGAGACATCTTTCAATTTTTGAAGCAGTTTTCCTTTCATCACATTGACATCATAAGTCTGTGAATTGAATCCTAGGATAGGTAGTTTTTTCATATAGCTATACAAATCATCCAGAACTTTTTCAGCTCCTGTTCTCCGTCTGAAACGATTTTGTTCATAATCAGTACGAAACTTTTCTTCAGCTTTTTCCAGTCGTTGTAATTCACCTTCTATCTGTTTTATGATTTGTGAAAATTGTTTTTCCAATCGGCTATATGATTCTTCACTAATATCTTCCAAGTATTCAATGAACTTTTCAACACATTCATCATCATCCCCGTTATTGACAATACAACGTGGGTTGTTGAAGCCTGGTACATTTGAACAAATCGAAATACTTAAAAGTTGATGCTCGTTAGTGTAAATGGTTATGTCTGTATCTCGATCTTTTTCGCAATTAGGTAACAAACACTCTATATCGAATGTTGCAAAAAACGGAAAGTATCTCAAGGAATCATCTGACCCGATATCTATCCTGAATTGAATCTTCAGTTTGTCGAATATTGTAGCAGTAGGTTTGTATTGCCCTGCAGAAAACTCCAGATTTGTTGCCTCTGAGATTGAACATCTGTGTCTTTTCAGATTCCCCAATCTGTCATAACAAGTAGAACACGTTGGACATCTGTAGGCTTTGACATATCCATCCAAGTTTGTAATAAGACTGAAGTGATCGATATAAAGATCCAAATATAGATTCTCCTTATAACTGGAGTTTGAATTCCAAATAACTGTTGAAGTCGCATCATCATTTAAAGAAAACACTGTTATCTTCAGTTGAAATGCTTGCTCCAAAAGCAATAAATCACCTTCTGTTACTCCTTTTCCATCACACTTCTTAGCACTATCACCATAGATGAAACTATGATATTGTTGTTGGTACTCCTTCACCTCCTTAATTATCGGATCTTTTGCAAATCCACCGTTTTTTTGTAGTTTTTTGTGTAAAGCTAGACATCTAAAAAAACAAAGATTGTCGGTAATTCGTATTCCTTTTGTGTTTTTTAACATGGTTCGTATGTGTCTGTTGTTAATGAGGTGAGAGGGTAAATGCTCTGGTGGTGATCCAACTTTTCCCATTCCAAGTAGTTTGTAGAAATAAAACGAAATGTTTGTGATTAACATCAATCTCCAAGTTGAATTTGGTCTCCGTCTCAAACTATTTGTACGATGATCAGTCTCCATAACATCAACAAAAAAGTCATCAAGATCTCCTTCAGTTTCAATCAGTTTAGCTTTTGGATATACAGTAGCATTGTTTGATGATGAGTGAAAGTATCGGATTTCACCATCATTTTTATTTTCTAGTATACAACCTACGCTACAGTTGACTTTTGCTCTTGAGCTCAATTGTCTCCAAACTTTTTTTAGCAATTCTAACACTCTTGAATCATGATAGTCATTTTGGTAGGTATCAGCTTGGTCTCTTGGAATCCCATCCCAAAGTCTTACATTTAAAAGTTCTATGACTTTTCCAGCTCTATGTTTCGTTTTCATAGCTCCCCAATATCTAGCTATCAAATCATCCCATTCTTCATCTTGAAAAGTTGGAGCTATGCTATCATCAAAAATACCTAGGGTTGATAGTCGGGTAGGTCTTTCAAAATTTAAATCTTCCATTTCTTGTTCTTCTTGTTCTTCCTCTTGTGCTTCTTCTTCCTCTTCTTCTTCTTCTTCTTCTTCTTCTTCTTCTTCATTTTCTATCATTGGATCATTCTCATTTTCTTCAACTATCTCCTCCGCAACCGGTTCTATATCTTGAGCTATTATGTTAGTCTTTGATGATGAAGGTTCAGTACCAAACCCTGTTTGATTGATTGTTTCATCAGGTAAACGAAAACAAATGAGATTTTCTTCTAACCATTTCCAATTAGGAGAAATTTCAGAGGTATTTTCTTCTACATTCGCCTCCCGATAATTTAAACTTTGTCTACAATAGAAATGTTAACACATAATAGTTGTTCTATAAAACATTCACATACATTTTGTATGAAATGTAACACAAGAAAAAATGACTTAAACACTATTATCAATTAATTTTTAAAATGGGATTGGGAAAAAATGTCTCAAACATTAACATTATTATTAGTTAGGTTTTTAAAAACTTCCTGTGTACTATGAGATGAATTCTCAACTCCCTCTTTTACATTCATTCTCTGATATTCTGAGTCCTGTCTACAATAAAGAGATAACGCATTTTTTTTGCTGATTCATGAGATAACTCTAAAAAACCAGCAAAAAGAATTATTCTACTAACATTATTAATTTATGATTTTAAAAACTTACTGCATATCAAAGACTATCGTACTCGTACTTTCAGTAGTTGCTGAAACTTGAGAAGTTGAAGGTGTGTTTTGAAAAGCATTTTCAAGTTCCATCTCCATTTTATTTTCATATTCAGCGTTATATTCGTCATTCATGTATTCTCTATCAGCATTTGAAAAACTGATATCATTTTGATTTTTCATGAGCCATTCCCATTCCTTATGTATGTCTACATCAGCATCCTCCTCTTCTGTTTCCATAGTACTATAATAACAATAAAATCATTACTTTTAATAGAAGTAACAATAGCACATAAAAAGGTAAGTTAAATGTCTCAGCTAATAAATTTTACCTTGTGAATAAAACTCCTAGTAGTCAGTTGGTATATTATATAGTAGATGTCGAGTCTTCAGTTACTGTTGTTAGAACGAGTGATTTAAGTAAACAAAATATTTAAGTGAGATATTAAGTCAGATAATTAAGTCTTAAATTCAATGAAAAACTTTCAAATTCACTCAGAAAAACTTTTAATAGTTAGTGGATGTAGTAGTAGATGTTGCTCCTCCGATTGCTGTTGTAGAACTGGATGCTTTCTGTGTGAAAACAGTGGCTCTTAAATAGCTAAAGTTGCACTGATTGAACTCTATGAATACCAATCTTCTTTATAATATAACTATGAACCAGCAATTCTTCCACGCGAAAACCAATGCTTTCGCGGGAATAAACAACTTATTTTCACACGAATGGAAACCGTTGCTTTCGCGGGAATGAATATTTTATTTTCACGCGAATGGAAACAATTGCTTTCGCGGGAATAGAAATTTTATTTTCACTTGAATACAAACCATTGCTTTCGCGGGAATAAATATTTTATTTTCACGCGAATGGAAATCGTTGCTTTCGCGGGAATGAATATTTTATTTTCACGCGAATGGAAACCGTTGCTTTCGCGGGAATGAATATTTTATTTTCACGCGAATGGAAACAATTGCTTTCGCGGGAATAGAAATTTTATTTTCACTTGAATACAAACCATTGCTTTCGCGGGATTAAATATTTTATTTTCACGCGAATGGAAACCGTTGCTTTCGCGGGAATAAATGTTTTATTTTCACGTGAATGGAAACCATTGTTTTCGCGGGAATAGAAATTTTATTTTCACGCGAATACAAATCGTTGTTTTCGCGGGAATAAATAATTTATTTTCACGCGAATGGAAACCGTTGCTTTCGCGGGAATGAATATTTTGTTTTCACGCGAATGGAAACCATTGCTTTCGCGGGAATAGAACTTTTATTTTCACGCGAATGGAAACCATTGCTTTCGCGGGAATAGAACTTTTATTTTCACGCGAATGGAAACCGTTGCTTTCGCGGGAATAAATAATTTATTTTTCACGCGAATGGAAACCATTGCTTTCGCGGGAATTCATGTTTGTATTCGTGTGAAAATAAAATTTGTATTCCCGCGAAAGCAACGGTTTCCATTCACGTGAAAATAAATTATTTATTCCCGCGAAAGCAATGGTTTGTATTCAAGTGAAAATAAAATTTCTGTTCCCGCGAAAACAATGGTTTCCATTCGCGTGAAAATAAAATATTCATTCCCGCGAAAGCAACGGTTTCCATTCGCGTGAAAATAAATTATTTATTCCCGCGAAAGCAATGGTTTGTATTCAAGTGAAAATAAAATTTCTGTTCCCGCGAAAACAATGGTTTCCATTCGCGTGAAAATAAAACATTCATTCCCGCGAAAGCAACAGTTTCCATTCGCGTGAAAATAAAATATTTATTCCCGCGAAAGCAATGGTTTGTATTCAAGTGAAAATAAAATTTCTGTTCCCGCGAAAACAATGGTTTCCATTCGCGTGAAAATAAAACATTCATTCCCGCAAAAGCAAGGGTTTCCATTCGCGTGAAAATAAAATATTTATTCCCGCGAAAGCAATGGTTTGTATTCAAGTGAAAATAAAATTTCTGTTCCCGCGAAAACAATGGTTTTCATTCGCGTGAAAATAAAACATTCATTCCCGCGAAAGCAACGGTTTCCATTCGCGTGAAAATAAAATATTTATTCCCGCGAAAGCAATGGTTTGTATTCAAGTGAAAATAAAATTTCTATTCCCGCGAAAGCAATGCTTTCCATTCGCGTGAAAATAAAATATTCATTCCCGCGAAAGCAACGGTTTCCATTCGCGTGAAAATAAGTTGTTTATTCCCGCGAAAGCATTGGTTTTCGCGTGGAAGAATTGCTGGTTCATAGTTATATTATAAAGAAGATTGGTATTCATAGAGTTCAATCAGTGCAACTTTAGCTATTTAAGAGCCACTGTTTTCACACAGAAAGCATCCAGTTCTACAACAGCGATCGGAGAAGCAACATCTACTACACCTTCCATTGCAACTACTAGGAGCTTTCTCTTTATAAAAGGTAAAATTTAAAAAATTTGTAATTCTCTATCTAGCAAAAATCAAGATTAGTTTAACTATAATGTAAAGTATGAAATAAATAATCTTTGTCCTACATGAAAAGCTTAATTATACATTATTTCTTTCTTTTTTAGAATACTATGGAGGACTTTTCTGCTTCTTACATGGATTTAAAACCAATCGAAAACAAACAAAAAACACTCAAAACATCCACCAAAAGAAAAAACTCTAACTCTGTTACAAAAGAAACAACAATAAAGAGACGAGCTCTTCCAAAACTGGTTTTACCCTCAACATCAAACACTATGGAACAAAAAGAATTGCTCACTGATGCTGAAAGGGCTCTCAAGATGGCCAAATCTCTCAAAAAATGGAAGGCATGTGATTTGAAAAAGATTGGAGGGTTTCTTACACTAGCATCACTCCCTGCTCCATCAGTTTTGCAAATAGTTTCTATTGAACAGAATACTGGCGCATACGGAAATTACTACATTCTCACCTATCTTGATAATTCATCTGGAACGAATTTTCAGAAAGTCGTTTGCCCTAGTAGAGTAGTTGAAAGCTTCAATGTTGATAACTACCCATTACCTTTCAACATTTTGTACTTGGGTGAGATGGAAAACTCAAAAAAACCAGAGACCACTTACTACAATGTCAAACGTATCAGCACAAAACGCTTAACCACAATGGAAGCTACCGCTGAAGCTGAAAAACTGAGAAAAATGAGTGAAGAAGAACTCAAACTCGCTTACGACATTGAGTATCTCAGCAATTTCAAAGAATGTTCAATTTTTGCTTACATCGAAGTTGTAGAAAGATTCATTCCTTTCCGATTCAATGGAGAAGAATCCATTGTAAATTGCATTCGTTATGTCACTGAAAAAGATGGAAAAAGAGAGACGAGAACACTTTTACTACCAGTCAGATACAACGAGGAAGCTAAAAGATGTGCACCTGGTGTGATGATTTACAAAGGGAAAAAACAAAGTAAGAATGGAAATCCTATTCCATACCACAATGTTGTCTTCATTTCTTCAACCAACGCTAGTGATTGGGAGCAATATTGCACACAAACAAATTCCAATAAGGAGCTAACAACAACAAAGAATGAGGATGAAGTTCTTAAGGAATTCCTAGAAAATGAATTACAAGATTTTGATGAACAGCTTGGTGTTGATGGTATGTAAACTCAATATCGAATGCTGACAACATGTAGTCTCAAGCAGATAAAACGAACTATAGTGCTTTGTATTATGCAAAATTTACTGTAAAATTTTAATCATCTAAAGGGTTAATTTGATGATTTTCTCAAAATTTAAGAAAAAGCTTATGTATTGATTGTCATTACAAGTTGTAGTGTTTTGTATTATTTAATATTTACTGACCCTAGCTATATTGTATGAGATTTTCCCTACTTATTACACAATAAATGTATATATCCACATATTGTTTCATTTTTAATCACTGTATTTATTCAATGTAGATATATCTCCTCTCTCCTCTTTTCATCTCTCCTCTCTCTCAACATACTCTCTCCTCTACCAAATACCCCTCTCTCCTCTCTTGCAGTTATTTCCCAAATACTGTAGATTTTAACCATCTAGTGTAAATGTAAATATATCCATAAATATGTGCATAATTATCCATATATACATGAATGTATAGAAAAATTAATTGCTAGAAAACTAAAAGATCTCTCTCTCAAGATACCATATGTATGTATGTATGAATGCATTGATTGTCATTACAAGTTGTATTGCTTTGTATAACTTAGTATTTACTGACTCTAGCTATATTATATAGGAAGATTTTCCCTACTTATTATGTAATCAGGTATATAATCATATAATGTTTCATTTTTGATCAATATATTTATTTAATGTAGATATATCTCCTCTCTCTATGTAGATATAAATATACTAATAAATACATACATAATTAACCATATATACATGAATGTATAGAAAACTAAAAAATCTTTCTCTCCTCTCTCTCCCTCTCTCCCTCTCTCAAAATATCATATGTGTTCGAGTTATGTAAAAAAATTATCAAAACTTAAATGCCATACATTCAAAATCTAGCTGCCATATGAGTTCAAGTTAAGTAGAAAATAATCAAAACTCAAATGCCACTTAAATGCCGCTCAAATGCCACTCAAATACCCCTCAAGTAAAATACAATATAAACTCGGCGAATTCATCCAACGCCGTAACCCATTGCATTCACCCCAGATAATAACCCCACAAAAAAACACTTGGTAGGGAGATCTGCTCATATATTACTACTTGCAGCTTTTTGCCAGTGAGTTTTACCCATGAAAGTTCATGCCTCCAAAAAACACGTCATACAGCTATGATGGATGCTGATGCAATAAGCTGTGATGTCATAAAACAGTTCAAATACACAAATCATCACTTTGTGTGGACTCTGAACTGTGTGCCAACTAGTGATAACACACCTGCTATCACATGTCAGTCACATGTCAGAATTAAAGCTTTTCATTAGGTTAGTAACTAATCCTACTACCCCCAATCTGAAGAGATGGAATGCACACCTGTGGTAGATGGTGAAGGAAAGTTTATATGGAATGCTATAGAATACAATGGACATACCTACTCACCTTTTGGGTGTGATTTTACAGGAAGAATGGACAGCTATAGGAAATCATTTACTGTATATGATGACGATATCTATTTAACAAACTATCCAAAATCAGGTAAATGAATCATTGCATTTATATCTTACAATTATAGAGAAAGCGCAGATTCATCAAAGTACAAGTTCAGCCTGTTACCAACTTTAAGCAATTTAAAAAAGGGAGTTTAGATATTGTATGATGATTGCATACTGTAATATGTACAGTTTGTTAGACAACCTTTGCTTTAGTATAAACATGACTTGACTGAGTGATCTTCTGCTTACATTAAAAGCTGTAAAAAGCTGGTAGATAATCTGCTTTAAGGACTTGAGATATTGCCAATATAGACTTCATTCAAGCTTGTGTGTGTCTGAAACTTGCTGTTTGTGTTGGATATTTGCATATGCTTCCAAGCTTTTTTTTTATGTTTCTCAGGAAAAAGCTAATAAAGGATAGACTAGGTGCGGTTTTATCTCCATTATACTTTCTTCTTTATATACGAAAATGTGATGCAATTGTTTAGTTCATGACTTTAGCTGCACATAGATAAGTTTAAAAAATAAGAAATGTTGGTGTATCATGTTACGAGATTCAACTCCTGTAAAATAATCTTTTCTCACTTTTAGAAGTTGATAACGTCTCTCAGTAGAGGATCCCGATTGGATTTCGCACACTTTAGAATTATAAACTTTGTGATCGCTAACAAAATTTTTCAATAGTCTCTTAGCTTTTATTTAAACATTTAAGATTTGTCTTTCCTTGGCATACCATTTCAGTTTTATGGCTTCCTTTGTAAAATGAATCAGCATTTAGTCTATTCTTGCCCGCTACTTTTAGCTTTGCATTTCTCCATGCGCGCACTATTTCACTTCATTCCAGTGTAGAGCGGACACTCATAAAAGTAAAAACTAGCTGTTGTTAGTAAAGCGAGAGAAGAAGGGGCGGGGATGGAGGAAGGGGCGGGGAGAGAAGAGGGGCGGGAATGGGGAGAAGGGCTATCGGAGGAGGGACAATACAGTCACTATCAAAGAGACAAAAGACAGCGAAAGAGAAAAACAGAAGCATTATTTAAATTCATCCATATTGTTTCTAGGCACTCACTTTGTTTGGGAGATTCTAATGATGTTAGTAAATGGATCAGCCGTGCATAGACAAGAACACAAACATCACATGATGATAGAACTAAAGTTTGATCCAACAGCTTCAAGAGGGGCCCACAGAAGGATAATAAACACACACTTGAGATGTGATGATGTACCACCAAATATATTAAATAATATCAGGTATAAGCGTATCGTTGGTTTGATAGGCAACGTGAGCGATGACTAACATACCGTATACTAGCACAAGTTGTATGACTAATACGCCACAGATGATTTCTGTAAAGTTCTACAGTTTTTTGTTCTCGTTCTTTGTTTTATTCACAAACCAAAGATTTTAATTCAAAAAGGTTTTCAAAATTAGTTTTTTAAAAATAATCGTAATTGTTGGCCAATAAATGTATGAGTTAAAGGGCTTGAGTTATCCTAGCGTTGAGAGGACAACTCCGCAGTGTAATATTTTAAGTCTTATCAATAGACAAGTAATCTGTATTGTATTGTTTAATATATAATAGATCTCTTTTGGTTTAGAGGTAAGATAATACAAGTACACAGAAATCCAGCAGACGTGGCTGTTTCTTGGTTCCATCACTTAAAGAAGGAAGTGAAAGGTGCTGCCTTGGCTTATGGCTGGGATGATTATGTAACAAAACTTTGCTGTGACAGAAACAGAAGTAAGCCTTGTATTATTTTTAGTTCATCAAACACTTATTGACTATAAGACTTTTATTTCATAAAGTGGCAAACCTAATTTTAATTTTTTGTTAAACCTGTGAAGAGAAAAGTCACTGGTTGTGCTATATTCTAATTTTGTGTTGTTACAGTGCTCAATGGCACTTGGTTCGACTACACATGTGAATGGTGGACTCGTTGTAACCAAAACCCAAACTATTTGCCACTTTTCTATGAAGATTTGAAAAAGGTTAGTCAGTTGCTGACATTTTTGATAAATGTTGGACTGTTGCCAAATGCAGCCAACACCTTTTTTACCAGTTACATTATTTACAGAATCCAGTGAAAGAAATCACAAAGATAGCAGAGTTTATAGAAGTGAAAGCGGATGAAGATTTAATACAAAGTATTGCGGATCAAACTTCTTTTCAGAAGATGAAAGAAGCAAAGAGAAGAGGTGAAGTATCTGAACTCTGGCACTTTGCCAATGGCTACTCGATGTACAGGAAAGGTAGGAAAGCTAGCATAAATCAATTAAGTTTTTAAGCTATAGTTTATGACTAAGCTGTAACAAAATCAACAAGAGTCGAATCCAGGTTGTTTTATTCTATCAACCAATGCAATATTTTGTATATTTCATGTTGTTGGTTTTTAACCACAACAATATTTAAGGTTTTCATAGAAGTTTGATTATTTGTGTTATATCATTTGGTGCAGGAATTGTGGGAGATTGGAGGAATCATTTCACTAAAGAGCAACATCAACAGTTTATGGAATATTATAACCAGAAACTTCAAGACTTTCCAGAACTCCACCATAGACATGTGAAATACTTGCAGTGGTAAAAACTATCACATAGAGATCGGATATTAAAGTCTATTTGTTACGCAGCTGGAATTTTTAGACAGCAATGTACTCCATTGATGGCTGCCATTTCTGTGTGAGAACTGGCAGAATGCTATATGTTGGAAGAAGTTTGATACAGGATTCAAGTAAAAACAACCCAACCTGGCACGCTTTTAATAATAAATATGTCCTTTGATTGCAACTGAACCGGAGAAATATATATACATTATGAGAAATGACTTTTCCTCAAAAAATAACAGAATACCACACAAACATAATGATAATAATCAACTGTTTCAAAGTAAATTATTGTCTTAAAGTAAACTCAAAATAAGCCAGCAATTTGGTCAGTTACAGTCCCTGATTGATAGGTACGCATGCACCCACTAGAACTAGTAGAAAATTACCAAAACTGTTAAAAGGTTGTGAAGCGTGATGTTTCAAAACAAGTTTTTGTCATATTTAAAATCTGCACCTTTTATTGCCCCAGAAGTATATAATTGGACGAGATCCATTAATTAGAAATCAGTCAAATTGTGGGGAAAGTTAGATTTGTTCATTGATAGGTACTAAACTCAAACTAAGGAAATGCATTTGTTTAACCAGGGCACTTTAGTAAATGAAGCCAGAAAGTTGACACCATTACAACACAAACGGCAGGAAGCCCGCTCTATAACTGGAAATAGTTCTATTTTGAGGAGCGTACACAGATTTTAAACTAAAGTGAAACCGTTTCGCAATACATTTTGCTTTTGTAACATTTCAACGCTTAGAAAGAACCATGCAAGTTTTGAGACTCCCATGGTAATTTGCTTTCTAGTTTTAGTTCTCGTTAAATTTTCACCTTAAAATTTAAGTAACGATAGGCTGATCTTCTGTTTAAGGTTTAGACGCTCTGCATTATACATGTAATCAATCTGTAGTAATACAGTCACATTTGGTGGGTGGCATTACAAGGGTTACAATACAATGCTTTATGAGGCTTCCAGACTCATAATCCAAGGCTTGGAGTTGTCCTTTCTACTAATGGGTCGGGCAAGTCCAGAGTCGGAGTTGTCTATTCATTTTGTAAACATCCAACAACGTTGGAACACAGACGATGTTTAACTCATGCATCGACATAGTTTATACTGGGTCCATGGCATAGACATGGATACGATCTATGCAAAAACCGATAAGAAGCCGAGATTATTTTGTTCATATCACTCGGCGCGCAATTCAGATTGTCAATCAACAACATTGAACATACATACATTCATTGCTAAAAATCAAGCAAACGTATGTAGCTGTAGTAGCAGTACCTATATATTATTTTCAGTAAATCTATCTACAAATTACTTCGTACATTTATTATTGATGATAATCATCATATCAATCAATAATAAATATTTATTGTTGTTGTTATTATTATTATAATTATTATTAATTAATTATTAAAAAAAAAATTAATTATTATTATTATTATTATTATTTATTATGATGGTGAATTATTATTTATTATTGTTGTTTATTTATTAATAATAATTAAATACTTATAATAATAATTATTGCAATAATAGTTACAGTAGTCAATAATAATAATTAATTATTAATAATATATTATTATTACAGTATTTTTTTTAATTATATTATAATTATTATAATAATAATTAATTAGTATTATTATTATAATTATTATTATTTATTACTATAATTATAGTTAGTAGTAGTTATTAAATTATTATTGATAATTGATGATAGTTAAAAAATTAATAATAATTATTTATTATTATTATTAGTTAATTATTTTTTGATAATGATAATAGATATAATAATTATAATATTATTATTATTAATTATTGGTTACTTATTTATCAATACTTGTTGGATATTGATAATTTGGTGGAGACAGAGAAAACGCAAGCACTCACCAGCAAGATTTAAATCTAAAGTGCAGCAGAAGATGACGTCCTGTCCAAGGTTACGTATTTAGCTTTAGGCTCTGTATATACGAAGCGTCTCCAAACACAATCCGTGGTGGTGTATAAAACCTTAGCCTATTATTTATTATTATCTTAAACCCAATAATTCCTGAATCATATAAATATTATAGTGCATATCCAACATGCCCCCTTCTTTGGGAACTAAGAGCATATGTATGTACATCATCTATTGAAGCCAGGTAACACATACAGCAACCAGTTAGTAGCAAATCATCAACCAAGAAGCACCTGTTGTATGTATAGTTACAGTAGTATTTACTATTTGTTGTGTGATTTGAAGCCTCAAGGAGCGATTAATAAAGTGTTCATATACCAAACAAAGTTTAGTATAATAATACTGAGCATGTAGGAAATTATAAGTACCTTGAGATAAAATCTAGAGTTACCAGAGATGGAATCTAACTGACCTGATACAATTATATTATACCTGGTTAATAATAGCTATGTATCTTTTGAAACTGAAGTTTCTTATTATACTGGACAATGAACTTACTATGTACCTGTAAGTACTAAACCATTAACAAATATTTGTAATACCGTTATTCTTATGAATTATCCATAAGTACCATGTACCCAACCCAGTTTTAAACATTTTAATCACATGCGAGACATCAACCTCTCGGCATCTAGTCTCCTGCCATACACACGCGAGACATCAACCTCTCGTCATCAAGTCTCTCTGCACATACTCCCAATAAACACTCACCTCTATGTTTAAATCTGTACTCCTTGAACTCTTAATGTCTAAATGTCCATTACCTTATATAGGTGAAGCCTGCAAACATATTTACTGGCGTATTTCTTTTTATAGCAACGTTCTTGACCCACCAACTATCATCTACATTACCTCTGCCATTTTCCTTTTACATCAAAAACATCGGTGTTTGTCAGTAAGTTTAGTTTTCTGATATCATGTAACCCCCAAGAGATGTCCAGTGGAGCCCTTGACCACATACACTGATATTACAGATAAGCTGGAAAAACTTCCAATGCAAACTTTCAACATCCCAGCTACACACAACTTGGAACCATCCACTCCTTCTAGAGACTCCGCTGGCATACGTAATTTTAAATTCAAATGTTTGCTAGTTTCTTCTATTAACATTGACACTCCTGCACCGGTGTCGAGAATGAATTCAGTCTCACTTTCATTAACTTTCAGTGAGCAATTGATACTGTTCCCAATATAATTTGGATCACGTGTTAATCTATTTACAAACCTCACTCTATGAGAACTTTTACAACCACTGCCATCACTACTTTTGTTATAATGATGTGGTGAGTTGCTATGATCTAGTATGTTATTACGTCTACTGCTTTAGGTACTACAGTCCTGTGAAGTGTGTCCACGTCGATCACATATAAAACACCTATTATCAGGGCAGCTACGGACTTGATGTCCGATTTTCCCGCATTCAAAAGCATTTACTACTCTTCCTGATTGAAGAGCTAGGTCATTTCAAATAACTACTTGATGACGGAAAACTCTCTGATGAATTAGAATTGTAGCCACAACTAGGCCTGTAGCTACCATAGTACTTTCGTCTGTAATACCCACTTGAATGTCTCTTACTATTTTCTTCATATCCAATACCCCTGTAGTATTTACTACTGGGAGAATATCCCTTATATGAGCACATGTAACAGCCGCTTCTGTCACTACCATCACTAGATCGGCTACTGTCACATGGGTGACTAGAATATCTTTCACAGTTTCTACTACCTCTACGTGAAATCCTATATTTATTAGGGGAGCTTGGATAATCGGATTTAGTGTCCCAATAATTCCCGTGATATCTTCTATGTTTATTTATATACAACCTATGCGTTGATTTCTCGCTATCTGAATTATAAGGTTTTCACACGATGAAAACTCCCGAATTTATTAACCGTGGATACTTTCTGATCGACGGATCAGGCTGTCTCGACAGCGCTCAAAATTTCTTCTGACACGTTAGCCATTAGTCTGCCCTTTAGTTTGGTTAACAACTGTAGCCAAGAAAGTTCTGTTTCTTGGATTAGCATTTTTCGAACTGGAGAGTCGGGTAAACCATTCACTGCAAGGGCTACTGCAAAACGTTGTCTCCAACAATCATTATCAACACCCAGGCTCATAGCCCTGCTAAGTTTTTCAACCACAAGGAGCCGTGACAAACTTCATGGTTTTGACCTAAAGGTTTCCCTTCAATTGTAATGATTTTTTAGAACCTGAAGTGCTTGTTCAATTCCATCATCATCTTGGTTTTTTAGCTTGAACCCTAATGGTTGTAAAATTGTTATACCTTTGCTACCAATGGCAATGAGTAACACGAGCAATTTCTTCTACCTCTGAATCTATTTAATAGATGAGTTTTATCATTATCGTCTGTCACCTCTTTACCCAAGTCAACGCAGATAACTTCATTGAAACATTGAATTGAGTTAGCCAATTGTTAAACGACAGTGAGAGATTTTTACTACATATTTTTAATTTAGGAAATGATTTCAGGTACAGTCTATTGTTCACGTGAGCCATGTTCACAGAGATCAATAAACGTACACAATAAAAAAAACAGAAATTGTCCTAGATTTTTCCACAGTACACTTGTTAGTACTGTTATTTTTGTATCAGTATAATCACACTATGTTATCACCTTCAACACTTTAACTAAGCAACGCTTATAACAATAACACTGTGAACAATAACAACTACAAGCAGTGTCGAAAAATTTTGAGAATCAACCAGTTGGAAAAGGGTGTTTTCATCAGTTTTAAAGGCAAGTTTTACTGGTTCCGGTTGCCATTAAAGCTCCCATAAGGGCTATTAATAACTTGGTATGATAGAATGACATTTAAATAGCAATAATCAAAAATCGGTGCTGCATGAGTGTACACATCGGTATTATTACAAAAAATCCATCTTTTTATCTTTAACCACCTATGGCTGAGTAAAAAAAAATCTATAGTAAACATATTCAAATCTTATCAATATAAATATCATATAATAATTATAGTATGTACAATAAAATACCATTATTTGGTGTGATAAATAGGTGTCACTGTCAATTATAAAAATACTAATAATAATTTAAACACACTTTTGTAGTATTTGTTATGATGCACTACTACACTACTTAACCATTTTTCTGCGAAATCAAATGACAATAATAGACAGCAACTAAAAGTAATAGTAATAATCATGGACATGCTTGTAGTGTAATTGTTAACATCAGTTTAAAATTATTTAGAACAGTTGTTGCTGTTATTTAAATTATTATAATTCTCATATAATTATTACTATAACTTATAGTAATAATAATAGTAATAGTAGTAATAACAAGAAACATCATCATCATTCACAGAGCTGTGGATGCATCACAAAAAAGTTGGTGATTCGAATCAAATCAAATCTGAATGAAATCGATTTAAATCAAATCTCAGCACCTTCCTAAAATTTATGATTTGGATCAAATCGGGCTCCTTTGAGATTCTAAATGTTTGCTAATTATTATTAATCACATTACGCTTTTGATAGTTGAACACAATAGGTAACTGGAATAAGTACTACGCACAAATTAAGACTTCGATGCCTGTGTGTGGCACATATTATGACAAAGTCTAGGATGAAATACTATCACACATTATTATATTATTACCAATTATTACTAGATCTATACCTGCCATTGGTGCCTCATTTAAGCATGGTTCACAATAAAATAGTCTGAAATTGTAGTGCTCAACATTCCCTTTGTCGTTTGTAATGTCTGCATCAAGCTATTGCTTTCGTTGTCTAAAGCAATTGTTAACACATAAATATAAATTGTTTAACATACAACGCAATGCACACAACATAAGCTGCACTGGTGATACAGGCTGTTGCTTCTTGGTACAGTGAATTTAATACATCATTTGCCTACTTGACACCTCTTATAGTTTTAATACTATATATATTATCTCAAAAACTTCCATGGTGAACGGTTTAATGTATATTTTGTGTTGAGTATCGTTGATATGTTGGGTCTTCGGATCTATTCAACAATGGAAGTTTTGTTTCATTGTTGGCAGACATAGACAGGTGTCTAATAACATATAGCATCTACGCTTATCACTGTAGATTGTGGGGGAGTCATGTGGTGCCCCAAGCAGCAAGTACACAACTTGGATGTAAGTGGTAAATTATATTGAAACTACAATGATTAAACAAGTTTAATGTGAGAGAAGATTTTACTTCATGGTGTGTATTTATTGAGCTCTCGGTTTGAATAGGGAGGGGTTACAGCTGCCCGTGCTTTGCTCTCAAACTGTGAAGAGAAGGTGGCCGTGGCTCATAATAAATCTGTTAGAATTTATGATAAGTTCTCGCTTGATCAGATCCTACAGATGAACTTTGGTATGTTACTCTTTACTGATTGGTTATCTATGATTGTTACTTCTTACTGATTGGCTATCTATGACTGTTACTCCTTACTGATTGGTTATCTATGATTGTTATTCATTACTGATTGGCTATCTATGATTGTTACTCTTTACTGACTGGTTATCTCCGACTGTTACTTCTTACTGATTGGTTGTTTATATTTTTTACTCCTTACTGATTGGTTATCTGTGATTGTTACTCCTTACTGATTGGTTATCCATTACTCTTACTCCTTACTGATTGGTTATCTATGATTGTTACTTCTTACTGATTGGTTATCTATGACTGTTACTTCTTACTGATTGGTTATTCAGTAACGTCACTCATTGCTGACTGGTTATATTTACGGTTTCCTTGTTTCCACACAGAGAGTGATATAACTGCACTGGCATGGACTGATCAAGGAGTTGGCCGGTTTCTATTGGTGATAGAACACTCTGGTTTACTGCATACTATACACACTAGCAGTGAGAGAGTAGTCAATTCACAGAGAGTTTATCAGGCTAGCAATGATGTAGACAGTACAGTTGGGCAGTTGCACTTTGTAGAGAGATCCAGTAAGTGCACTTGGAATGTCTGGTTTTTACTCTTCTCTGATTCAGCATGTATGTGCACATGCCTTCTGTAGAGGACCTGATAGCCTTTGCTTCACTTATCAGACAATATCACAACTAATAGAATGTAGACTTATAGATATAAAGTTGTATCATCACTTGTTTGTAGATACACTGTTTATATTGGGGTCTGGTGAACTGCACTGTTACACACACATGGACTACAATGCACTGGATAGAGCTCTAAGTGAAGGCTCTATGATGAAGGCTATGACATTATACAAACAGATAGTTCATTCATCTACTGCTGTATCTACAGATATATCTTGTGTTGTGTGTGATACATGTGATGTCTATGAGGATTGCATCTCTCTTTATCTAATGGTGAGCGTACATGTCTGTCTGTCTGTTATATTTATTATGTCTTTGTAGTCTGTCTGTGGTACCATCTATGTCTATGTTATACCCAATCAGCTGCTACTTTGTTACCCGCTTATCCTATTACACTTTTGCAACTAAAATTGGTTGTTGCCTTAGTTCCCTTGCTGTGCTCTATTGTGAGGGGGTGGGTTGGCGTTTGGGTTTAATTATAATCCAGTCGTTTGTGTAGGGAGATGAGAGTTGTCTTCTCACAAAGATGGAATACTCTGATGGAATATGGAGTGTTGAAGGGGAAGCAACTCTGCATGGCTATGGGAATATTTTATCTGGCTTTAGAGTTACTCCACTCTACATTCTATCACTAACGGATCAGGTATTGGAATTGTCTCCATTTTATTTCGTGTATATTGTAGTTATCTTCCCTTGTTTTACTTTACACAACTGTAGTTGTCCGCCCGTTAGACTACACATTGTAGTATTCCTCTGCTGTGCACTTCCTGTGCGCTCTACGTACACTGTAGTTATCTCCCCAGATACTCCACGTACACTGTAGTTATCTCCCTATGCACTTCGCCTACACTGTAGTTATCTCCCCATGCACTCCATATATACGGTAGCTATCTCTCCATGTACTCCACAAACACTGTAGTTACCCCCCCCCCCCCATTTACTCCACATATACTGTAGTTATCTCCCCGCACACTATGCTACTGTTGTCACACACAGGGCACGCTGATACTGTGGAACTCGCTGACTTGTACAGCTGTTAGGATCTGGTCAAATCATAGAGTCGTACAGATGGGGAGGATGACTCCCACCTGCAACAGGTACGTTAATTATTTATATTGTTGTGGTATACATACAATATATCATATTGTATTGTAATGTCTACGGTTGTAGTATAAATGATTGTACAGTGGTTATACACACGCAACTGGCTGCAAGAGAAGGCTACACACTGGCTTTACTAAGGGTGCTTTCGGATACCCTATGCATAGGGCAGTCGTTGAATACTCGTTGAGGGCTCAACGATGACTGTCGTTTAACGGAAGTTGTGTGAGCATAAACCATAGACATATTTATTTTCATCAACGTCTATGAAAACTGTATAGCTGGAGCGAGCCCACTTTAGTTTCTTTACAAACAAAAATGAATTACGATGATTTTATCGTCTGATTTATTTTTTATATACATTATATAACATTGTCACGACTTGAAACGGGGAGCAAAAGTGATTGATAAAAGTTGACTCGTTAAAACTGTTTGTTAGGTGGAGTCAAGGTCAGTCAACGACGCTACCTTCCTCGCTTGCCACTTCCATCGTTGAGCCCAGATTGCCCATTGCCGCCATGTTTTTTCTGCCCTCAACGACGGGGTTTCCGAATGGTCTCGTTTAATCCCATCGTTAAGCCCTACGCGTAGGGTATCCGAAAGCACCCTAAATCTCCCCAGCTGTGAACTTGTCTATGAGTTATCTTCTCTTGACTGTCTAGTCTTAGCTCCTGACTACACGTCACAGCTTTCTGTTCCTTATGTGTGTGGGGACGGCTCCACCCCTGCCCTTCTTACTGCTATTGAACTGATAAGTCCTCAGGCTAGGTAAGTTTGTCTTGGTTATTCCATGATATCTACATTCATAGACATACAGATGACATTGTGCTATCACATTTATATATACACACACTTGTGTGTCTGTAGATGCGATATGTTGGTCTCTAAGCAACAATACACCGAGGCCTTGACCTTTGCCAAGTCCCATCAGCTAAATATTCAGGTATTAAACTGTCCTTTCTCTCACTTACGGCTTGCACAAAACTACACTGCGCTACATTTAAATGAATGTTTTGTATGTAAAATTTATTTTTATTGTCATTTATCGTTAGCTTTCTAATGGTTCCCAGCGACGTCTACTCTTGATGTGAAACTCAAAATGCTCATTAATATTTAGGTCTAGGATAGTTATCGCTTGTGGGCCTCACTATTATATTTAATAGATGATAAGACTATATACTTATTATCGATGATTAATTGACTTTTCTAGCGTGTAGTGCAATAATGTAACCTCCAAACGTGTCATAAAACTAGTGGGATGTCAAATCAATCGCTGTCAGTTTTCGCAATCGATAGAGAGGCTCGCTCGTGGTAGTTGTTGGATATTGTGGAAAGTCATAACCCAGTTTTGTGCTCAAGAGCAAAGGAATAAATAAAAAGTGTGTCATTAGTTTGCTAACTGGTCCAGGTTTGGGTTTAATTAATGGAAATATTGGCACCTTAGCTGGTAATGTTGCTGCAACCGAACAAAGTCGTGTGTGGCCAGACCATTATTTCTCATTTCTCTGCATTTATTTCCATCTACATTCCTTTCAAACTCTAGAAAAGTAATGGCGATTTTTCAAAGGCAAATTTTTATCAAGGCAGTGCATCATCATGGAACCTTGGTATGTGTGCAAATGAGACAACTCTTAACTTGGCTCGCTGGAGGTAGACTTGGATCTTTTGTTGTTGTAGACGGTTTATGAAGCATGGGCTATATCTCTATCTTACACCCTCACTCAAAGTGACCAATCATCAGCTTCTTTCATGGCGTGTCTGGACATGCTCACTGATGTACACAGAGTGGTTGACATTAGCCTCAGTTCTATTTCAGTCCCTGGTAGGGTAGCCGATGACCACTCCTTCAAGGCTGTTATAGACTCAGTGCTAAAATATGCATTAAAGAGATTAGATGTAGCTGATCACACCAAGTGCACATGTGACAGGATGACTAAAGTGAGTGACAGGTGTCAGTGTGGTTGTGGCCGTCACCTAGCAACCCTTTTACAGCACAAAAGTTTTCTGACTTTTATACCATTTAAATCGTTGGTTTGTTTAGAATCTGTTGTTGTTATTTTATGTGACATTCTGTGTTTTTATCGTAGGTGCTCATAACCCTACAAAGGTTCACAACCTTCACCTTAGCCTATGCTCCTGAAGCAATGACGATGGATGGGTGGCACATGTTTTTTGATTGTAACCTACAACAGGAGATCCTGTCGCTAGCAAAATCTCGATCTACTGCTGTGGCAATGACTGTCTGGTCTAGACATAAGGTTGGTATAGAGAGTTGTCTCCTTTTTATGATTTGGTTTACTATTTATATCCATAGACATGTACATGCGTATGTTATACTTTATAGTGTGAGATACAGAGGTCTATGACTGTGCAATGGTTAGACGAACTACTGAACTGTATCAACCCAACATCAGACTACACGACTCTCTGCACATGGTTAAGTGATCACATGGTACCTGTCATAGACAAGCTAGAGCAGGTGCCCTTTTCTCAGCTGTTAATTAAACACCTGCAGAGACTTGTCACTGACTATGAACTCTCTCATAAGGTAGAGTAGACTTGTTAGTTGTCACTGTCTGACATGTGGCCTGGCAGTCTTGTGTTATGTGGCGGTGAAGTGCTGAGCTTATTGATGCTTTGGTATAAAATACAAAGTCTTTTGTAGCTATTATTGACTTATTTGTAACCAGTGAATAACATATTTTTGTGTTAAATGGTTGAGAGACAATAAAGTAGTTGTTTTAGGAGTCGTGGCCTAAGAATTCTCTCACTCTATGTGCTCTACTGGACAAGTTTGAATCGGCGCTTCTCAGCCCCTCCCTAACCAAACTCAAACTGACAAGGGAGAACCTGAAGGCTATTCTTGAGCTGAAGCAGAAATATCACTGCAACCTTTCATATGTGCAGTATTGTGAGGTAACACTGTACTATGTCTTATCTCTAGTATTGTGAGGTAACACTGTACTATATTGTATGTCTAGTATTGTGAGGTAACACTGTACTATATGATATCTCTAGTAGTGTGAGGTAACACTGTACTATATTGTATGTCTAGTATTGTGAGGTAACACTGTACTATATTGTATGTCTAGTATTGTGAGATAACACTGTACTATATGATATGTCTAGTATTGTGAGGTAACACTGTACTATATTGTATGTCTAGTATTGTGAGGTAACACTGTACTATATTGTATGTCTAGTATTGTCAGGTAACACTGTGCTATGTCTTATCTGTAGTGTTGTCAGGTAACTCTGCAATATACCTAAAACTCACTATTGTTACGTTACAGCAAACAGAAGAGTCCATAGTGCACAGACTTCTAGATGTGGTGGCAGTGCCATCCATGTTCAGACATCACTACAACACTGTAGCGGTACGCTATATGACTCAGCATTGTATACACACAGACAAGAACCTGCTCCTCTATGTCAAGGTCAGACACAAACAACTTAACCGTGCCAACAAACACTTATGGAGTTGTTTGTCCCTGTAAGTCACTGTGTAGTTATAGAGGGAACAACTCCCAGTGTTTGCTGGCTTGGTGAGGAAGTCAACATTCATATGAGTCCACCTGTCAATGGCTGCCTTGTTCTATAGGTTGATATACTTATATATTTGTGTGTAGGACCTGATCTCTAGATACAAGTACCAGAGAGGATATGATAGTGATGGATTGTTGTGGGAACAGAAAGCTGTAGAGGTTGTTGGATGTATTAACGCAGCTAGTTACAAAGTGAGAGCTACTGTGGAGTTAGCTAAACACTGTCATAGCCCGTGGTCCAAGTGTATAGCAGATCTAGTAGATTCCTCTTGTCTTCTACACCACGAGGAGTAAGTACCTGTGTACACCTGACAGGCTAGGACTATGTATGCATCAGCGCAGGTACATAACATGTATGTCTACTTGCGGGAGGTGATCTCAGACTATCATTATGTTACAATGCTGTTAATGCGTCCAAGAACTTGTTTTATTGGAAACTGACTAGGAGTGGTATGATTGGTTCAGTCATAACTTGTTTACCGATTTTTGAACCTATCGATAGCCTCAAATAAAATGCTAGTAATTATTTAATCAAGTTGTACTGGAAGCGAAAAAGGAAATTCCACAATCGGTAAGCAAAATCGGTAGATCTACGCGTGCCTCCAGCTTCACAAACCGTCTGTAATATATGGAGTTATCTCCCTCTTGTGGCTACCAATAGAGCACCAGCTAGTTGCATCCATTTCTCTGTACATAGTCATCAGTATTCTGGCCCATCCTCAACCACAGTACATTGATGTCTTATTGCATGACCTTATTACTGTCAGTGTACAAGAATTGGAGAGTATAAAGAAGAGGTCTATGCTGTCCCACTTACTGACCTCCTACGACATACCCAAAGAGGTGGTTCCCACCCCCACTAATGTTATGACTATTCTCAAGTATATACTGAAGTGTAGCGCAGCTAGTCTCAGTGGAGTGTCACATGCCCTGCAGGTAACCTAATTGTTGTGTTTTACCTACTTAGTCTGAGAGTTACTCGCTTCCACTTGATGTAAGTGCCAGTGAGGAATTATTCTCCGTGGGTTTTATCGTCTGTTGTTCATGTCGGATATGAAAACTGTAAAACTAGACTCGCTTTTATGTGCTGTTAAAATTGTTTTTGCTGAAGCCTGCATTGGTAACGATCAATTGCTCTCCATGAAAATTTTAAGGTTTGTGGGTATCAAAAAATGTTGTATGACTTTCTACGGCGTTCAATGTTTATTGAGATGGTAGATCTTGCAAGTTTTGGAGAATTTGCGATGTAAAGGTAAAGTGAAACTATTACTAAGGTTCCGTGCTGCGACGTTGCCCCGACAGAAAGTTGACATTGCAATTGGGCATGGATACAGTAATGTCAACTTCCTTTTGTCGCAATAAAATTCGCTGTAGAACATCGACTTTAAATGTCGACGTTGAAAGGCGCTACGTCGATATAGCAATTATGTCGCGGTACCATTGCGCTAGCGTTTGTGCACACGTGCCAACTACAAATGCTTCCCGATATCAACAACCTCTCAAGCCTAATCCAATTATAATTAATTAGTAACTGCATAGGTTTGACTCAATTGTTTACTACATCCTCAGTGACTGTTTGACAACAAATTCTACGTTAGTGTAATCACTTAAGTTTTACACAGGGATCAAACTGAAGTTTGAGTAGTTGAATAATAGATAGTTATAGTGCGACGTCCGCTATACATGGATACAGATGTCACAGAACACCGGCGACTTTCAAAGTCGACTTTCTGTCAGGGCAACGTCGCAGTATATGTTGCTCAATTTTGCAAATTTCAGGACGATCGTTTTATACTGTGCAGCAGTTAACTGAGAAGCTGGTACCGATAATGATAGATATTGTGGCGTAGCTTGAATTGTTCGTCAGTTGTTACTTCTGGCTATCAAGTTAGGTCTTTTAGGAATCAGAAATTATTACATCGTCTGACCTTTGCACAATATCATACATGAAGGAAAAGCGTAAAGCGTCAAACGTTTGTGCAGAGTGTGTTTTTTCCGCTTCTTCTTGTTAATCCTGACATGGTAGTCATTGATGCCGCACACAAACTAATGTAGACATCATTCTCCATCGTACACTTCTCCACACTTTGTTGTGAAATTTCACAACACAATGTAAACACACCAATATAGCATTTTAGCATTTGCATTGCAAGTTCTGTGCATCGAACTACATACATTGTCTTGGGGAGTTATCATGTCCTAGCTGAGGTAATAACCAATATTAGTAGCATAGCTAGTTAGCCGCCGCCTTGTTAGCAGCTTTTCTTATTACATGTTGGATCAAAATCACTCACGCGGCGTAACTTTCTACCCTGTAGATCGCTGTAGGGTGCTTTTGGATACCCTACTCGTAGGGCTCAACGATTGAATTAAACAAGACCATTCGGGAACCTTGTCATCGAGGGCAAAAAAAAAACATGGCGGCAATGGCCAATTAGGGCTCAACAATGGAAGTGACAATTGAGGTAGGGCATAGAATTGTCTCCACCTAACCAATAAATTTAACAGGTCAATTTTTATGACTGTTTCTCCCGTTCTAAGTCGTGGCAACACATCATAGCGTATATAAAACAGTATAGCAAACGATAACATCATCGTTATTAACTACTGTTTATAAAGAAACTAAAGTGGGCTTCCTTTAGCTATACAGTTTCCACAGACGTTGTTGGAAATAAAGATGTCTATGGTTTGAAGCGCGAAAAACTTCCGTTAAATGACAGTTATCAATAAGCCATCACCGACTGTTCTATGAACTGTCCTACGCGTAGGGTATACGAAAGCACCCTTAGTCAATCGAAACCAATATTGCACGGGCCACGGGACAAAGCTCAAGGCAAAATTCAAGCATGCTATAACTTTGCAAAATGGACAAATTTCAGGGCAACCAGGAAAATGCGTTGACTTTTAAGGTGAATTAGGTGTGGCTGCACTGCACCGATATTTTGGTGCCGATGTACCTATACGATGTGGCATGACAATGTACCAGAGCACATCGGTGAGCTGCGACTGAACTAGCCAATCATACTGCCCAAAGTGTGGGTTTCTGCCTGTTTTATTTTCGACAATGAATTATCGTTTTCCTGATAATTGCAATAATAATAATAATTGAAAAGGAAATTCGCTGTGATGCACGGTTGTTTTTTGTTCTTAAGTTAATAATATTACTTTTAATAATTTTTTGGTTTTATTTATTATTAATCTTCAGAATATTGTGATTATTGATCATTTATTTTATTATTGTACTTGGTAATAATTTTAATTATTATTATCATTATACTCAGCAATGTTGAAATTATCAATTATCCCTATTTTATGAGCCATATAAAATAAATTCACTGAACTGAATTGTTTTACTGCCGCAACTGCATTACATCAAAATTATTTCGGTGGAAAGAGATGGATGTTTAAGTTCTATAAAATAAACATTCCTTTGGAATTTGAGGTAGATGCTAGTTGTTGATAAAAAAAATTCTAGCGGAAATGTGTTGTAATGGGGTTGTGACATTAAGAGTTATCTCTCTTTGAACTTTCTACATCCAACCGGAAGTTACCATTGTTCGTAGTATAAAATATAGTTACTTCATGCAGACTCGTGACAGTTTTTCCCTGATAGCCTCCATGCTGTCAATTGTATACTATAATGACATGTCGCTAAAAACACTTTAGACTATTTTTAAAGACAGCAGCATCAAATCTACCTGCAGCAACAAAGATTTATATTTTTTTACAGTTTTTTCAATTATTATTTATTACAGTTGTTATCCACGGAACTCCGGGGCTTGCCAAAAAAAATAACAGAGACGATGCGTCCTGTAATAAAAACTATTCGTAGCAATATCCGGTTGCTTGCAAAAAGTTCAATATCACAAACCCAATTCATTGAAACTGAGCGTAAAAGCTAGGTTATTAGTTATTAATTACTAACACATTTAGTAACGGGCGCATCGTCTTCCTTCTCTTTTTCGGCAAGCCTCTGATGCCCGTGTTATCATTATTCTAACTATTTTTTATATAGTTATTAGTGAAATCTTTTTTTATTTATTATAATCATTTATAATTATGATTCTACTGTTTATGATTGCTATTGTAATTATTAAGGTTATTATTGAATTGTTATTAGATAATAATAATTATTATAAATGATGCTTCTTATAATTTTATAATAATAATAAATAATAATTATAGTAGTAAGTAACAACTTATTATTATTTATAATTATTATTTTAATAAATCAATTATGATAAAAAAATGAATAATTGATTTTGTTATTATAAAAAATTGTCACCACATTAAATTCTCATTGTCATTTATAATAATAGTTTCATAGAGGTGTAGATAGATGCTAATGATTAATTACTTGTATTATTATTATTTCCCGCACAGATACCAGACAATTCATTTACACATGAACGTTGCGTTAAATAAGTTAATTATCGTTGGTGTTTCATCGTATTTATTAACTAATGTACCAACGATCGTATATAACCGCGGACGCATCGTGGTTATTTAATGATTATTATGCTCTATAGCTACACTTGTGTAATTAAAAACTTATGTACGTGTAATCTGCTATAGCCCTGTGAGCTCCGTGACTTGTTCAATTATAGCAATCGCATTGCAATAGCCTGTTTATTCTAGTTTAACATCTCAACTCCGTATTTCTGCATTGTACTCTATATAAAAATTTCGGCATTTTCCGGTTGGACTTACACCAGCGCCCCCTATAAGGGGGGATAACCCCAGTCACAACCCCATTGGTTGAACTTGGGAAATTATTTGGTTTTAACGAATCAGAAGACCCCAATGTGCCTGCGGCATCGGGCATAGACCAACATGTTGGTTGTGCTCACAAACAGGCCCCACGATGTGCGGATGTGTCAGGCACACCCATCGCAAGGCCTTCCGATGCCAAACATCGGCCTGTGCAGCCAAACCTTTAGCCTTTATAATGTGTATTGGTCGTTTCATAAGCTAGTAGCTACTTTTGGTACAGAAATAGTCCTAGTATATGACTACTCTCTGTGACAGGTTGGTGAAGTACTGCAGGTGGAGGCACAGACAATTTACCTGCTGGCCTGCCAGTGTAGACTAAGGCGTGGTGAGGATATTGCAGACATATTAGAAGCAATGCCCGCTGACATAGCCAGGCAGGTTAAGACAAGAATAGTGAGTCAGTGCGTTGAGCTGTTCAATCAACCTGCAGGACTAGACTGGGCTATGAAATCTCACTGGGCTGATACAGCAATTGTTATACTGAGTAGGCAGTGCGAGCATGTTGGTGAGTGTCTCATCTTGGCTGTAGACTGTTGGTGTTGGTTTATAGATTGTGTATACATTATAGATTGACTGTTGGTGCTGGTTTATAGATTGTGTATAGGTTATAGATTGACTGTTGGTGCTGGTTTATAGATTGTGTATAGGTTATACATTGACTGTTGGTGTTGGTTTATAGATTGTGTATAGGTTATAGGTTGACTGTTGGTGCTGGTTTATAGGTTGTGTATACATTATAGATTGACTGTTGGTGTTGGTTTATAGATTGTGTATAGGTTATAGATTGACTGTTGGTGCTGGTTTATAGATTATGTATAGGTTATAGATTGACTGTTGGTGCTGGTTTATAGATTGTGTATAGGTTATAGATTGACTGTATACTGTTGGTGGTGATTTATAAACTGCGTACAGATTATAGATTGTTTGCAGATTGTTGGTGGTGATTTATAGATTGTGTGTAGATTATATATTGTTTATAGACTGTTTGCCTACTGTTAGTATTGGTTTATAGATTGTTTGCCTACTGTTGGTGTTGGTTTATAGACTGTTTGCCTACTGTTGGTGTTGGTTTATAGACTGTTTGCCTACTGTTGGTGTTGGTTTATAGATTGTTTGCCTACTGTTAGTGTTGGTTTATAGATTGTTTGCCTACTGTTAGTATTGGTTTATAGATTGTTTGCCTACTGTTAGTGTTGGTTTATAGATTGTTTGCCTACTGTTGGTGTTGGTTTATAGACTGTTTGCCTACTGTTGGTGTTGGTTTATAGATTGTTTGCCTACTGTTGGTGTTGGTTTATAGATTGTTTGCCTACTGTTAGTGTTGGTTTATAGACTGTTTGCCTACTGTTGGTGTTGGTTTATAGACTGTTTGCCTACTGTTAGTATTGGTTTATAGATTGTTTGCCTACTGTTGGTGTTGGTTTATAGACTGTTTGCCTACTGTTAGTGTTGGTTTATAGATTGTTTGCCTACTGTTAGTATTGGTTTATAGATTGTTTGCCTACTGTTAGTGTTGGTTTATAGATTGTTTGCCTACTGTTAGTATTGGTTTATAGATTGTTTGCCTACTGTTAGTGTTGGTTTATAGACTGTTTGCCTACTGTTGGTGTTGGTTTATAGACTGTTTGCCTACTGTTAGTATTGGTTTATAGATTGTTTGCCTACTGTTAGTGTTGGTTTATAGATTGTTTGCCTACTGTTGGTATTGGTTTATAGATTGTTTGCCTACTGTTGGTGTTGGTTTATAGACTGTTTGCCTACTGTTATTGTTGGTTTATAGATTGTTTGCCTACTGTTGGTGTTGGTTTATAGATTGTTTGCCTACTGTTGGTGTTGGTTTATAGATTGTTTGCCTACTGTTGGTGTTGGTTTATAGACTGTTTGCCTACTGTTAGTATTGGTTTATAGATTGTTTGCCTACTGTTAGTAGTGGTTTATAGACTGTGTGCCTACTGTTAGTGTTGGTTTATAGATTGTTTGCCTACTGTTAGTGTTGGTTTATAGATTGTTTGCCTACTGTTAGTATTGGTTTATAGATTGTTTGCCTACTGTTAGTATTGGTTTATAGACTGTGTGCCTACTGTTAGTGTTGGTTTATAGATTGTTTGCCTACTGTTGGTATTGGTTTATAGATTGTTTGCCTACTGTTAGTATTGGTTTATAGATTGTTTGCCTACTGTTAGTATTGGTTTATAGTTTGTTTGCCTACTGTTAGTGTTGGTTTATAGATTGTCTGCCTACTGTTGGTGTTGGTTTATAGATTGTCTACTGATTATAAGTTCTTTGTAGATTGGTGATTTCTAGACTACTAATAGATGATAGACTATGTTGTGGTTTATCAATTGTAGACAACTGATTGTTATAATGTTTTGTAGATGGCAGATATTTCCACGTTTCACTCAACCAACTCTGCTTTCAACTCAAAGCACTCTTACTGCTAAAGGTATATGTGTCTGATGGGTTGTATATGTGTCCGATGTGTTGTATATGTGTCTGATGTGTTGTATATGTGTCTGGTGTGTTGTATATGTGTCTGGTGTGTTGTATATGTGTCTGATGTGTTGTATATGTGTCTGGTGTGTTGTATAAGTGTCTGGTGGGTTGTATATGTGTCTGGTGTGTTGTATATGTGTCTGATGTGTTGTATTTGTGTCTAGTATGTTGTATATGTGTCTGGTGTGTTGTATATGTGTCTGATGTGCTGTAAATGTGTCTGGTGTGTTGTATATGTGTCTTGATGTGTTGTATATGTGTCTGGTGTGTTGTATATGTGTCTGATGTGTTGTATATGTGTCTGGTGTGTTGTATTTGTGTCTGATGTGTTGTATATGTGTCTGTTGTGTTGTATATGTGTCTGGTGGGTTGTATATGTGTCTGGTGGGTTGTATATGTGTCTGGTGTGTTGTATATGTGTCTGATGTGTTGTATTTGTGTCTAGTATGTTGTATATGTGTCTGGTGTGTTGTATATGTGTCTGGTGTGTTGTATATGTGTCTGATGTGTTGTATTTGTGTCTAGTATGTTGTATATGTGTCTGGTGTGTTGTATATGTGTCTGATGTGCTGTAAATGTGTCTGGTGTGTTGTATTTGTGTCTGATGTGTTGTATATGTGTCTGTTGTGTTGTATATGTGTCTTGACGTGTTGTATATGTGTCTGGTGTGTTGTATGTGTGTGATGTGTTGTATACGTGTCTGATGTATTGTATATGTGTCTGATGTGTTGTATATGTGTCTGGTGTGTTGTATATGTGTCTGATGTGTTGTATATGTGTCTGATGTGTTGTATATGTGTCTGATGTGTTGTGTATGTGTCTGTTGTATGTTTCTGATGTGCTGTAAATGTGTTTGGTGTGTTGTATATGTGTCTGATGTGTTGTATATGTGTCTGATGGGTTGTATATGTGTCTGATGTGTTGTAAATGTGTCTGATGTGTTGTATATGTGTCTGGTGTGTTGTATATGTGTCTGATGTGTTGTATATGTGTCTGATGTGTTGTATATGTGTCTGATGTGTTGTGTATGTGTCTGTTGTATGTGTCTGATGTGTTGTATATGTGTCTGGTATGTTGTATATGTGTCTGGTGTGTTGTATATGTGTCTGATGTGTTGTATATGTATCTGATGTATTGTATATGTGTCTGGTATGTTGTATATGTGTCTGGTATGTTGTATATGTGTCTGGTGTGTTGTATATGTGTCTGATGTGTTGTACATGTGTCTGATGTGTTGTATATGTGACTGATGTGTTGTATACGCGTCTGATGTGTTGTATATGTGTCCGATGTGTTGTATACTCTACTGTATACTATCTACAATGCGCTGCCATTATCACTGCTCAAATTTTTACACAACCAGCCTGTAATACTTAACAGAAAGAGTTCAATGTGGAGATGACTCTGACTGCATTGGATACAAAAGAGAAGATAACACACCTGTTGCAACTTGTCAACTCTGTTGTACCCACTTCATCAGGTACATTATTCACTGTTTGTATGTCCGTTCACTTATGTAATTGCTTGTGTGATGATTTACAAGACAATTTCACTGTAGAAGTTGTACCGAAATCTGTGATGTCTAATTCATAGGCGGAGATGTTGACTTGGCCGTATTGGTAGTACAATCTATCTGTAACTCCATCTGGTCTCTGGAGACATTCTCTAGCCTTTGTTCTATTTCAAAACGGGAGCTTTATCAGTCTATTAATCAAGTGACAAGAGAGACAGCTCCACAGTCTACAGTGGGAGTCCTTGAGTAAGTAGATTGTGAGTGTTATAGATGGAGTTATCTGTCACATGTACTGTCACCTGTACTAGCTGTCACCTGTGCTAACTGTCACTTGTGCTAACTGTCACTTGTGCTAGCTGTCACTTGTGCTAACTGTCACTTGTGCTAGCTGTCACTTGTGCTAACTGTCACATGTACTAACTGTCACTTGTGCTAACTGTCACTTGTGCTAACTGTCACTTGGACTGGCTGTCACATGTGCTAACTGTCACTTGTGCTAACTGTCACTTGTGCTAGCTGTCACTTGTACTAACTGTCACTTGTACTAACTGTCACTTGTGCTAGCTGTCACTTGTGCTTACTGTCACATGTACTAACTGTCACTTGTGCTAACTGTCACTTGTACTAACTGTCACTTGTGCTAACTGTCACATAAGACATTTTTAATATTACAGATTGATAGTAAAGAGAGACAAGACCAGTGAAGCGATCAAGTTTGTAAAAGAGAAGGTTGTAGAGTTGATAGAGAGATCAGAGTGTGGTGTGATGAACAGTAGACAGTTGTTAGGGATTGCACAGACTTGTATAACATACTGTGATGTAGGTAGGTATATAATATACTGTGATGTAGGTATATAATATACTGTGATGTAGGTATATAATATACTGTGATGTAGGTATATAATATACTGTGATGTAGGTATATAATATACTGTGATGTAGGTAGGTATATAATATACTGTGATGTAGGTAGGTATATAATATACTGTGATGTAGGTAGGTATATAATATACTGTGGTGTAGGTAGGTATATAATATACTGTGATGTAGGTATGTAATATACTGTGATGTAGGTATATAACATACTGTGATGTAGGTAGGTATATAATATACTGTGATGTAGGTAGGTATATAATATACTGTGATGTAGGTAGGTATATAATATACTGTGATGTAGGTAGGTATATAATATACTGTGATGTAGGTAGGTATATAATATACTGTGATGTAGGTAGGTATATAATATACTGTGATGTAGGTATATAATATACTGTGATGTAGGTATATAATATACTGTGATGTAGGTATATAATATACTGTGATGTAGGTAGGTATATAATATACTGTGATGTAGGTAGGTATATAATATACTGTGATGTAGGTAGGTATATAATATACTGTGATGTAGGTAGGTATATAATATACTGTGATGTAGGTGGGTATATAATATACTGTGATGTAGGTAGGTATATAATATACTGTGATGTAGGTAGGTATATAATATACTGTGATGTAGGAGGTATATAACATACTGTGATGTAGGTAGGTATATAATATACTGTGATGTAGGTAGGTATATAATATACTGTGATGTAGGTAGGTATATAATATACTGTGATGTAGGTATATAATATACTGTGATGTATGTAGGTATATAATATACTGTGATGTAGGTAGGTATATAATATACTGTGATGTAGGTAGGTATATAATATACTGTGATGTAGGTAGGTATATAATATACTGTGATGTAGGTGGGTATATAATATACTGTGATGTAGGTAGGTATATAATATACTGTGATGTAGGTAGGTATATAATATACTGTGATGTAGGTATATAATATACTGTGATGTAGGTAGGTATATAATATACTGTGATGTAGGTAGGTATATAATATACTGTGATGTAGGTAGGTATGTATATATACTACTTGTATTGTCTACTTGACAGATGACTTGACACAACTCTCTACAATACTCAATGCTCTCCACTACCACCACCATTTGATGCTCAACTGTCTTGGAGCGGATGAACAGCAGGATATGACCTCATTGCAAACTGATAAAGCCGATCTAGACAATTTGTTTACCAGAAAGTACCATAGTGAGACTGACTTGATGGTCAACACCTCATTAGTCAGTGACTTGGCCAATCAATGGATGCAATTAGTACTAGCTCTCTGCTCCGGTACGGAGGGTAATACGAGGTAAGACAATCAGTTGGTACGGCTGATGTGATTGTGTTCAGTTTTGTTATCTGATGGCAGCTGACTACTACATTATTGTTATACGCTGGTTATACGCTGACATAGATGTGTAACTGTGTTTGTATATATCCGCTGTGGTTTGTTTTAGTAAATGTATAGAAGTCTATGAGAGATGTGAACAGATGCTCAGGTCAAACAACCATGATTTGTTGTGTATAAGGATGTCTATACATTTATACTTTAGCTCTGCAGCTCTACCTTGTACTGATACATCCACTCAGGTATTATATATCTATACCTTCTACTGATACATCCACTCAGGTATTATATATCTATACCTTCTACTGATACATCCACTCAGGTATTATATATCTATACCTTCTACTGATACATCCACTCAGGTAATATATATCTATACCTTCTACTGATACATCCACTCAGGTATTATATATCTATACCTTCTACTGATACATCCACTCAGGTATTATATATCTATACCTTCTACTGATATATCCACTCAGGTATTATATATCTATACCTTCTACTGATACATCCACTCAGGTAATATATATCTATACCTTCTACTGATATATCCACTCAGGTATTATATATCTATACCTTCTACTGATACATCCACTCAGGTAATATATATCTATACCTTCTACTGATACATCCACTCAGGTATTATATATCTATACCTTCTACTGATACATCCACTCAGGTATTATATATCTATACCTTCTACTGATACATCCTCTCAGGTAATATATATCTATACCTTCTACTGATATATCCACTCAGGTATTATATACCTATACCTTCTACTGATACATCCACTCAGGTATTATATATCTATACCTTCTACTGATACATCCACTCAGGTATTATATATCTATACCTTCTACTGATACATCCACTCAGGTATTATATATCTATACCTTCTATTGGTATTATATATCTATACCTTCTACTGATACATCCACTCAGGTAATATATATCTATACCTTCTACTGATACATCCACTCAGGTATTATATATCTATACCTTCTATTGGTATTATATATCTATACTTTCTACTGATACATCCACTCAGGTATTATATATCTATACCTTCTACTGATACATCCACTCAGGTATTATATATCTATAAGTTTATATAAACATTTCACTGAGTATTTCATCCTCTTGTCTCTATCCTATTTATGGCACACTACTGGCAATAGTTTTTGTCTTCAGTAACTCCCATTCACTGCGCCCCCCCCCCCCTCTCTTTCCCATTTTGGTACAATACTCAGGCTAATACTCAATGCTGGTGCATGTTTCACTCATGTTTATTCTCCTGCAACTAGTAAAGGCTCATTTATGTGACTCGTCTCCCCTTGCGTTAACGTAACGTTTATTGCCACCCGTTAATATTACAGTTGATTTTTTACGCACGTGCAAGTAAGTAACAACAGTTGAATTAAAGTCAGGTAGTGACTGTGATATGTCAAAAGAAGACAACTCCTCGATCATTCTTGAAATGCCCGTGATTAATGTAGCTTATAGACTAACAGTTCAGTATAATACACAAAGTATTAACCACGCAAAGTACTCCAGCCATTGCGGCTTCTTTTATTATTTTGTAGAGTGTTTTCACAGATCCATTTCTCTCTCACAGCATCCTTTACAGTTTGTGTTTTCTTCCTTGCTGCACCTTTTGTTCATACGTAGTAGTTGACTGAAATAAGTCTACTACATTGTAGCTAACCAACTATCTAAGCAGTAGGTTGAAGACGTCTCTCTCCACTCTCATCCCCAAACTGCTCTCTCACAGAAATCTGGATGTGCACCTCATTCTTTCAGCTTTACTCGATATGCCCGCAAGTGTCAGTCTCTCATTGGCTAGAAAGAGTACTGCTTCCTATGGCTCACAATTCCTACGGATATTGTCATTGGCTAACGTTGCTTTGGTTATCTGCGAGGGCTACAAACAGTCTGATTACAGAGAGAAATGTATAAAACTGAGGCAAGAGACCGTATGGGGCCATATACTCACCAAATATGGGGTACTTACACTGCATCCATCTGTGCTCATCTCTTCTGTGTTGACTCTCTTTGCTAGCTACCTGTAGTAGGATGTCACTTCCTGTTTGCAGGTGAAATACCTTAGTGTGTTTGGCAAACCCAACAAAGAAGAAATACTTGAACAGATGGCGTGTAAATGTCCGGTAGAGATCATTGACTGCTACATAAGGTGTGTAGACGTCGCTGTTGATCGATGACCATGTTGGATAGTCAGAACTGTTTATACTTTTATTTCTTTGTTTGCAGCGACTTCTCACTAAACTGTGACACTGAGAGAACTTACCTGGCTAGAGTGCACAGTCTGATTGAGAAACATTGTCAGACTGTGTTCTGGTCTGACAGCAAGGAGGGGACAGGTATACTAGATGAGATAGCCACCCTTCTCACTGGTGTGAACTGTACTGAGGAACTCATAGACTCACTAGTAGATGCTTGCAATCCATACAACTACTCCCTTATACAGACCTTAGTCTCCGCCTCCTCTCAGTGTAACACTAAGGTATATATTTATTGTACTTACGTAGACCTTAGTTTCCGCCTCCTCTCAGTGTAACACTAAGGTATATATTTATTGTACTTTTGTAGACTTTAGTCTCCGCCTCCTCTCAGTGTAACAATAAGGTATATATTTGTTGTTGTAAGCTTTAGTCTTCGCCTTCTCTCAGTGTAGCACTAAGGTATATATTTATTTACATTACTAAGGTATATATTTATTTACATTACTAAGGTATATACAATTGTATACTATACAATACTTACTAAGGTCTATATACTTGTATACAATACTAAGGTATATATACTTGTATACAATACTAAGGTATATATACTTGTATACAATACTAAGGTATATATACTTGTATACAATACTAAGGTATATATACTTGTATACAATACTAAGGTATATATACTTGTATACAATACTAAGGTATATATACTTGTATACAATACTAAGGTATATATACTTGTATACAATACTAAGGTATATATACTTGTATACAATACTAAGGTATATATACTTGTATACAATACTAAGGTATATATACTTGTATACAATACTAAGGTATATATACTTGTATACAATACTAAGGTATATATACTTGTATACAATACTAAGGTATATATACTTGTATACAATACTAAGGTATATATACTTGTATACAATACTAAGGTATATATACTTGTATACAATACTAAGGTATATATACTTGTATACAATACTAAGGTGTATATACTTGTATACAATACTAAGGTATATATACCTGTATAACACACAACCAAGTTTCATGTACAGAAGCAGCAGCTACTCAACTTGCTGACCCTATACAAAAGAGAGGCTGCACCCTCTACCTGGGAGACCAATCACTGGAGAGATACATATGCGGATAAAGAAGACAACTCCCTACCACAAATAGCTCACTCAAGGCTACCATATCAGCCACTGCTTGCTGGGAATGTATGGAAGGTTTTGTGTATGTGTCTTCTATAATTGTCTATGTAATCTCCTGGCCACTGCTAGCCTGTGGCTAGACATCTCACCTTGTCTTGCTAAATAGCCTGTGGCACTATCTTACCTTATGTCTAGCTATATAGCCTGTGGTACTATCTTACCTCATGTCTAATTAAATAGCCTGTGGTACTGCTAGGTATTTCTAGGATAACTATGAGAAGATTTGACATCCAACTATTTGAAAGCCATGCTAATTTAACGATTCCACCAACTCCTATCAAATCTGGGGGTTTCTCACTTTATTTTTTGCTGTATTTGTAGCATCCCTAAAGCCGTGTCTACACACACCTGCGTTTTGTTGGTATGCAGTAAAACTCGTTTTTTCTTTCCCGCAGGCAATGTTTTTTTTGTAGAAAGACGCTCAATTTCGTAGACCAAGATGATGGTCTAAGAAAATGTTTGTCGCCTTGTAATTTTGATTGGACAACTACTGTCAAATAACCACTTTCGATTGGATAAAATATAAACACAAAATTTGGCAATTCAGGGAACTTTTCTATATTACAACCTTGACCTGGTCATTACTGATTGGCCAATGGAACATTCCGTTACTTCTATCAAAGGGATAATTTTTATTTATGAACCGCTTATTATCATTTTTAAACATTAATTATTTATTATTGCTGATAAGGTTATTTATTTAGTATTATAAACTAATATAGTATTTAATTTGTTATTTTAATTTTTATTTATTTTAGTTATTTGAATGACTATTTATAATAATTATGCCCTCTTTGCCTCACTGGACACTCTGTAGCGTTGTGGTGATCAATCATCTGTGTGTGTAGCCACCAGAGCGACGCTACGACAAGTATTTCTCATCATATTCCTACGAAGTATAGGTGTGTGTAGCCACTACTTAACGGTGATCAGTATGCTATCCAAGAGCTCATCTCCAGCACTTTCCATGTTTGCAACCATTTTGTTTGTTAATATACATATCGTGGAGCTGTAGGACAAACACCTGTAACTCTATTACTCACAGTAGTATATAACCTTTTAGATATCTACTCAAGCAGTTGATCACAACAATGGAAATAATTGGGTTGATTAGTTTTATTTTGTAGTTAACTATCTTTGATACATGAGATGTACAGCTACATTTGATCCGATAATAATATAAAAACTGCAGTCACATGTTTCATCATCTATCAACAATTAATTGGATTTAGTAAATTCATGTCTATGCATGCAGGTGGTCATTGTTCAGGTCTAGAAGGTCAGATGTCCAGTTTGAAAATATAAATATCAGTTTTATATAGAGTTGTATGTCTTATGTAGGTCCAGAGCTGAGTTCTAGAACATTCCAAGTGCTGCAGCCAATAGTGTCACTACTAGAGGTAATTACTAGCTTATACTGTCTTAATGTGTTGTGTAACATTCTATGTAGAGGTCATGTGTAGAGGTCATGTGTAGAGGTCATGTGTAGAGGTCATGTGTAGAGGTTATGTGTGTAGAGGTCATGTGTGTAGAGGTTATGTGTGTAGAGGTTATGTGTGTAGAGGTCATGTGTGTAGAGGTCATGTGTGTAGAGGTTATGTGTGTAGAGGTCATGTGTGTAGAGGTCATGTGTGTAGAGGTTATGTGTGTAGAGGTCATGTGTAGAGGTCATGTGTAGAGGTCATGTGTAGAGGTCATGTGTAGAGGTCATGTGTAGAGGTCATGTGTGTAGAGGTCATGTGTGTAGAGGTCATGGGTAGAGGTCATGTATGTAGAGGTTGTGTGTGTAGAGGTCATGTGTGTAGAGGTCATGTGTGTAGAGGTCATGTGTAGAGGTCATGTGTAGAGGTCATGTGTAGAGGTCATGTGTAGAGGTCATGTGTAGAGGTCATGTGTAGAGGTCATGTGTAGAGGTCATGTGTGTAGAGGTCATGTGTGTAGAGGTCATGGGTAGAGGTCATGTGTGTAGAGGTCATGTGTGTAGAGGTCATGTGTAGAGGTCATGTGTGTAGAGGTCATGTGTGTAGAGGTCATGTGTAGAGGTCATGTGTAGAGGTCATGTGTAGAGGTCATGTGTAGAGGTCATGTGTAGAGGTCATGTGTGTAGAGGTCATGTGTGTAGAGGTCATGTGTAGAGGTCATGTGTAGAGGTCATGTGTGTAGAGGTCATGTGTGTAGAGGTCATGTGTGTAGAGGTCATGTGTGTAGAGGTCATGTGTGTAGAGGTCGTGTGTGTAGAGGTCGTGTGTGTAGAGGTCGTGTGTGTAGAGGTCGTGTGTGTAGAGGTTATGTGTGTAGAGGTTATGTGTGTAGAGGTCATGTGTGTAGAGGTCACGTGTGTAGAGGTCATGTGTAGAGGTCATGTGTAGAGGTCATGTGTAGAGGTCATGTGTAGAGGTCATGTGTAGAGGTCATGTGTAGAGGTCATGTGTGTAGAGGTCATGTGTAGAGGTCATGTATGTAGAGGTCATGTGTAGAGGTCATGTGTAGAGGTCATGTGTAGAGGTCATGTGTAGAGGTCATGTGTAGAGGTCATGTGTGTAGAGGTCATGTGTGTAGAGGTCATGTGTGTAGAGGTCATGTGTGTAGAGGTTATGTGTGTAGAGGTCATGTGTAGAGGTCATGTGTAGAGGTCATGTGTAGAGGTCATGTGTAGAGGTCATGTGTGTAGAGGTCATGTGTGTAGAGGTCATGTGTAGAGGTCATGTGTAGAGGTCATGTGTGTAGAGGTCATGTGTGTAGAGGTCATGTGTGTAGAGGTCATGTGTGTAGAGGTCATGTGTGTAGAGGTCATGTGTGTAGAGGTCATGTGTAGAGGTCATGTGTGTAGAGGTCATGTGTGTAGAGGTCATGTGTGTAGAGGTCATGTGTGTAGAGGTCATGTGTAGAGGTCATGTGTAGAGGTCATGTGTAGAGGTCATGTGTAGAGGTCATGTGTAGAGGTCATGTGTAGAGGTCATGTGTAGAGGTCATGTGTAGAGGTCATGTATGTAGAGGTCATGTGTAGAGGTCATGTGTAGAGGTCATGTGTAGAGGTCATGTGTAGAGGTCATGTGTGTAGAGGTCATGTGTGTAGAGGTCATGTGTGTAGAGGTCATGTGTGTAGAGGTTATGTGTGTAGAGGTCATGTGTAGAGGTCATGTGTGTAGAGGTCATGTGTGTAGAGGTCATGTGTGTAGAGGTCATGTGTGTAGAGGTCGTGTGTGTAGAGGTCGTGTGTGTAGAGGTCGTGTGTGTAGAGAATGTGTGTGTAGAGGTCATGTGTGTAGAGGTTATGTGTGTAGAGGTCATGTGTGTAGAGGTCACGTGTGTAGAGGCCATGTGTGTAGAGGTCATGTGTGTAGAGGTCATGTGTAGAGGTCATGTGTAGAGGTCATGTGTAGAGGTCATGTGTAGAGGTCATGTGTAGAGGTCATGTGTAGAGGTCATGTCTAGAGGTCATGGGTAGAGGTCATGCGTGTAGAGGTCATGTATGTAGAGGTCATGTGTGTAGAGGTTATGTGTAGAGCTCATGTGTAGAGGTCATGTGTGTAGAGGTCATGTGTAGAGGTCGTGGGTAGATGTCATGTGTGTAGAGGTCATGTGTGTAGAGGTCGTGTGTAGAGGTCGTGGGTAGATGTTAGCCAATAGTTGGGTGAGTGAGGTGTCCACTAATAAAGCAATTGTAAATTTGCCCTCAGATAAAGACAGATGTGTACCTGCTGAATACAGCCCTGCAGATAGTCGAGTCAAACATTGGTAAACCATCATACAAGACTACTACTGACCCTGCCTGGTCTGCCAACTGGTCTACTGATGATGTCATAGACTCCAAGTTTGTTGATGACATCATGGAAGTGCTTGCAGCTATACAGGTATGGTGAGTCGTGGTGTGCCAGTGTGCTGTTTACTGCCGTTATATCCTCCCTAGTTCGGACAGGGATAGCGCTGTTGTGTGGGTAAGTTAAATGCTTTATGAATACAGGATAAAAGGTCTGCTGTGATGTGCAGTCAGTCCCTTATAGATAGACTACCCAATGGTACAGAGAAGGTTCTAGTATCTAAGATCTGCGTGGATCTAACTCGCAACTGGAAGCAGTCCTCTCAGCAGGTTGGTTACTTCCTGTGGTCTTGTATCCATGGAAATATCTCCATCTCAAACGGCACATACGAGGTGATGGTGTTGTTGACACTGGCTGTTATATAATACACAGGAAAGTGATGAATACAAGTCAGCAGATGCAGTGTTAAGGAAGGTAACAACAGAACACTGCAGGTTGTCTGTGGAACAGTCTCTTTATCAACATGCCTTGGGATCGGAGCACTTTGTTGATCTTATAGCGCATCCAATACAGCTGATACAAGCTATCTTGGAGACCACCCATGTTGACTCTTCTGTCAGAGGTATGCATGTGCTTTCTCCTAGGTACATGTGTACTTTCTAAAGTACACGTGTACCCTCTCGCAAGTACACGTGTACTCTCTTACTAGTACATATGTACTCTCTTACTAGTACACGTGTACTATCACACAAGTACATACGTACTATCTCACAAGTACATGTGTACTACCTCACAAGTACTTATGTACTATCTCACAAGTACATATGTACTCTCTCACAAGTACATATGTACTATCTCACAAGTGCATATGTACTATCTCACAAGTGCATATGTACTATGTTCAATCTATTGATACTGGAGCTGCTACTACTGTTAACATACATCACTATCCCTGCGACAATCCCCCTTACAGCCAAAGAGAAGTTTGCAGCCTGTTGTTGCATAGCTGAACTCACTGGTAGAGACATCGGCAAGGTGTGCTTTGATATCGTCAATGATGTGTGGCTCTCTGTTGGAAGTGATGGAGCACAGGCTAGCATTGATATGGACATGGTATGTGTGTGTAGTACGTAGTGCATTAGAATGTGTTTTCTGGTTTACTGAAATGCTAGCATGAAGAGCAGGTTTTAACTTGGGAATCGATAAGTAGACGCTTATTTCTCGTATAACATTCGTTGTAGACAATGACCTTGGACATGGCAGCTATGTTGTCTGCTCCTGCATGTCACCAATCAACCAATGAGATTTCAGATAACATAGATGACCAAGAGAAATGGATTGTTCACCTAGCTAACAGCAGCATTGGGTTGAATGTAGTTCATCTTTTGAATAGTATACTGCTAGTAAGTATTGAGTTGTCTTCTCTTTTCTTCCCTCTAGCAGCTCCTTTTATACCTCCACTGGTGTTACTATTGGTTGTTTCAGAGGTACACAACTCCTTGTAGTCAATAAAACATTTAGATATATGAGGGATGGTTTGCATTGCTCATCCTTCTCTCTGTTTGTCTCTCTAGAGAGTCTCCTCTCCCACCAGAACTAAACTGTTGGTCATCAGATGTTTGCTGTTGCTAGGAGACTCCTCATCAGCTTGTTATTCAACAGATGATTGGCCCATTCAATTGACCAATGAGCAGCTTACTAGAGAGTACAAGGCCCTTCAGTACATCGATAGACTGCACTCTCTCAATATTAACATGACGGTAGCCAGTCTGTTCGAATCTTTGTGTGCATGTATGATCCCTAGTCTATCTCCTCTGGTACTCAGTCTATGTGTATGCACTGCAGGTAGAAGAGTATTATGGCTGTAATATGAACTCTCTGATGGTTAGACTGAGAAAGAACTATGCAAACAACCCATTGGTAAGTATATACATAGATATATATATATATAACTAGCTGCACTATTGTCATACACACACGTACGTATAACTAGAAATGCTTGTTGGTCTTTTTGCACTGTCTTTTCCTCATAAAGTTGTCTTCTCCTGTCATTTTTAAAATTAACTGACCAGTTCCACATTTCATTAACAAATTAGGGATCCTTAGTTGAGAAGTTACTGATGATAAATGGATATAACAGTGAGACACATCTGGTTGAACACTACAAACAGTCACATCTGGTAGAACACTACAAACAGACACCTCTGGTAGAGCACTACATACTGACAAATTTCTAATAATTGAGGCACCTAAACAAAATGGACATTGTAGTAAAATTTTTATCTGCCAAAACACATTCAGACAGACACAAAACCCTTCCATGAGCACAGACACAAAATCCTTCCGTGAGCACAGACACAAAACCCTTCCATGAGCACAGACACAAAACCCTTCCATGAGCACAGACACAAAACCCTTCCATGAGCACAGACACAAAACCCTTCAATGAGCACAGACACAAAACCCTTCCATGAGCACAGACACAAAACCCTTCCATGAGCACAGACACAAAACCCTTCCATGAGCACAGACACAAAACCCTTCAATGAGCACAGACACAAAACCCTTCCATGAGCACAGACACAAAACCCTTCCATGAGCACAGACACAAAACCCTTCCATGAGCACAGACACAAAACCCTTCCATGAGCACAGACACAAAACCCTTCCATGAGCACAGACACAAAACCCTTCCATGAGCACAGACACAAAACCCTTCCATGAGCACAGACACAAAACCCTTCCATGAGCACAGACACAAAACCCTTCCATGAGCACAGACACAAAACCCTTCCATGAGCACAGACACAAAACCCTTCCTTGAGCACAGACACAAAACCCTTCCATGAGCACAGACACAAAACCCTTCCATGAGCACAGACACAAAACCCTTCCATGAGCACAGACACAAAACCCTTCCATGAGCACAGACACAAAACCCTTCTATGAGCACAGACACAAAACCCTTCCATGAGCACAGACACAAAACCCTTCCATGAGCACAGACACAAAACCCTTCCATGAACACAGACACAAAACCCTTCACTCACAAACCTCAATGGAAAACCTTGGACCAAGTATTTGTTGGTTTTCCTTTAAAAAGCCAAGGCAAGTTTTTGTAACTCCATTTTATGGCTTTACATAAGTTTTTGAAAAGAATGGGGTCCCGGCAGAGTGGTTTCGTTTTAGCGATGCAACCGAGAGTAGCATAGTCGATCGTGTTACTTATCATTAGAAATCACGACTTGCTTGTCTATTATTCACATTTTAGACAGTTTAGGCGACTGATATGACAAAATTTTTGTCGTTGAGGCAGCTCAAGGAACCAATATAGCCGTTAAAGTTTTTTTTATGAAAATATTTTGTTTTATTCACATGATGAAACTTAATTGAATATTATGGTTGTGTGTAGAGCCATAGCTTTGTATATCGCAGCTCATTGAGCTCGCCAACGCAAACTAATGGAAGCGCGCCCTTGAACGATTACCGTGGTTTGCTATTACAGTGTCGTTGTAGTTGGACGATTTGTTGCGATGGCGCATCGTCAGTATTATATACCCCAAACTTATCAGCGGCCGTGAATGAAAAAATGTTTCTTCAGTAATTGTTAAAATTGAAGTGACTTACATTTTAACAGTGCTGTTGGTGGAAAGCGGGCTTCCGGTTCTTTAATAATAGCTTCGCAGAAAACTCTGCCGGGACCCTATTGCAAACCAGTCAGCATCTATTGCACTTCTGCACTAGATGTATCTGAGGAGAACACAACTCCGAACTAGCTCCTTTGTCACACATTCTGATGAGATCATTAATGGTATTGTTATTTACTTCTCTGTGTTGTAGGCCATTGACCTCTGTATTGACCTTTGTTTGGAAGCAGGAAATTATGAGATTCCTATGTGGAGACCTTTGTTGCAGCAAATGATCCAGCTTAACATGGTGAATATATATATGTCTGTATGTGTGCAGGTAGATATACCAGTATATATGTCTGTGTGCGCAGGTAGAAATACTAGTATTTATGTCTGTGTGCGCAGGTAGATATACTAGTATATATGTCTGTGTGTGCAGGTAGATATACTAGTATATATGTCTATGTGCGCAGGTAGAAATACTAGTATATATGTCTATGTGTGTAGGTAGATACACTAGTATATATGTCTATGTGCGCAGGTATTTTTCCAAGTATATATGTCTATGTGTGCAGGTAGATATACTAGTATATATGTCTATGTGTGTAGGTAGATATACTAGTATATATGTCTATGTGTGCAGGTAGAAAAGCTCTCACAGACGTTGACTTCTACTGCTGATCAAACTCAGTTATGGACTTTGGAAGTTTACAAACAAGCCTGGCAGCTGATAGCTAGTAAATCTACAGGGAACCCAGGCTATAAGACTGCATTATCTAGGTACCAGTACATATAAAGTATATCTTAGACTGTGAGCTTCATGTTGTGTTATCTATCTGTTTGTGTGAAGAGCCTTTGATATAGAAAGCAAGTAACTGAATATTCAGAATTGTATACTTCACAATATAAGTATATGCACTGCTCATCAATAACAATAGTCATGTACCTGTTATATATTACTAGCTTGTTTATACATTACCAGCTCTATAAGTATACAGTGTTTTATATAACTTGATCAGTTGTTGGTTTGTATGTTAGTAAACTTGTCTCTGTTCAAGTATATCCATTAATGGTGTGAGTGAATTCTCTCTCTAGTTGTAATATGTGGATATGTTGTATTGTAGTTGTCCAGTGTTACCATGGATACAGTTATAGTCTGAGATATACATCCACAGGCTCCAATCTTGTGCTATACTTCACTCTCTGTAATCTGTTGGCGCCTTATAATGTATGCATTCTTTTTTATTTCTATTTCTGTTATTTCATGTAACCTCTTCTATTGGCACCTAATAAATATTAATATTATATCATTACTTGTTTGTTTGTGTTGACTTGTTTGTTTGTATTGACTTGTTTGTTTGTGTGTACTTGTTTGTTTGGGTTGACTTGTTTGCTTGTGTTGCCTTGTTTGTTTGTAGTGACTTGTTTGTTTGTGTTGACTTGTTTTTTTGTGGTGACTTGTTTGTTTGTATTGACTTGTTTGTTTGTGTTGACTTGTTTGTTTGTGTTGCCTTGTTCGTTTGTGTGTACTTGTTTGTTTGTGTGTACTTGTTTGTTTGTGTTGACTTATTTGTTTGTGTTGACTCGTTTGTTTGTGTTGACTCGTTTGTTTGTATTTACTTGTTTGTTTATATACTTGCTTGTTTGTATAGACTTGTTTGTTTGTGTTGACTTGTTAGTTTGTATTGACTTGTTTGTGTTGCTTTGTTTGTTTGTATTGACTCGTTTGTTTGTATTGACTTGTTTGTTTGTGTTGACTTTTTTGAAGTGGCTTGTTTGTTTGTGCATGTAAGACATGACATGTATTTTGCTCTGGGCACACAATTCATTTGGACGGATGAAATGGTACACTGTATTTGATTGGCTATTGCATTAGCTGCTACAGCGAGTATCAAAATCATAGCCACAGTCAACACCTGAAAGCAAAGTTTGAGCTGTAATGTCATGATTGTTACTGGGTAGAAAGATTCCTGATTATTATATGAGAGCTTTATATTGAGATATGGCAATACTTGCTAGCTAGTTTGTCCAACAGTTTTAAAGCCTTTTGCTGCACTTTATTTATTGGAAGCCAGAGGAGAAGTAACAATGATGATGAGCCTGTGATGTAACAGGCATTACATAACACACAAATTATTGAAATCATCTATGAACAACTGTATCTTGAGAATGGATGGTTTTACATGTACAAGATTTTGCACGTAGACGCATCACTATATAACAAAGTGAAGGGCTCAAAGTGCAACTTAGCTTGTGCTGGGCAGTCTCTGCAAAAGTGGGGTTCAAATAACAGGAACTCGGGCTAGTCGGGGTTTGTTTATACTGGGTACTACTACATACACCTAAATGTTACCCTTACGCATCCACCTGACATCTCTGAAACTAGGAACTTGTAATCTTGTAAAACTTGCATTTCTGTGCTAAAATATCTTCTTGCAATGTTTATCTAATGTAGTGTAAGTTCTTTGTGCTTCTATTAATGAAGGGTGCTGGAAGGACTCCCCGATCAGAGATATACCCTTGTTTTACCAGATGTCGAATTCTGATGCTAAAGTCGAAACTTGTGTCAGTATATGCAAGAGCAATTGTGAGTAGACATTATCCTGAAATGTTTGTGTATTGCGAACTTTTGAATAGACACCAAGTTAGAAGTTCCAAGTTCGGATCTCAGAGAGGTGAGTAAAACGTTGTATATCGGTTCTCTCATACGTGTATTTGTAGGTGATATCAGGTGAGTGGAAAGTGGGTGGAAAGTGGGGAAGTAGCAGGAGTAGGGGTGTGGTAGGTGGGTGGGTGGAAAGTGGGTAAGTAGCAGGAGTAGGGGTGTGGTAGGTGGGTGGAAAGTGGGTAAGTAGCAGGAGTAAGGGTGTGGTAGGTGGGTGGAATGTGGGGTAAGTAGCAGGAATAGGGGTGTGGTAGGTGGGTGGAAAGTGGGTAAGTAGCAGGAGTAGGGGTGTGGTAGGTGGGTGGAATGTGGGGTAAGTAGCAGGAATAGGGGTGTGGTAGGTGGGTGGAAAGTGGGTAAGTAGCAGGTGTAGGGGTGTGGTAGGTGGAATGTGGGTAAGTAGCAGGTGTAGGGGTGTGGTAGGTGGGTGGAATGTGGGTAAGTAGCAGGTGTAGAGGTGTGGTAGGTGGGTGGAAAGTGGGTAAGTAGCAGGTGTAGAGGTGTGGTAGGTGGGTGGAATGTGGGTAAGTAGCAGGTGTAGGGGTGTGGTAGGTGGGTGGAATGTGGGTAAGTAGCAGGTGTAGGGGTGTGGTAGGAGGGTGGAAAGTGGGGAAGTAGCAGGAGTAAGGGTGTGGTAGGAGGGTGGAAAGTGGGTAAGTAGCAGGAGTAAGGGTGTGGTAGGTGGGTGGAAAGTGGGGAAGTAGCAGGAGTAGGGGTGTGGTAGGTGGGTGGAGAATGTGGGGTAAAAGTTTTCTCACGAAAAGGTTTTACTACAGAAACATATTTCAGTTGAAAGTATTTACCAAACCCCATTATTCGCACTTCTCTGCAAAACAAACGCCCTTTTTACCTAGGTTGAAAATAGTATACTAGGAAAATGACTGTTGCCTAGTTAGAAAAGATTACCTAGAGCAAACACTTTACCCTCCAATATACATATACAGTGATGTAGAAGTATATATACAGTGATGTAGAAGTATATATACAGTGATGTAGAAGTATATATACAGTGATGTAGAAGTATATATACAGTGATGTAGAAGTATATATACAGTGATGTAGAAGTATATATACAGTGATGTAGAAGTATATATACAGTGATGTAGAAGTATATATACAGTGATGTAGAAGTATATATACATTGATGTAGAAGTATATATACAGTGATGTAGAAGTATATATACATTGATGTAGAAGTATATATACAGTGATGTAGAAGTATATATACAGTGATGTAGAAGTATATATACAGTGATGTAGAAGTATATATACATTGATGTAGAATTACATAGACATGGATGTAGAAGTGAGCACACAGATATGATTTCTCAAGTAACCCGACATAGTTTTTTGTCACAGCTGTTGTTGAAACGTTGCCATGACTACATCCAACAAACAAAGTCCCTTCCTGGCAGTCACCCAAATCTCTCAGAGTGAATGAATTAATTGGAGAGTAGCCAAGTATGTCACGTGATCTTCACAGCTACGTGACAAGCAGCCATTGTTGTTAGCAATAGCAGACAGTACAAGCGCTACTAGACTAGTTGTCTACAAGAATATACACAGTTGAATAGACATCACACTCCTGGTATGTATAAATACATTTATATTTCAGCACTTCAATGTGATGTCGTTTGTTTAAACTTGCTACTTGGCAGCCATGGTAATGTCCTTGACTGTTGCAAGGTGACATGTTTAGTAGAGTTTTCAGCTATCAAAATGTATCATTGTTAGCTAACAACAATTCAAGATACTAGGTCATCACTACACTAGCTAATTTAACATTTGGAGTTGCTTCTCTTGTTTTTGGTGCGCCCCAAAAGTTCAAGCATACATATTTTCCTTCCAAGTTGCTGCGTTTGCAGTATCAAAACTGCACTTTGTAGTTTGTAGAGGCTTAAGTGTACCCAGCTATTCTCTACTGGTTCATTTACTGCATTAATAAGACCAAAACCTGATTGGTTGTAGGTGAATCCTGAAGTGACAGTGAGATATACCCAGCTGTTCTCTACTGGTTCATTTACTGCATTAATAAGACCAAAACCTGATTGGTTGTAGGTGAATCCTGAAGTGACAGTGAGATATACCCGGCTGTTCTCTACTGGTTCATTTACTGCATTAATAAGACTAAAACCTGATTGGTTGTAGGTGAATCCTGAAGTGGCAGTGAGATATACCCAGCTGTTCTCTACTGGTTCATTTACTGCATTAATAAGGCTAAAACCTGATTGGTTGTAGGTGAATCCTGAAGTGGCAGTGAGATATACCCAGGTGTAGGTAAGTAGTCTACTTTAACTATCACAGGGTTCTTTGATAACAAAATACCTTTTTATTTATCTCTGATAAATTGATATACCAAATATGTTTTTGTGACACTCTGTAATGCAAGCCAACATAATACAGTTGTTTGTGATATTGATGTATTAGTGAGTGGCAGCTGGTAGATTTGACTGAATTGGCAGCAGTTCAAGTATGTACAAGTTGGCTGATTTGTTTATTGTAACATATACCACTGGGAGACATGGCATAGCCTTAGGTTATTGTATGTTAGCTTGAGATCCCTTGTTGTTTGTATTCACTCACTAGCTGTAAGATAGCTCTGGCTGCGTAGCAAACAACCACAGTCTACTTCCTTGTACACCCACCCTCTGTACAGTAGAGTAAACACAGGCTAGGCTAGTTCTTAGTTAGGGATGCTATATAGTCAAGCTGTCAGCCAGATCCAACTATAATATGTATGAGTGCTGGTTCCACTCAGAGATTGAAGTGGAATGGTGGAGGTGGCAGTATACTACGGTGGCTGGGAGGGTGGGTGGTGCCACCAGATAAAACCAACAACCAGAAGTCAATACAGCAGTAACTGAATTGATACCAACAAATAAATGTAACAATGTTTTCAACACCCAATAAAAGCAATTGACATTGACGTTAATCACAAAAAACTACCAGATATTGTTTGATAAACAAGTTTCGATGGTACAGAAATGTCTATTCCAGGGCGTGCAATGTAGTTAGATATGTTTGAAGTAAAATGTGCTTGACCTTTGACATTAAACCTTGATGCTCTGGTATGTAAATGGTTTGGTATATGTAAAGTTGTGCTTGCTTTTCTCTGTAGGTATGTTTGACCTCTGTATGTATGTTTGACCTCTGTAGGTATGTTTGACCTCTGTAGGTATGTTTGACCTCTGTAGGTATGTTTGACCTCTGTTGGTATGTTTGACCTCTGTTACAGATTTACTGCTTCTTTGAGGCTCTGAAAGATAAAAGCATCACAGAATCTAATTTTCAGTCATATCACTAATTTCATATCTACTGCTTTTGTCTTTCAACCAGGTGAATAGTGCTTTCTTGACTTTTCGAAGAAGTGCCTTTGAAGGCCGAGTTGAACATACAACACTGCTGAGTTTTTATAAACATCGAAATTGATAGACAAAACTTGGCATACTTAAGTTGGCACTAAAATGGACTTGGTGGCCTTTTAAGTATTTGACCATTTATCCTAACTGCGTTTGATTCTTATATAAACTAAAAAAAAACTAGCGATTTATTTTGAAATTTTGACTTATCTATTCTCGCAAGTTTACTCTGAAGTTAAATAGACTATTTAATCTAGTTTATGATATTGAAAGCGATAATCATGAATTGTATTTGTGCGAGTGGACATTTCTATATGGTATGATAACTACAAACTCTTCGAAAAAATCATAATTTTTAGACATAACATCTTCTGTTTAGATTACCCACAATGCCCTTTACTTCATACAACGTTAGAGTCGCTTCTCCTGAGTGAGACAGTTTGGACATTTATGCACTATTGTTAATGTATTTGTTGTTGTAGATCTTCTGTGCTGTACACCTGCTTCTGTTTGACTTCTGCCAAAAACTAATCACTCACTGTTCAGTTTTCTGTCACATCTTACATCACAAGTTGCCTGCTTGAACTCTAGATTTGGTAAGCAATACGTTTTGTTATTTGTTACAATGTTGCTGTACCTGGTTCACAGTATTGTTTAAAACCGATGATTTCCTGTTAGCTTTCGCGATCCACGAATATATCATGGAGCTACGTTCACGCCATCTTGGCAATGCGATTGTCCCACAAAGTCGGGAGTTGCTCTCTCGATTATTCCCTAGAGTTTACACTTGCGATTTTTTTGTGCTCCCAATATCACATGGCCTTGACAGTTGTTAAGACAGCACATTTCAATGATAGCTACATAGCTTCAAATTCCTATCAATATTATAGCTTATGATCTTATATTACCAGAGATTTCAATTGATTATATATAGTGTTTATTCACTCATAAATAATAAGCAATGAATTGCTAATAATCATGAGAATGTTTTATTACAGTTTTAAGTATAAAATAATAATGAGTGATGATAATAATAGGTGTGTTTGCGGGCTGTATTGTATCGATGAACATCCGCTATCATTTACAGTTCGGATTCACATCGCTGGGCGCTGGGCGCCGAACGCATCGATCCAGACGTTTAAATTTTATTATATAAGAAATAGAATCCTTCGATTTGGATCTGATTGTGACGATATGAAATTCCGATGAAAGAAATGTAAGAATGGCCAGCTGCGGCTGGATAATATAACTCCTGGGACATCCAAATGTAAATGTTTGAGCGAGCCGCCATGCTGCTTCAAAATTTTCAAGACCACTTGGGCCTCGTAATTAATATCTTATTCTTATAGATTTTCATACGCTTAAGCCTCGAGAGGGGATACTTCAATATTTTTGACAATTTAAATATTGTTACTTACACTACCTTATCCGCTCCCAAAAAAAATGACTATGTCAACGAAGATATATCTGTAATCTTTGGCATGCGGCAAAAAGTATTCTTGAATTCCGTTTCAAACTATAATTCTTTCATTTCACCAATGTCAGATATACAATTCTAAGTAAATCAGGAGTCAAATGTAACCGTTTGTGAGAGTCACACGATAAATCTGGCAAAAGTTTATGTACAAAATGGCCTGGCTTTGACCTCACATAGTTCAGCTTTCCGGCCATCTTGTTATATTTCATCCTCGAAAGTTCCAGAGTACATTGTAACGAGCATAATTATTTTTACATGTGTAAGCAATTCATCAGAGATGGTTATCGTGTCGTTGATTCCTTACTGGTGACGAATCACTGAGTAGCAGATAGTGGTAGCGAGTCAAAGAATGCACAGCTTAAAGGCCTATCGATACACAATGATTTTCTTATGGAAATAGAAAACGGCCGTTTGATTTACTGTCAACAAACCAATTTTTTTCTGTGTGCCGTGATCGTTCAGAATCAAGCATGTTTGATTTTTCCTATTCTGATTTTCTCAGCCTTGACAGCCCACACGTTATTATAAACCATTGAGGAGCATAATTGCTGTGTGTGCAGTGCACCAACGAACTACGCGAGGAACAAAGTGCTAAATTTGTGGCCATAAAACGCTGTGTGTGAAGTCTTTACACTTGTCTAGTTGACAACATTTATTTCAAAACTATTCATTATTGATTAACTATGGCATTCACCTGTACCGTCAAACAAAATGGCTCTACTTTTTATTATTATGATCAATCTATTTCCAATGTATCAGTACTGCTCCTTATAATCATGCTAATTAATAATAAAAAACAACATATATGGCTTATACTATTGATAAATAATCATAAAATAATACGAATTAATGATACCGAAAATGAACTGCTTTGAAACAATCGTCACCCACGTAGGTATACATTAATTTTATGCTGTGGATCGATGGTGTTCACCACTTATGAGTATGCCTCGCAACTAACCATATCTTTGCCAGTGGGGATGGTGTTTTGCGATCCACTCAAAATATTGCTACCAACAATATTATTTATTAATTTTATTGTACGGATCGATCCAGCCCACGAGTACACCTAATTTTTTGCAATGTAATTTTTTATTATTATAATCGCTGAACTTGTATTTGCTTTTATATTGATAGTAATAATTAGGGTACCCACTTTAATATTTTACTTATAAACAAGGCTTGCAAATTGCAATTGATCCGGGAAATATTAAACACAAAGTTTCAAATATATAAGAATTGTTCTAAATTTGGGTTTAAATAATTTTCAAGTAGCTGCAAGTTCGTTAAAAAGTAATAAATTGAAGAGTTGTGATGTGGATGCTGATTGGCTAGATGGGCAGTTATTTGTACAGAGCTCCATCAATGCCCGATGAAAAAGTTCTGCCCCCCAATTGTGAAATCATTACCGTGTGCACTGTTCACACTTGCTAGCCGATTTCAGGCCCGCCCACTCGTATGAGAATGGCATAGTGTGAACACAGCTTGAGAATGTGAATATGTTATAGTTAAAACTAGAGCATTCCAATTGTGCAAAAATGCAGTAAGAAACAGTTTTTATTTTGTGCAGGATTTGTTTTATGAGCAGAAGAGCCAACATGTCGCATATTGATATTTAATGTAATTGTTCTATAAAAACTAAAAAAAGTCATATTAAATAATTAACAGAATTCTTCAAATTTTGTTCTTGGCATTTATTAACCATTAAGTACAAGACCACTCCCATGGGTGCCTTATAGACATTCACACTTAATACATCCAACTAACCATCAGTTTCCTCTTGGCAGTCACCCAACTCTCTCAGAGAGGATGCATTAGTTGGAATGTAGCCAAGCACATCACTCCATCTTCACAGCTACGTGACAAGCAGCCATTGTTGTTAGCAATAGCAGACAGTACAAGCGGTACTAGACTAGTTGTATACAAGATTATACAGAGTTGAATAGCCATCACACTCGCTGGTATGTTTTAGTATATTTCCATTTCGATGTGTCAATGTAATGGCCATTGTTTAGACCTATAACTTGGCAGACATTACGTCTGTGGTAAAGTCCTTGGCTGGTCCAAAGTAAATTTTTTGTGAAATTTTTAGCTAAAAAAATTATTAGTCCTAGTTAACAACAAGTCAACATATTACAACATCATTACACTCGCATCTTTGTATTTTGGAGTTGCTTTTCTTGCTTTTGGTGCACATCTAAAGTTGAAGGCAGACATTTTTTCCTTGCACGTTGCTGCGTTTGCAGTTTAAAAACTACGCTTCAACCTTGTCCTAGCAGCAAATCTAAGGTCAAAGCAGAGAAACTGCACCATTTAACACTTACCCATATTTATCTTCACTGAGGGCAGTTTGTCTAGATACTGTGGACTAGCTGTGCCGCTATACTCTCAGAATAAGGGAAAGCAACTCCTACATTTAATACCAACTTTTGCTTTTGCTTTGACAGCATCTAAACTGAATAAACAAAGCAAATTGTTTGTGTTGGTAATTTCTTGCATTCCCCCGTTTTGTAGAGCAAACAAATATTTTGATGTGAAATGCTTTTCTATTTAATAATCAGAGATTATTATGAACATTTAGGATAAATCCCTTCACGGCCGAGCAATTGTAGAAAAGGACTATCGAAACTAGATCTATCTTTTAACTTAACGCCATAACATTTCTCTGATGGCCTTACAAGAGCAGTTTAATAGATGCAAAACATAAAGGAAACTGAGATAACGATAGATTCTGAAATTGTTTGACCTTGTTTTAGCGTAAGTTGAAATGCGAAAAACAACACCTGGTAGGTAGTCAACAGTGACTAGATGAACTGCACTACAGAACACAAAAATACAAAAAAGTTTTGTGTGAAGTAGTTTGTATGCCATAGACTGCAGCTATCTATTGCAGATGTTATCTAGTGTCTACCACTCCTATCTATGGCTACCTAGCTACTGTATTGTGATATTTTTGTTGGCTTCTTCTTTTAAATGATTAGTATCTGTCGCTGCCCCACAAGGTCGATTGCTTCCGTATGTCTGTTTATTGAATAACAGTGGAATGGTTTCACCTTCCATATAGCTTGTAGTATGTAAGAAGTTAATTGTACCCGGCTGTTCTCTACTGGTTCATTTACTGCATTAATAAGGCTAAAACCTGATTGGTTGTAGGTGAATCCTGAAGTGGCAGTGAGATATACCCAGGTGTAGGTAAGTAGTATACTTTAACTATCACAGGGTTCTTTGATAACAAAATGCCTTTTTATTTATCTCTGATAAATTGATATACCGAATATGTTTTTGTGACACTCTGTAGTGCGAGCCAACATAATACAGTTGTTTGTGATATTGATGTATTAGTGAGTGGCAGCTGGTAGATTTGACTGAATTGGCAGCAGTTCAAGTATGTACAAGTTGGCTGATTTGTTTATTGTAACATATACCACTGGGAGACATGGCATAGCCTTAGGTTATTGTATGTTAGCTTGAGATCCCTTGTTGTTTGTATTCACTCACTAGCTGTAAGATAGCTCTGGCTGCGTAGCCAACAATCACAGTCTACTTCCTTGTACACCCACCCTATGTACAGTAGAGTAAACACAGGCTAGGCTAGTTCTTAGTTAGGGATGCTATATAGTCAAGCTGTCAGCCAGATCCAACTATAATATGTATGAGTGCTGGTTACACTCAGAGATAGAAGTGGAATGGTGGAGGTGGCAGTATACTACGGTGGCTGGGAGGGTGGGTGGTGTCACCAGACATAACCCAACAACCAGATGTAAACACAGCAGGAACTGAATTGATACCAACAAATAAATGTAACAATGTTTTCAACACCAAATAAAAGCAATTGACATTGATGTTAATGACAAAAAACTACCAGATATGGTTTGATTAACAAGTTTTGATGGTATAGAAATGTCTATTCCAGGCGTGCAATGTAGTTAGATATGTTTGTAGTAAAATGTGCTTGACCTTTGACATAAAACCTTGATACTCTGGTATGTAAATGGTTTTGTATATGTAAAGTTGTGTCTTGCTTTTCTCTCTAAGTATGTTTGACCTCTCTAGGTATGTTTGACCTTTGTAGGTATGTTTGACCTCTGTAGGTATGTTTGACCTCTCTAGGTATGTTTGACCTCTGTAGATATGTTTGACCTCTGTAGGTATGTTTGACCTCTGTAGGTATGTTTGACCTCTGTAGGTATGTTTGACCTCTGTTGGTATGTTTGACCTCTGTAGGTATGTTTGACCTGTAGGTATGTTTGACCTCTGTAGGTATGTTTGACCTCTGTAGGTATGTTTGACCTCTGTAGGTATGTTTGACCTCTGTAGGTATGTTTGACCTCTGTAGGTATGTTTGACCTCTGTAGGTATGTTTGACCTCTGTAGGTATGTTTGACCTCTGTAGGTATGTTTGACCTCTGTAGGTATGTTTGACCTCTGTTGGTATGTTTGACCTCTGAAGGTATGTTTGACCTCTGTAGGCATGTTTGACCTCTATAGGTATGTATGTTTGACCTCTGTAGGTATGTTTGACCTCTGTAGGTATGTTTGACCTCTGCAAGTATGTTTGACCTCTGTAGGTATGTTTGACCTCTGTAGGTATGGTTGACCTCTGTAGGTATGTTTGACCTCTGTAGGTATGTTTGACCTCTGTAGGTATGTCTGACCTCTCTAGGTATGTTTGACCTCTGTAGGTATGTTTGACCTCTGTAGGTATGTTTGACCTCTGTAGGTATGTTTGACCTCTGTTGGTATGTTTGACCTCTGTAGGTATGTTTGACCTCTCTAGGTATGTTTGACCTCTGTTGGTATGTTTGACCTCTGTAGGTATGTTTGACCTCTCTAGGTATGTTTGACCTCTGTTGGTATGTTTGACCTCTGTAGGTATGATTGACCTCTGTATGTATGTTTGACCTCTGTAGGTATGTTTGACCTCTGTAGGTATGTTTGACCTCTGTAGGTATGTTTGACCTCTGTAGGTATGTTTGACCTTTGTAGGTATGTTTGACCTCTGTAGGTATGTTTGACCTCTGTAGGTATGTTTGACCTCTCTAGGTATGTTTGACCTCTGTTACAGATTTACTGCTTCTTTGGAGCTCTGGAAGATAAAGGCATCACAGAATCTAGTTTTCAGTCACATCACTAATTTGATATCTACTGCTTTTGTCTTTCAACCAGGTGAATAGTTCTTTCTTGACTTTTCGAAGAAGTGCCTTTGAAGGCCGAGTTGAACATACTACGCTGCTGAGTTTTTATAAGCATCGAAATTGATAGACAAAACTTGGCATACATAAGTTGGCACTAAAATGGACTTGGTGGCCTTTTAAGTATTCGCTGACTTCCACCATTTATCCTGAGTAGTTTTGATTCAGATATTAACTAAAAAATTATCGATTTGTTTCAAGTTTTGAAAAACACTTTCTCACAAGATTACTCTGAGGTGAAATAGACTATTTAATCTGGTTTATGATATTGGAAACGATAATCATGAATTGTATTTGTGCGAGTGGACATTTCTATATGGTGTGATAACTACAAACTCTTCGAAAAAATCATAATTTTTCAACTTCACAATTTTTTGTGTAGCAGCTAAAAGCTTTTCAAGGAAATTTTTAGACATAAAATCTTCTGTTCAAATTACCCACACTGCACTTTCCCTCATACAATGTTAGAGTTGTTTCCCCTGAGTGAGACAGTTTTGACATTTATGCACTATTTTTAATGTACTAGTTGTAGATATTCTGCACTGCATGCCTGATTCTGTTGGACTTCTGCCAAAAACAAATCACTCACTGTTCAGTTTTCTTCCACATCTTACATCACAAGTTGCCTGCTTGAACTTCTAGATTTGGTAAGCAATACGTTTTGTTATTTGTTACAATGTTGTTGTACCTGGTTCACAGTATTGTTTAAAACCGATGATTTCCTGTTAGCTTTCGCAATCCACGGATATATCATGCAGCTACGTTCACACCATCTCGGCAAAGCGATTGTCCCACAAAGTCGGGAGTTGCTCTCTCGATTATTCTCTAGAGTTTACACTTGTGATTTTTTGTGCCCCAATATCACATGGCATCTACATGGTATGATAACTCTAAATTCATAGAAAAAGTCCTAACTTTTCAAATTACCCACACTGCACTTTCCCTCATACAATGTTAGAGTTGTTTCCCCTGAGTGAGATAGTTTTGACATTTATGCACTATTGTTAATGTACTTGTTGTTGTAGATATTCTGCACTGCACACACCTGCTTCTGTTGAACGTCTGCCAAAGCCGGATCACTCACTGGCCATTTTAGATTCACGTATTTCATTGGCTACTTGGATTGCGGACTCATATTTCATCATACGTTGACTACTTGGACTCCTGGACTTGGTAAGCTATACATTTTGGTCTAATAATGCTGTCACACTTTTTCACCAAGACAAAATTGCCAATTGCTAATACCATCCAAATCACTGGATGTTCAAGTATTTGTACTGCGCTGTATCATCTCTTTTGTTTAAGAGGCGCTCCACACACAACAATTTACGATCACAAATTTGGCCCAATTAAAGAAGTTTTCCTCCCGTGGTCCGTTGCTGCAATCCGCACATGGTGGGTGACAGTGCTTATGACCAGTGTATAGTGCACACATGGATGGCTATGATTGGACAAGTCAAAGCAGTGAAAGTCTACCCAGCAGATCGGCATCAAAGGCAACCTCTAGCATAACCGACAGGTAAAGAGAAAAGAGGGTCGGTGCGAGAACACATCCTTGCTTAACTCCGGTTGTCACTGCAAAACCTTTAGAGTGGTTAGTTCCCAGTGCCACGGAAGCTTGCATGCCATCATGTAGAGATCTTACGATGTTAACAAATTTAGCTGGACACCCAAATTTGGCGAAAACCATCCAGAGGCCATCTCTTGACACTGTGACAAAAGCCTTAGTAAATTAAATGAACACGGCATAAAGTGGCATGTTTTGCTCTATACACTTTTCCTGTGTTTGTCTCAGGCAAAAAATCATGTCCATAGTACCTCTCCCAATCCTTTAGCCACACTGAGACTCGGGTAGGACAACTGGAGCAATGTGAATATTTATCCTGTTCAGCAGCACGAGGCAGAATATCTTTCCAGCAGCAGAGAACAAGGATATACCTTTGTAATTCCCACAATCCTTACAACTACCTTTCTTGAATATCGGGACAACAGTAGCATTGCTCCAATCCTGGGGCACGTTCTCTTATGACCAGATGGAAAGAACTAGCTAGTGAAGTTTAGATACTATCTCTCTACCACCATGTTTCCAGATTTCTGTTGGGATTCCACATTTTTCAAGTGCTTTACATTCTCTTGTAGCATCTATTGCATCCACCACTTCCCTCAAATCTGGAGATTCAGAGAGACAATGTACCTCTGGTCTTTCCTGTATAGCATTTACAGCTCCTACATCGATGGCACTGGGTGAATTCAGGAGTTGATCGAAGTAGTCAGCAAGTCTGTTGGGAATACCGGACTTCGCCTGCAATATCGTACTGCCATCTAAAGTTGTAAGCTGGGTAGTCCCTTGTTTAACAAGCCCATACACTTCCCGTGGTCAACCATAAAATGACTTCATATCATTGGTATCAGGTGCATGCTGTAGACTTTCAGCCTGTGCCTCCCACCAGTTTGATTTTAACTTTCTAGTGTACTGCTGAAGCTTCCTCCTGCTGCAGCGTACTTACTCTTGTTTGAACGTGTATTGGTCTGGAGCATGTTTATTCTCACACTGTTTCGCTGTTCTAGCAGATCAGCCAAGTGTTTATCTGCTTCATCAAACCAGTTGTGGTGTTTACGCTTTGGCTTTTTGCAAGCTTTCTCTGCTGTTTTGTACACTGCCGTCTTCAGGGTTTTCCAATGGGCTTCCACATCCGTATGTTCAAGGTCCTTACAGTCTCTCAATGCTCCGTTCATTACTTCTTCCAACCGGGCCCTAACTTGGTTATCGTTAATCTTACTTGTGTCCAGTCTGCTCGGTGGTTTTGCCTGTGTTCTCCAGTGCGTTCCCCGAATGGAGAAATCCACCCTAGACCTGACCATCAGGTGATCGGTCCTGCAGTCAGCCCCTCTTATAACTTTGGTGTCCTTAATATCACTTTGGTCTTTTTTCCGGGTGATCAAATAGTCCAATAGGTGCCAATGCCTGGAAGGAGGATGCACCTAGGTGACTTTGTGATGTCCCTTGTGCTTAAAAGCAGTGTTTGTGATGACCAATCTGTACTCAGAGCGCAGTGCCAGCAGCAGTTCCCCATTAGAGTTGCACTTTCCAGTCCCATGCGGGCCAATAACAACTTCCCATTTGTCTTGTTCACATCCAACTCTTGCATTAAAACCACTTGCTAGGATCAGCTTAACTTTTCTAGGGACCTTAGAAAGAACCTCTCCAAGATGACTGTAGAAATTTCCTTGTTTTCCTCAGGATTTGTCATTGTTGGTGCATAAATACTCACAATTGTAGCATATGCACTCTTTTTCTAGCGGCAATCGCATTGTCATTATCCTATCACTGACAGGTGATGGATCTTCCTCCAGAAGATGTATAATGGTGTTACTGATAGCAAAATTGACTCCAGAGTCTCTCCTTTTTTCTTCACTCTTGCCACTCCAGAAAAATGCATACCTACAATATACCAGACTGTCGTAACACGCCAGGCAAGTTTCACTGAGAGCAGCTATATCCACTCTATATCGACTGAGCCTCTTTGCAATCAGAACAGTTTATCATTAAAGTCTTCTCGATGTAGCTCTATCCAAAAAGTTCTCGCATTCCATTCTGCGAGGAGATGATCAGCGCGAACCTTGTTTGGCCGGGCGACGTTCGAGCCATTATGGATTAATTTTCTTCCAACCATATTTCATAGAGCTGCGTGCAAGAGCTGTTTCAAGTTTGGTTTGAAGTAAAACTAGTTTTTGCACTTCTAGATTCACTCTCTCTACATACTCAGGAGTATGATATGACTGGCAAAGGCAAGCTGAGGCGTGTCATAACCCAACGGTAAGCTGCAGTAATTGACAGGCAAACCAGTTTATCGATTTCCGCTCTTTAATAAAGCAGCAAATATGTTAGAGGAGGAAAAATGATCCAGGAACTTCGACCTCTTCAATGCCCAAGAGTAAAAAAACACTAAATATATCTAATAGTTTTTCCTGGAGTTTCAAAAAGTATCTGACGAAGAAATATATAGACTTTGGCAGCTGTCATACTCTTAATGTGGTTTTTGAAGAGCAAGGGGCAACAGTGCAGGTTAGAAGATAAGCGTTGGACAGTCATGTAGTCACACAAAATAAACTATGGGCCTACCTGCCGAGAGACCCAAGTTAAACTAAGGAGGCTACAATAAAGAAAATCAGGCACTTCCCTGTAAACGCTCCTTAGCTACAGCAGTGTTTGTGGAACTCACTTTTGGTAATTGCTGTTGGATGGAAAAAATAAATATGCTCGCATTACTAAGGTAACTTGGAAATGCATATCTCCTGAAGCACCTACTGGCCATCAAGACAATTTCACTTTAAGGGGCCTTCAAACTGACAAATAAAATCTTACATATACAGCTAGATTATCCTGTTGAATGCAAAGTTTAGAATGTCAAGGCAAGGAAAGAGGTAGAATGCCTCAAGGGGAAGTCAAACAGGCAACACCTGGGATAGAAACTTGCTTTAATACTCTGACCTAAGAGTTCAGTCAATAGCACAGCAATCAGTCTTACTCGATGCAGTTGAAACAACCAGCACTATAGCCAGACTGTAGGAATGCTTGCTGATTGTAAACTGACTCCCAGAGCGAAGGAAGCAAGTGTGGTGTCCCAATTTTTTGCAGTCAATACCCTCGCCTTTATCAGTTTAAATTCAAAAGTGGGGCACTGGCCTATCAACCCTGGAAGAGCTACATCAGTCAAAAATGAAGACGATCTCCACCTTCTAAAGAAAGTTTGAACTAGGAACTTGAAGTTAGGAAAGTAGTGGCTTAAGGAAGCCTGAGCCTCTGCCCTTGACTGGAGCACACCTTCGTCTACACCTGATATGTGAGCCTGGACACTCTCCCTTGTATCTGGTCTGATCAGATTGAAAGGCCACAAACGTTTAAATAATGACCCAAAAATTTGAAGGCTGTCACTAAGTGGGCACTGCTGAAGGGTTTCCAAGGGCTACAAAACTTCCTGGGTATGACAGTATACTATAGCATTACCTGCCTAGGTATGTCTCTACCACTAAACCTTTAATTTTTTAACTAGTGAAAAAAATGGCTGGTGGTGTGTAGAGGAAAAGCAGGAAACCGTTGAGCAGTTTAAGCTGAAACTTGTTGCAGCATTAGTGATGAAATATCCCAATTACTTCAAGGCGCACACCTTTGACACATATGCTGACGTTGTAGGGCTAAGGGCAGTACTGCTCTGGGGTCAACTTGGGCAGGGGGAGTCATTATTTACTTTAGCAACTGCTAAAAAATACTACAGCATGACTCACATGTGCTGCTGTCTATTATGAGGGCAGTTAGGTATTTTTGGCCACACTTATGTGCTAGCAAAATCAGGCTTTGCACCGATTGTACCTCTTTAAAGTGGCTTACCTTCTCGAAGCGGCCATTTGACCAGTTAGGAAGATTACTGGAGCTCCTAGCCAACTTTTTTACAAACTCAACCGCCAAACTGGCAGCCATCATGTGAAAACTGACAGCTTATTTAAACCCAAGCTAATAGCTGCCATTGGTTTGTTGTCATTGAGCCGCATGATGAAATGCCAACCCATGCTAAGGTTGTCAAGGCATCTGGTCTTAAACTCCCTGCTTGAGACTTCCTCCTATCACAGAAAACTCGGAGCATCAGACACAAAGGAATGAAGTGTTACCCATGAAAGCCCCAGCTGAAGGACAGTCCACAGGCAACAACCAGATGCAGAACCGACTAAACAGTGTGGTCACCAATATGGAATTAGTTGAGCAGCTGCATAGGACTGCAATCCTGTGATAAGAAAAAGAATTGACAGCAGTACAGCAGTGAGCAGAAGAGTTGGATAAAAGCAACAGGAGTTGTGAGCCCTGTGAAGCTGTGAGAGGCTATGACAACACACCAAAACAGTTTCTGATTGTACAGAGTGTCCCAAAAGCTAAGCCAAGCAATGCACAGTCTGCTTTGCACTCCAGCATTGACAGGTAGTCTTGAGCAATCACTAGCTCTTGCCGGAGCTACCTTGACACAGACTTACATTCTGCTCAACTGGTATCGGCCATGAACGTCTGTAAACACAAGAGGAGTTTTCATGTCACACAAAGTCTCTCAGGTGGCCAATGTGACGAAATTTTAGTTCACTCAGGAAAAATATAACTGTTTGCTGGTAAACTTATTAGAAAGTATTCCTGGAAATAAAACAGTTGAACTCTGTTGCTGATGGACCATCCCACATGCCACAACCCTAAGCATTGCCACCACCTTGGTTAAACAAGTGTTTTGATATTGAGGTATACTCAAGCAGCTTCATATTGACCAGGGTGCATGATTTGCACCCAAATTGATGGCTCAGTGAAGTGCCCAGTGAAATTTAAAAAATACTTGGATGAAACCTTAGCGCTTGCAAGGCAACTGGGGAGTGAAAAAATAAAACTATACGCTGGGTAATTCATCAAGTCTCTTCGTGCTCAGGCATTGCTAAGAGCAGTGAGACTTGCTGCTGCCTTGGATCACGATGACATTTTGCAGCATCTCTCACCCATCCACTGGGGAGACTTCCAGCTTCCTGGTGCTAGGCAGCGAAGTGAGGCTGTCCGACCAGCAAAATGGGAGGCTTTCTTTCCTGGGGAACCAGCCAGTGATGAAATATGTTCTCCAGATACAAGAAGATTCACAGACAGTCCGAAACTTGCCCAAAAAAACCACAAAACGCAGTTAAAGGCAAGAGGACACTAAGAACCTTCGCTCGTCAGTCACAACAATTCGTTAGTCATGGAGTACAAGTACAGACTAGAACAAATAATCCTAAGCTAAACCCAACCTATGTTGAATCACGATGGCTGACTGGAAAATACTTGCCACATTTATTGTTTGAAGCAAAGAGAATTCAATTGAAAGGAACTTGTAAAATAAACAAATAATAAGCGTAACCAGCTACTAAATAAAATGTTAGTGCTCATGCAGATGTTAAAATATTGCTTCTTGGCCACACAGATGATAGAAAGAGTAATAAGTGGAGCGCCAACTGGTAGAACTCTGAGTAGATACAGCTCCTCATTGCTGCAATTACCAAATGGAAAGTTTGATATAAGTACTAGTGATAGAGTCACAAGCTTTGGTGATGTATGAGAACAGAAACTTCGCTGGAGTGAACATGTAATATGCTAGTAATAATTGATGAATGTAGGTGAACTAGAAAGGTAGCAAGCAGCCTGGAGTAATCTTTTGTCAACCAATAAGGTAATACCCCTCTGCCTAGTTCTACCCACCCGTTCAAGTTGAATCTCACAGCCTTGGAACATGCACAAACAATTAACTACCCAAAAAATAATACGTACACATTCTACAGCAACCTAAAAACAACATCCATTCATTCAATTTAATCCAAACAGCCCTTCTATCCACTTCACACCTCAGCACCAGACATTGCCATAGCAGAGGACATCTAAAACCAGTCAGGATCCTGCTCTAAGTCAAGAACCAAAGATACCATTCCTTGTATCCGAAGTAGTCAAGACCACAAGTTAGCCAGAGCCGTTGAATTCTGTAGGACACTGTGATTGTACAATAGAAGATAGGACTCCACCTCTAGCCACTTGGCGCTTATTTCATTTAATCCTTGTACATTGCATGATTGGATAATTATTTATATATGTAATCACATTGGTCTAATCATTTTCTGTGCCTTTACTGTTATATGATTTTATGCTTATTACTTCCTGCCAGTGACCTGTAAAAGGGCTGGCATTGCTCTTATCCATTGCATTCATTTTCATGTTTTGCCGATAACCCTAGTGGGTTGCCACCCTAGGACTTTGGTTGTTGAGAAATAAAGCCGATATTCAAACTGTGCGATGTGTTGTTTGTGTGAACCTTGGGCTCTGACTATACCGAATAATTCGGTTGCATTATAAGTTGTCACTGTCGAGCAGCACAGTGTCACATCTGAAGAGAAGCATAATACTTGAGAATAGTGGATGTCCGTGGTAAACAGACCGGAATCCATTACAGTACTATCCAACACCAAAAACACAACACCCATAATAGTTATTTTTTCCAGCAATAACAACGTATCTTTCAGTGATTTATTCAGAGTTACTTTTTGCTGGTTTGATGCATATGTGCTCCTAGTATAAAACTACTAGTTGTATAACTACTCTGTATTGTATATAATTACAGGTTTGATCTGATCACTTCCACCAAAGATTGAAGATACAATAAAATGTTTGAGTTTCCTTATGCTGATTGGTTAGCTAGACACTATCTCAAGAAGGGAGAACAATCTGGACACTGGAGAGATTACCTACAGGTAGATAATATTACAATTATAGTAGCACAGATGTGTTGATTACCAGTGCGAGCTTTTATTTCTGGATATGAGTGACTGATATTGTAACTCAACTTGGAAGTTGTTCTGTTTTTAGTAAAATCATACAAAAGTGCTACAAGTTTTTATAGTTCAGTCTAGTATGATTGATAGAGTAAAGCTTTGGCTACCCTGCGCACCGTTTTGTGCCATTGAGGTGCAAAGCAGAGTATTGTGGAGATATGAAAGCATTGTTAGTACCAAAGTCCAAATAAGACATATAAATATATATAACCAAAGTTTGGTGGGAGAGTCCTAAAACAGGTGCTAATTGTTTGGTTCAAGCAAGAAATAAACATACGTGCCTATACTCAGAGAGTGGAATGTATAATGGGATTTGTCTAGGGGAGAGTTTTTAGAAGGAATATATGATTGCTCCAATTGCCATCCATTTCCATCCACACTCATCTACTCCAATCCACTACTTAACAATCCCACCTGCCACCATCTACTTTACGGCCATCCACTTCTATCCACTTCTATCCATTTATATCCATGTATATCCACCTATCCACTCCCATCTACCCCTATCCACTCCCATCTACCCCTATCCACTCCCATCTACCCCTATCCACTCCCATCTACCCCTATCCACTCCCATCTACCCCTATCCACCCCATCTACCCCTATCCACTCCCATCTACCCCTATCCTTTCCCAACTACCCGTATCCACTCCCATCTACCCCTATCCACTCACATCTACCCCTATCCACCCCATCTACCTCTATCCACTCCCATCTACTCCTATACACTCCCATCTACTCCTATCCACTCCCATCTACTCCTATCCACTCCCATCTACCCCTATCCACTCCCATCTACTCCTATCCACTCCCATCTACTCCTATCCACTCCCATCTACTCCTATACACTCCCATCTACTCCTATCCACTCCCATCTACTCCTATCCACTCCCATCTACTCCTATACACTCCCATCTACTCCTATCCACTCCCATCTACTCCTATCCACTCCCATCTACTCCTATCCACTCCCATCTCCTCCGATCCACTCCCATCTACTCCTATCCACCCCCATCTATTCCTATACACTCCCATCTACTCCTATCCACTCCCATCTACTCCTATCCACTCCCATCTACTCCTATCCACTCCCATCTACTCCTATACACTCCCATCTACTCCTGTCCACCCCCATCTACTCCTGTCCACTCCCATCTACTCCTGTCCACCCCCATCTACTCCTGTCCACCCCCATCTACTCCTATCCACTCCTATCCACTCCCATCTACTCCTATCCACCCCCATCAACTCCTATCCACTCCCATCTACTCCTATCCACTCCCATCTACCCCTGTCCACCCCCATCTACTCCCATTTCTGTCCATTTTTGTCCACTTCCATCCGCTCCCATCCATTTCAGTACTATAATGGGAGCAAATTTCCAAAGGATCAAATGAGACAATCAGGTTCTCCTGCTCCTCAAAGTGCCTTTCCTGTGCACCAATGACCAGAAGAACCTGTTAAGTACATTTTTAAGTGCACCAGGTACAGAACCCTGGTTTGTGGATTGTGATGTATAATGGACTTACTGAACAGTTGGCTGTTATGACTATACAGTGTTACAACCACTTACACCCACTTACATCCACTTACGCCCACTTGCATCCACTTGCAACTACTTACACCCACTTGCAACCACTTACACCCACTTACATCCACTTACACCCACTTACACCCACTTGCATCCACTTACATCCGCTTACATCCACTTACATCCACTTACAACCACTTACACCCACTTACATCCACTTACATCCACTTACATCCGCTTACATCCACTTACACCCACTTACATCCACTTACAACCACTTACATCCACTTACATCCACTTCCATCCACTTACAACCACTTACACCCATTTGGATCCACCCTCATCCACTTACATCCACCCTCACCCACTTACAACCACTTACATCCACTTATATCCACTTACAACCACTTACATCCACTTATATCCACTTACAACCATTTACACCCACTTACATCCACTTACATCCACTTACATCCACTTACATCCGCTTACATCCACTTACACCCACTTACATCCACTTACAACCACTTACATCCACTTACATCCACTTCCATCCACTTACAACCACTTACACCCATTTGGATCCACCCTCATCCACTTACATCCACCCTCACCCACTTACAACCACTTACATCCACTTATATCCACTTACAACCACTTACATCCACTTATATCCACTTACAACCATTTACACCCACTTACATCCACTTACATCCACTTACAACCACTTACATCCACTTATATCCACTTACAACCACTTACATCCACTTATATCCACTTACAACCATTTACACCCACTTACATCCACTTACATCCACTTACACCCATTTGGATCCACCCTCATCCACTTACGTCCACCCTCACCCACTTACAACCACTTACATCCACTTACATCCACTTACACCCACTTACACACACCTACACCCACTTACATCCACTTACACCCACTTACACCCACTTACATACACTTACACCCATTTGGATCCACCCTCATCCACTTACGTCCACCCTCACCCACTTACAACCACTTACATCCACTTACACCCACTTACACCCACTTACATCCACTTACATCCACTTACATCCACTTACATCCACTTACATCCACTTACACCCACTTACACCCACTTACATCCACTTACAACCACTTACACCCACTTACATCCACTTACATCCACTTACATCCACTTACATCCACTTACATCCACTTACACCCACTTACACCCACTTACACCCACTTACACCCACTTACACCCACTTACACCCACTTACACCCACTTACACCCACTTACACCCACTTACACCCACTTACATCCACTTACACCCACTTACATCCACTTACATCTACTTACACCCACTTACACCCACCTACATTCACTTACATCCACTTACACCCACTTACTTCCACTTACATCCACTTACACCCCCTTACATCCACTTACACCCATTTGGATCCATCCTCATCCACTTACATCCACCCTCACCCACTTACACCCACTTACACCCACTCTCACCCACTACCATCGACTTCCACTTACCCCCACATGCATTACAACACTAACAGACTATTCCATTTTTGAATAAATTTCAGCCCATAACAAACATACCGTCTATTTATATTGTTTGTCATAATACATGAATGCATCAATTTCTTTTTTAACTGCGTTTAATAAGCAACAAAACTTATACATTTGTTGCTTGATGGAAAAGTCAGTCTCCAAAGGTGGAACGGTGCTGCAACAGCTCAAATTGAACTGATTTGTTGTATCTCTTTGTTTGGAAATGCTGCCCCTCATCAGTTTATTGCTGATCCTGATATTGTTCCAAACTAGTATTATTGGAGCAGATCTACTAGCCTTGGGATGTACTAGTCAATCAAATGGCTGTATAAACTAGAGCTTCCCGATTTTATGATTTATCTCCACATCGTCCATTTTTATCTCCGACAATGTGCGCATTGTCGTTATTTACAGCAACTCGAAAAACCGCTGATATATAGAATTAATTTTTAAAATAATTATTAACAACGTGAAAATTATTTTTTTATAACCAAATATACAACAGTAACTTATATGAAAACGAAAATAATGTAGTTTTAAAGTTGAGCAGTTTTTACCGAGCTCAAGTACATCAAGTCAGTTTCCGGTTTCGCAACCATGGGCACAGCAGGAGGAGAGTCGTCCAAATGGGATTATTTTACAATTGCTGAGAATGAAGATGTTACAGTAACTGGTTGTGTAAGTGGGCCTAGTGTTGATACTCGAAGAAAAACGGACAGTTGAGCAGTTTACGGTGATGGGAATAAGTAGGTTAATTGTAAACCTTGCTGTAAAAAAGTATCCAAGCTCGATGCACAAATTCTAACATGACACAACACCTACAACAACATCACCCTACAGAACTTAACAACGTGCTACGAGAAACAACGTTTGTGACCACCACCAGTGATACTCCAAAGCAGCCAACTATAATGGAGAGTTTAGAAAGAGTGAGAATAGTTAGTACTGCTAGTGGTGAGCATAAGGAAATCTCACGTGTCATATCAAAGTATATATCTATGGATTGCCTTCCAGTCAACAATATGAAACAGCGTGGCTCAATATGCTGATGAAATACTGCTTCAATTGAAGATACCAAATGCCAGGGTATAACCATTTCACAGATATTGAAACCCCCAAGCATTATAGTGACATAGCTAGTGCTGTAAGAAGAGAGCTCAAAAGTGTTGACTTTGTTTCAGCCACTACAGACATATGGTCACCTATTGGTCTCTTTCCATACACATCATTTACTGCTCATTACATCGATGATAACTGAAAGTTTAAATTAAAAGTGCTGGAAACATATCCTATTCCTGAAGACCACACAGCTGCAAACATAGCTGATGTTATACTTGATATGTTAGAGCTGTGGGATATTGATGAAAAAGTTGTTTCGCTCACTACAAACTATGCCACCAATATGAAACTTGCTGGGCCAAAACTAAATTTGGAGTGCAAAATTTACCATCAGTTGGAAAAAGAAACGTGACTTGAGAAAGGCTCATGGTTTTATATCGTACCAAGGTATGATGGTGTTCGAGTCTTTAAGATCACAATATTTACATAAATAAGACAGTCATGGTGAGTGGTCAATGCTAGTGCAATCACTACTTTTCCTCCATTTACCAGCAATATATACCCAAAGCTCAGTGTTATATATATTATCTCACTCAGGTATGGATTCACTGATGGTAAGAAACAAGACAGGATATCTGCTTTGCTTCAAGTATTCGCAAAAGCATCGCTGCTAGATCCCTTGTTTTAAGCTGGACTACATTGATGTCTCACTTCAAGATGTAATAAAGGAACGGTTGATTACTGAGGGAGCTGCAGTGTATGACACTAATACTTCTTCCCCTCTGGTTACCTCTTGTACTGGTAAGAATCAGTGATGGAAACTGTAATGCTTAATTAGTCATTATTTCATCTCACATATGATGGATTATACAATTAAAGCTGTCATGTCAATTGTCTAGATTGTCAATAAAACATCTGATATGATTTAGTAGTAGTAGCTTTCTCTTTACTTACTTCTGACTGATTGTGGGTCTCAGTAATAATGCAATGATCATAATATTTATGTTTCAGGCTCAGAAGCATCAGTATTCTGCTCGAATGCTACAGCTGCTCTTGCTCAAGGTGCTTTATTTGACAAGAAGAAACAGAGTAGAAAAGCAACCTCACCATTAAATGAAGAGTCTGCTGGGACAGTGACACCTGCACTTGACGTTAAAGCAGAGCTGAGAGAAGTTTTAACCAGTGGCTTGTCAACTCTGTCGGGATCTGCGGATCCACTTGGCTGGTGGCACCTCACAGGTTGTACGATATTCCCTACGCTTGCTACTCTCAGTAAGAAGCATCTCTCGATGAATGCAACATCATTTGCATCAGAAAGGCTTTTCAGCATGTCCAGTCATATCGTGTCAGGAGTGACTATGATCAAACAGTTGATGTATTTATGATAAGTACACACTATTTTAGAGCTCAATTTATGGTAACCTAAGGGTTTGCATTGCATTGCATTTTGTTTGTGCTTTTTGTATTACCTAAAAATCTTGACATTGGTTTATTTACTCGGTTTCGTCAAATAAAGTAGTCAAACTACAACTGTCCTTTTTATATATATATATATATATATATATATATATATATATATATATATATATATATATATATATATATATATATATATATATATATATATATATATATATATATATATATATATATATATATATATATATATATATATATATATATATATACTCATACTCATACTCATACTCAGTGTTTTACTTTGGATTTATCTTATCTCTAATGAGCACAGACAAGGATAGACAACTTCAGAAAAGTGTTGATGCTGCTGATCCTTGTGTTACTGTGGAGCACAAGCCGTAAATGGAAGCGACCAGTTGAAAGAACATGAGTACAAAAAGTTGTGATTAAAATCGAACCTTGAAGAAAATGTTCTCAATTGAATCATAAGACACCTTTTGAAAACTGGGAAGCTCTAGTATAAACTGCGATATTTGGGTATTTATTGGTGATTGATATAATAAATCCTTTAAAACCAACTGGAGTTGTAATGCGTGTGTTACCTGTAGTACAATAGGAACAGATTTCAGTAAAAAATCAATAGCTGTATTAGCACATCAGATTGGTTATTGGAATTGGGGCTGGCTGGTAGGGCCCCATCAACTGGCTGCAGCTTGTTTTGACTTTCTTGTCCGCTTCTGTTTCTGTGAGGTGACGTCTATAGGGCACTTGTCTGTGCATTGTCTGTTGATTGGTTGATCTACGCTGTTGCTGCCACTTATGTGTGGTTGATTCATTTCCTGAAAAATCTTTTGATTTTTGTGGCAATCTGTTTACTCAGGAAAATAACTGTTTCTGCAGGTCTCTACATGGTTCACTATTTGTTTGCACTGCCTTTGTGTAATGTAGTGTGTCAATAGAACCTTTCCATTAAGGCATTGTTTTTTAAGTATTATTGATTGCTTTTGCTGACTCGCTGACATTTCGTAGCCGGTCCAGTTGTTCACTATCTCTGTCTTTCACTCCATTACACTGGTTTCTCATGTTACTAGTGCTTTGACTATTCAGTCTATTTCAGCCTCCGTAAACTGGCCAAGGGGGTGTTTGCTGTTGAAGAGCTGTTGTGTTTGTAGTGGTGTATTACCCCTAAACTGACTGGAAGGAGCTTCACCTTGAATGTAACCTTATTATCTGTTTCATGTTTGCACAACTGAAGATTCCATTGTATATTGTTTGATAGAACAACCAAAGTATAAGTTTCTGTATTGTGATGTGCCGCTATCTATGGTACATTTGTGCAATAGTGTCTGAAAGTGCCTTGTTAATCCATCACTTAGCAAAAATTATTTCTAAATATCAAATTTCTATGAGCAGTTGTTTTTTCTTTATTCTTTTTTGTGTTGTTCACAGTTTTTGTTCTAGCATGCAAACTTGGCTATTTCAACAAATTGTTGTCATTGGGTTGTTTCAGCACTTTGTATAATGTTTGATCTATTCAACTTCTATCCCTTGGGGGTTTGACTGTAATTTATTGAAACATAAACAGCAAGCAAAGGCAAAAGAAAAACTCCAATAATATTTTGGCAATAAAATAAACACAAAAATATAATGCAGGTTGTATAATATTTACCATAAAATCCCATTCCTGTTCTTCAAATTGCATATAATTTGGTTCAGAATTTGGATTGTCAAAATAAATAGTAATGAAAATAATGTTGATTGGATCATCAGGTATCAATTACATACAACAAGGTATGCAATAAGTTTGTTTTCTCTTTCCCACAAAAAAATCAGGTAATTTTAAAAAAAACAGGAAAGCATCGGAAGTGTATGTAAAAAACAAGGTACATTTTAAAAACCAAGAAAGCCCGTAAACGTATGAGCTAGTGAATGCATAAAACTATCTCTGTGGCATATTATTTGATGACGTAAGGATTTGAAAGATGTTGAGCTGTCAATGGCCAAGTCTTCTCCAAATATCTCCAATTAGACCTGAAAGTAGAATGACAGAGGCATGTGAGATAGTACTCAACACCAACACTAACTGTGACAGTATATATCTATTTATATGGTACAGTGGAAAGGTAGCGAATGTGTACTCATAAAGTAAACTATATACTGTAACAATCAGCTTTTCTCTGAGCTTTTTAATAAGTAGGTTTTGTCAATTCTGAACTTTTCCTCAAAACAATAGAGTATTAGAGTGCTATAACTTTGTGGGTGGTCTCTCACTCCTCAAAGCCCATCAACCATAACACTTTTGTTATGCCTGTATTGAGTGCTGGGGTGTATGATAAAAAAACAACTGATGAATATCAAACCAACTACAAAACAAAACTATTTAAATAGAATTCACAAGCTTCTCATAAATCTCACAATATCGTTGACAGGCACATGGATTAGCTAACTACTGTGCATGTAAAGAACCTACAGAGACAAGGTCCAAGTTGATCTATGAAATAGAGAAGAGCTGGTACAAGGGTGAACATCCACTCAGCTATACTGAGCACAGGGAACTGACTGAAAACCATAGAAAACTACTGAATAGCTTTAGAGCTCAAACGAGAGCAGAGTTTGAGGCATTAGATTCACTCGGAGAGTCGCTAGATGCAGACGATATCTTTAGTAGACAAAATCTGAGCAATACTGAAGATTTCTGTAAAAAAGTACTGAACTCAAGTCAAGAATGCTGTGAAGGTTTTGTGAGTTTTTCCAAACAAATTGTGAAGGCTAGCGTGGACGTCCTTGAACGCAAAAATGTGACTCCTCCGTGTAATTTTGTGGTTGTTGGTTTGGGTTCTGTTGCCAAAGGGGAAGCAACTCCATATTCTGATTTAGAATACGCTTTCATTTTGGAGCGAGCTGATGAATATTTTGAAAAGCTGGCAATGGACAGTTACTTTAGAATTGGAAATCTGCAGGAAACTCCGCTGAAATGTTTCGACATTACGGAACTGAAAGAACTGAAAGATGATGAGAATTCATTAATTCCATCAGATTCAGAAATGACAACAGGCTACAGGATCGATGGCATCACAAAGAACTCGGGTAACATACCAACAGGAAACGGTAGAGAAGGAGGTCAGCCGCTGATGCTAACTGTGAAAGAGTTGATGAAGCTATATAAGACATCTGCAGAGTCTCCCTTTGAAGGGTTTGCTGGAGATAAATCAGACCTTCTCTCCTCTACTGTCCCCATCTATACAAATGAAGAAGGTTCAGATGAGGGCAATCTATACCAAGAGTTCATAACAGCTAGAGCTGAGTACGAGCGTTGTGAGGCCAGCAAAAGTGAGAAAGTAAGACAGAAGAGATTTGCCTCATTCGCTGCTGACATCGCTGCCTACCAATTCCTACCAGAGTTTGTAAAATATCAAGCACCGAGTAATCTGAATGTCAAGGTCAAAGTTGACATATTCAGATACCCGACTCTATTGGTCAATAATTTGAAGATGTGTTTAGGTTTAGACATTTACCAATCACAGGAAGCCTACTCTACTCTCTACCGTAAAAGACACTTATCAGCAGAAAACCTTCGGTACATGACCATATTACTAGCTCTCTCTATTTACATTCGAACCGCTGCTTACCTGAAGCAGAAATCTCAGGTAGATTCTGTACAAGTTGCTCCATCTACAGGATGTACATCAAACACCAGGTATGATGTGCCTTCAAACTTGTTTGTGATTCTGGGCTATCTACTCACTCCTATCAAACAGTCCATCAAGTGTCGTATGGAGAAACTCAAAGATGGCAGAAGTGAAGGCCCACAACAGAGACTATCTACAATCCTAAAAGGTATCAAAGTACCACAAAATGACTCTCTACTCAAGGCAGAAGTTTTCTATTTTGCTGGACAGTATAGATCTGCCATGGAAGCGCTCACTAATGCAATCGGTAAACCCCTGCAAAGCATCAATTGTTCAAAGTTTGTTAAAACCATCCAAACCAAGTCCAAAAAGCGAAGACTGACAATACAGAGAGAAGACAACTCCAACTTCATTAGCAAGTACTCACAACTAGCCAACTACCTTCTATATTACACTCGAGAATACAAATCTGCATTGGACTATTTCAACTGGTCTATCAACACTGAAAGTGATCAGTTAGGATTCTGGAAGCTTCTAGCAGCTCACTGCTATAGAGGGATGGAAGATTACATCAACTGCAAGAATCTATTACAAGAAGTAAGTTTTTACATAATAAAAAGCTGTGGCTAGACAGAGAAAATTTTCCATTATCAGACATTTTCAAAAGGATTGCTTGGCTCAGTTTGTTAAAACATTCAAGAATTAGTATCAACAATTCAAAACCACTGTTATCTTTTGTCGGAAAATCTCTTCGTGTAGCCAAGTTCTGTTTGTTTTTCGCTCTTCACTAGTTGACACAGAGTCAAATAGTATGCTGCTTTTATAGGCCCTAAGACGTCTAATTTGAATTTTTTGAGGTTGAAATGTGTTCAAAAAAATATCTGGAGTTGCTCTCTCATTAGTACGACGACTCCTATAGACACAGTCAGCACTGACCAAGATGCAAATTTATTCCCGAAGACGCAACAAGTTATATAGAGCTATAAAACGAGTTTTCAAGATTTTGGCATAGAAGGTGGGCCTCCAAAGTATTGGAATTCCGCAGAGACGTTTTTGATTGCAAAATAACAATATTGCAAGAAATTTTAATCTTTTTGAAGATATCTTTCTTAAGTCAGCAAGTTGTTTTATCTTTGGTGAGCTAGCTATTATGTATACACCGGCATTCATGTGATAGTGTTTGTGATCAAAATCAAAAGGATTAATGAACAACTTTTATCAAAATAATAATTTTCAAGAGAAAATTAGTCAAACAATAACTTAAGTACAATTTTTTTTAATAATACTCGGTGAAAAACGAAGTTATATTTCCGACGTTGTTTTTTGACAACGACAAAAATAACTAAATCTGAAACACCTGCTATCCTTCCAAGAAAACAACTCTACACACAAAGTGCGTCTTGAAAAGCCCATCCTAAGCCCTTTAATGGTTAGCTGCTTTCTTACTATAAATTTTACGGTGTTTCAGTATTGTTTATATTCAATTCTCACAAGAAAACGCTAAAATCTGTTAAATTCTCGTTGCTGCAAGACTAAGAACCAATTGAGGCAAAGAGCAATTACTGGTTTATTTAGCTAACAAAAGCAAACTTTTGTTGCCAATCAGCATTCCACATTTCCATTAACAGCAAACAGTTTGATTTGTACAGAAAAACAACTTACCGTATCAGAAGACAATCCCACTCTGTGTGGGGTCCAATGAATGCATTGCTCATCTGTGTGGGTGGTCTGCATTGCTTTAGATCCAAGCTAACTTACGGGCTGGTGACCTAGACCATAGACATAGACACTTGTAGACTGCATCTATAATACAAACACATAAGGGACAATTGTTGTACATTTTAGGCTCAATATCTCAGTGTACAAAATAGGAATCGGTCTGCTGCATCAGCTACTACAACAGCAGCAACTGCGGCAGCACAAACTGTAGAAACCACAACAGTGGAGACATCAATGCCAACTACAATGAATTTGTTGGACTCTGCCTTTGGTACAACTCATCACCAGGATGTCTCCATCACCTACTCAGACATCGGTAATGTGTACGGAGACTTGTGTGACTTTTACATGGCAATGACATATCACAGGAGGGCTCTAGAGATGGACATATCTATGTATGGTGACGTCAATCATTCGTGTGTAGCTAATCATTACAACAATATTGGTATAGTACACCAGCTCCTAGGTGAATATAATTCTGCATTAGAATATTACACCAAGTCACTAGATATGGAGAAAGCTATATATGGTGCTGACTCTAATCATACTGATATTTCTGCCAGCTACAACAATATTGGTATAGTACACCAACTCCTAGGTGAATATAACTCTGCATTAGAATATTACACCAAGTCACTAGATATGATGAAAGCTATATTTGGTGCTGACTCTAATCATACTGCTATTGCTGCCAGCTACAACAATATTGGTATAGTACACCGACTCCTAGGTGAATATAACTCTGCATTAGAATATTACACCAAGTCACTAGATATGAGGAAAGCTATATTTGGTGCTGACTCTAATCATACTGATATTGCTGCCAGCTACAACAATATTGGTATAGTACACCAACTCCTAGGTGAATATAACTCTGCATTAGAATATTACATCAAGTCACTAGATATGAGGAAAGCTATATTTGGTGCTGACTCTAATCATACTGATATTGCTGCCAGCTACAACAATATTGGTGGAGTACACCAAGACCTAGGTGAATATAACTCTGCATTAGAATATCACACCAAGTCACTAGATATGATGAAAGCTATATTTGGTGCTGACTCTAATCATACTGCTATTGCTGCCAGCTACAACAATATTGGTGCAGTACACCGACTCCTAGGTGAATATAACTCTGCATTAGAATATTACACCAAGTCACTAGATATGGAGAAAGCTATATATGGTGCTGACTCTAATCATACTGATATTGCTGCCAGCTACAACAATATTGGTATAGTACACCGACACCTAGGTGAATATAACTCTGCATTAGAATATTACACCAAGTCACTAGATATGAGGAAAGCTATATATGGTGCTGACTCTAATCATACTGATATTGCTGCCAGCTACAACAATATTGGTATAGTACACCGACTCCTAGGTGAATATAACTCTGCATTAGAATATCACACCAAGTCACTAGATATGAGGAAAGCTATATTTGGTGCTGACTCTAATCATACTGGTATTGCTGACAGCTACAACAATATTGGTGAAGTACACCAACTCCTAGGTGAATATAACTCTGCATTAGAATATCACACCAAGTCACTAGATATGAGGAAAGCTATATATGGTGCTGACTCTAATCATACTGATATTGCTGCCAGCTACAACAATATTGGTCTAGTACACCAAGACCTAGGTGAATATAACTCTGCATTAGAATATCACACCAAGTCACTAGATATGAGGAAAGCTATATTTGGTGCTGACACTAATCACCCAGCTATAATACGCACACAACGGAATATAGACAAGTTGCGAGATATAATGAAGTAACTTACATGACTCCTTTCTCTAGTATAGACTTGAGTACAAAGACACTCCTTAGCAAATATATTAGTACATTTGCTGGGGAAACTGTAAAGTTTGCCGTCAAATGTGCGATAGTGCCTCTGGTTCCAAGCTTGGTAATAGTCTTTGGAACGATTGCAAAGGCCGATAAGACTTCGAGGAACCTCAAAAGTGTTGCCATCTGGCACAGTCGGTATATCAGCTAAAACAATAGTTTGTACTTGACAGGTTTGGTATGTGATGCATTTAGTTTACAACGCTGTAAAAATCTTAAGTTTGGCAGAATACACACACATCAATGTATTACTTACATAACATATTACTGCAGTTACTTATAGTACCTCGTATATCATCTTAACAGAAATAGACTTTAATCATTTGTGTATCTGACAGCTGACATTGCTCCCTCAGTTTAAATAGTACCAAACCAAGCAGTGCCAGACAGACTGTTTGGTTTGGTATAGACAGCGGCAGCAGTTTCATTGTTCTTTCTAACACACAACTTACCAAATATAGTTACCTGTATATCATGTTGTATATAACAAGTTTACTTGACTCTTTATCACTTTTGTACATACAATATAACTTCTCACTTGTATGTTGGTTGACATCTCTCTACAGAATATACATCTACAGACATTAAATAGCTTATTGCAGCTCGGCTGACGATATCTAGCGTGTTTTATTCACTTCAAATTTTAGTTCCACATGATAGGCCTGATTCCACGCTAATGGTGTACATACATAAAAGTAATTGGCAGCTTTTCAACATAAAAATCCTTGGCAGCATATGCAAGTCCATAGAGTCAATTGTCCCAACTGTAACCAGTTTGGTGTGAAATTATATTTTAATTACTGGTGACCTTTGATAAAAGCTGAAACCGCTATCACTAAATTTCTTTGAGTGTATCGACTAACTAGTTTGTGAGAATGAAAGATTTGGTTTATGGTGAAAAACAAAAAACTTGCCACTCTCACAATCCATAAATACTTTACATACAATAAAAATATTTAAATACATAGAGCATTCAATTATTAGCAATAATAATATTTATACAATGTAATGTTTTACCTTATGAATATAGAGCAGTTCCAAGTAATCAGCTGGAATAGAAGTGCTGGAAATGCTAGTAAATACTAGGAGAGAGAGCAATGTACATCTGCACACCTTGACATCTGATGAACAAACGAATGAATTGTTTGTGTGTGGCATTCAGGTGTCACCTTTTACTAAGTATCCACTTCCTGTTTGTGAATCAACTTGTTGACAGCTGCCACATGCCAAATATGACAGTCCCCATATGAAACCACTAGATTCTTTACACAGACACCTGCCAACTAGTTTCTACACATGGAGACACAAAACTAGCATCCATTGTGGATCCTAAATAAGATATTCAAAAGCAGAACAATGTAGGTTTTACATTAAAGTTCTATAAAAAATACCTTCCTCAAAATATTTTTGTATGTCCAAAAGTGACAGCACTATCAAATATATATCTAAGTCTGGTTTCCTAGCATAACAGGAGTTTTCCTTTTAAGGGTGCTTTCGGATACCCTATGCATAGGGCAGTCGTTGAACACTCGTTGAGGGCTCAACGATGACTGTCGTTTAACAAAAGTTGTTTGAGCATAAACCATAGACATCTTTATTTTTTTCAACGTCTGTGAAAACTGTATAGCTGAAGCAAGCCCACTCTAGTTTCTTTACAAACAGAAATTAATTACGATGATTTTATTGTCTGATGTGTTTTCTACTTACATTATAAGGCATTGTCACGACTTGAAACGGGGAGAAACAGTGATTGATAAAAGTTGACTCGTTAAAACTGTTGGTTAGGTGGAGTCAAGGTCAGTCAACGACGCAACCTACCTCGCTTGTCACTTCCATCGTTGAGCCCAAATTGCCCATTGCCGCCATGTTTTTTCTGCCCTCAACGACGGGGTTTCCGAATGGTCTCGTTTAATCCCATCGTTAAGTTCTACGCGTAGGGTATCCGAAAGCACCCAAACTCTTTGGTGAAGCCTAAAAGCAAGCAAAAACCATCCGAATAAGGAAAATGAATAAGGAGAAGAGTTGGCACCAACACATACACACCAATACATACACACCAATACGGACACACACACCAACACACGCACACATCAGCTCGTCTCCTCCTCATACAAAATCAAACTACCAGCAGCTCTGTATAGAACACTACCAGTTGTGTATGGATATGTAGCCTATCGATATAGATTGTAGTAAGGTAGTTAGTGATGACATGTTAGTCTGGACTAATTAACAATGTTTTGTTTTGGTATCAGTTTTAGTGCAGATGGCATAAACATTGAGAGTGCAACTACTGAGGGTAGGCTAAGTTCCTAGTAAAACGTAGTAAACATTCCAGTGATTTTCTAAATAAGAAGCAAACTAAATGTTTGCTGAACATATTTTGGTTTGCTTATTCTGAGGGAGACAACTCCATGAAAGATAAAACGCTCAGTTACACAAATTGTTTGTTTAAGGTACGAAACTTTAAAAATTGCTGAAGCCTGCAACAAACAATTTTTTACTTAAAATCGTAGAAGTCCGTATTGGTGTGTATGTATTGGTGTGTATGTGTTGGTGTGTGTGTGTTGGTGTGTGTGTTGGTGTGTGTGGGATGTCGATGTAGAAGTTTGTGTAGGTGTGGATGTTTACCTCCACCAACAAAGAACAAACATACAAGCACTCACACTGCATGTATATTCTATGTATACTGTGTGAGAATGCACACTAGCCACTTGGATAGATTGTTTTTAATGGTAGTTTGCCGTAACGTACACTTGTACTTCCCTAGGGCATTACATGCCAAAGTCTGGGATAGCCTGGCTCCTTTACCTTTCTGTTTGTAGACTGAGTTCCTTAGAGTGTATCCACTAATTGATTATTGGGGTTGCTGTTAGAATGTCAGACAGGCTTCAGCACTTCTGATACATTTTAGAAACATCCTGTCAACCATTTTTTCTGGCTACTATGGACTCTGATAGCGTATCTCAGGTAGAAGTAATTAACATTCAAGTCCAGTGTGGGTGTTTTATAGGCAGGAATTGCTCTTTTTTATAAACAGATTTTATTACCTAGCGAGAAATAGGAGTTGTTATAATTCTGGGGCAGTATGGAGAAGGGTGGAGTATTAGTGGTTTTGGTTAACGGAGAGAGGCTTAGGGGCTCAAGCTAGGAAGTTCTCCCAATATCAGGTGGAGATAAATACAGATTTCTGATGATTATGTCATCTCTAGTAAAAATGGCTGGACTTGAGGTACAGATTTGATAAGACATCATGTGGGCACAATGATGTGTTTAGAGCTCAACGGGAATCATTTAAAAATGACTCGAATTAATCTCAAATCATTATTAACTTGCAATAGAACATTAATAATCAATGGTATTTCTTTAGTAATATTAATAAATAATATAAATCAACACAAACTAGGGAACTGTGACCTTTCCTGGTCAGTCTAACTACTTTACATGCTCCCAAGTGCATACCTACCTGGGAGTCTCCCTCAATGAATGATTTACATGCTCCCAAGTGCATACCTACCTGGGAGTCTCCCTCAATGAAGGATTTACATGCTCCCAAGTGCATACCTACCTGGGAGTCTCCCTCAATGAAGGATTTACATGCTCCCAAGTGCATACCTACCTGGGAGTCTCCCTCAATGAATGATTTACAATCTATGCAGGCTTATGAGTGCCCAAGTGTGTAAAGACAACCAGGTACACCAAAGGTATCCATCGTATTAATGTGATCAAACAGTCTTTTTCAACCCTCAACTAACGTACGTTTTATATGAATGAGATACTCAGTATTGTACAACGTTTGGCAAGGAGTATTAGTGTTTGGAGTTGCCCACACTTGGTGATGGCTAAAGATAGTGACAACGTGGAACACTACGTATATGTGAGCATAGAAGGTTGTTAGTTATGAGTACAGACACAGAATGTAAATTAGTATCTGATTTCTTTCAAAAATATCAGTGAATGATAATACGAGTATTCGCGACCTGTTCGGCGAACAGAGGTCGCGAATACTCTTATTCATTTTTGACCTTATTTCCTCAAATATGTAACTTGATTGCGAGAGTTAACCAATGAAGAATTTCAAAATTACGTTACAACATGCATGTTAGCAGTTATGAGTCAATTGTTATTGTTAGCAGTTATAAGTCAATTGTTATTGTTGCGTAAACCGAAAGTCTTGGAAATCGCTGAAAGTCATGAAAACGTTGAACTTGGTTAAACTTTTCACGACTTTGTGTGATCATCAAAGTTTTAAAAATCGACCATTTCCAGAAATTTTTCCGACATCCGACGATACCTATGAGTCCCATGATATTTATGTTATGGAGGAGAGTCTTTAGCATAGTTCAATGATGTGAACTAACTTTCGTCTGCTTTATGCCTGATTGGTCTCTCTAGGCTCATGCGCTTTTGACAAAAATTATTAAATTTTGAAATTTTTTTTTAAATCAACCGTTAGTGTTACAGAGTTGAAAAAAAGCACCAGACTCACCAAGACCTATTCTATTTATAAATTTTTAAGTAAAGCTAATATTTTTTTATTGACACATATTTTTTAAAACATCTGAAAATTGACAGTTTTGCTTTGAAAAAGCCACCAAAAGTAAAGCTCAAAACGAAAAGAACTGATGCAACAGATGGAAAGGAAATGTAATTTTGATGCATACAGGTACTTTTGAAGAATACTGGGATACTACATTAGCCAGAACAAGTCAATGAAAATTGGCCTATGTGTATTGCGAAAATCCCGAAAACTTTTTTAAAGACTAATGTGAAGGATGGCAACGGAAACACGAACAATATTGAACCAAAGAGACAATTCTATTCTATGTTTATTTCTTTGTGCAAAACAGCAAGGCGTGCCCACTATTATTAGCACGCCTATTTTCTAACTCACCAACCAACCACCACTACTGGGTGGTGACTTCTTTCGTATATGTCTACATCTTTTGTTCTATTCTTGCATAAATACTCATGTAATCCATAATAAAGGCAGAGTCAGTTACCACACTCTCACGTGCTCTATTGTTCTCCCACAATAACCTCACTTGCGTAGCATTCATACAAGTGCCTCTTATGAGTTAATTATAAATGCACTAAGTGAACAAGTCAGACAAAACATAAAAAGGACTAACTAGGTGGAATTAGTCAGAACAAAGCATATGCAAGACAGCAGTCACTAACTGATGACCTAGAGCAGTTGTTCGGCACACCCTGTTATCACACCAGCACCGACTGACAGTTCGGCCCACTCACCAATGACTGTCAGTCATTAACTGGTGGAATCCGCCCAACCCCTGTCAGCAGCGGCTTGCAGTCGACTGGGCAAACTAACAATCTGCCGGAGGGCGTACAGGTGGCCAAGCACTGGCACACATTCTGAAATCCTGTGCAATAATATTAGCTTTTTTTTCAATAATTAAGCTATCACCTGACTTTTCACACCACTGAATAGAGAACTTCAAGCGCTATATTCTGATATAAAGAACCATAATAATAAACATTTTTGAAAAATAAGTGAAAATAGTTAAAATATTTTACTAGTAGTTAATATTGTACAGGATTTCGTCTTGTATGGTAGCTTGGCCTACCTGCGCAACCTCTCCAGGGTGGCAATGGCTTCTTTGTGCTCTAGCAGCAACAACAACCTGTCCACAGCTCGGTGATCTTCCTAGCAATGATGGCCGACCATTGCCGGTTGAGGCCGAACTGCCTGGTTGAGTTGAGTGCTCCTGGAAGCGGTAACGGTCGAACAATGAAAGCCGAACTAGCCAGTGGCTATTTTGACTGACGGAGGTTCGTCGTCTACTGGTCTATTCAGCTTGTAGTGCAATGTATTTAGTGCGCAGTGAAGTTATTGTAACAAAGAACTCCTGAGAGTATGCAAGGTTGACTCTGATTTATTCAAGGCTTACAGCAACATTTATAATAACAGGATACAATAGGTTTAGAGAATACAAAAGGAGTTAATAATAGGCCACGCCTGACAAAGGTTGATTGGTGGTGCTCTGGCAAATAGAGTGTCGAAATAGTGTTAATTGGTGGACATGAGTAACGGTTGGATCATGGATGAAATATCCCAGGATTGCCAGCTGCGGCTGCGTAATAGAAATTTTTTGACGAGCCAAATGTAGCCGTTTGTGGGAACCGCCATACTGCTCCAAAATTTTCAAGACCACTTGGATCTCGTAATCAATATCGTTTTCTTATTGATTTTTAACATGCTCATTTCACGCCGTGGGCATACTGCGTTAGTTTTGCCATTTCAAGTATTGTTACTTATGATACCATATACACTCCGAGAACAAAATTGAATATGCCAACGATAACATATATGTAATCTTTGGTATGTGGCAAACTCGTTTCACAATTTATTGATTTTACGCAGCTTCCGCTCCGAAGCTAAAAAATCAGAACATCGCCTTTTCAATATAATAGTTACGATATTTTGCGAGCTGCTATAGTACTTTATGTTTCCTCTCCGAACAACCAATTCAACATGGGCGCCATGGATGACTTCCCATTGGCCAAAATTGGCTACACCCCGTTCGGGTTTCTGGCAATCCTGGTATATTTCATCCATGGCTTGGATGACCGTGATACAAAGCACATGGTTGCATATAGTGAATAGAAATGTAAGTTTAGAACTGCAATAATAGAACTAAGTAACTTTAGAGTTCAGTCATAGAGCTACCAGCGCCGTCTGCCACAATATTATTATCGCCGTCATCCAAATAATTGATTTATAACTTACCTAGTCCCACATTTACCTCTGAATAAGTTCAGACTGCTCAAATAAATATAATTTACTCATTTATTAGAAAAAATCTCATTTGTTGAGGTCCTTTGCCACGAAATTGTTTCAACCAACCCCAGCAAGAACAAATTGTTTCTTCACCCTAAAATGGACATGGCGCGTTTGACATAAAACTGCTTTTGTTTAGACTGACAGAATTTCTTCGAACAAAAACCCAAAAATAGAGGAGAGTTGCTCCACATGAGGGTGTAAAAATTATCATCGTAGGTTTAGCTGAAACCTTAAAAAATTGTCCGAAAATCGTGGCGATATATTTTGTCAGGGAGGAATGAGAACAGACAACTCCCAGCGAGATATCTGGTCAACGAGGCTTATAAAGTTTCAAGCGGTATCTCAAGTCAAGAGCAAACAACTCCTATTTGATCTGACCATTGATGTGGTTCATTTGAGCTGTTTCCTAAATGTGACAGGACCATTTGGTTTGCTATTATTTAATGACTTGGCAGTTGATCTGATATGGTCAGCTAGTGATTTCCCGCTACGGTAATATTGTATGTACATTTAACAAGGTTGCACACTTTAAAATACACACAAACTTTGTTTACAGTGTCCATGCTCTGACATATAAATACAAGAGAGTCAGCTAAAAACATGGCAGAAACACTTAATGTTGTCTTGTAATACAAATTGATATATATTTAACAATGCTATTATACTATGTATTGGCTATTGTCCAAGTCAACGATCTGGTAGTCTGGCAGCCATTATATTGTGCAATGACTGGAGAGTCACATCTCTAATCTTCACCCTCACTACTTCAGAATTACATACAATGTGTATAGAGCCGTTCTCTATTTGTATGAGTGAGTCTTCTTTGGGCTACAACAAATAGTAGAATAAAGAGTGGCTGCACAGGCCGATGTTTTGCATCGGATAGATAGAGCTAAGGGTGGAGGTAGCACAAGGGGTAGAGGGGAGAGATAGAGCTAGTGGTGGAGGTAGCACAAGGGGTAGAGAGGAGAGATGAGAGAAAGAGCTAGTGGTGGAGGTAGCACAAGGGGTAGAGAGGAGAGATGAGAGAAAGAGCTAGTGGTGGAGGTAGCACAAGGGGTAGAGAGGAGAGATAGAGCTAGTGGTGGAGGTAGCACAAGGGGTAGAGGGTAGAGACGAAAGAAAGAGCTAGTGGTGGAGGTAGCACAAGGGGTAGAGAGGAGAGATAGAGCTAGTGGTGGAGGTAGCACAAGGGGTAGAGAGGAGAGATGAGAGATAGAGCTAGGGGTGGAGGTAGCACAAGGGGTAGAGAGGAGAGATAGAGCTAGTGGTGCAGGTAGCACAAGGGGAAGAGAGGAGAGATGAGAGATAGAGCTAGGGGTGGAGGTAGCACAAGGGGTAGAGGGGAGAAATGAGAGATAGAGCTAGGGGTGGAGGTAGCACAAGGGGTAGAGGGGAGAGATGAGAGATAGAGCTAGGGGTGGAGGTAGCACAAGGGGTAGAGAGGAGAGATAGAGCTAGTGGTGGAGGTAGCACAAGGGGTAGAGAGGAGAGATGAGAGATAGAGCTAGGGGTGGAGGTAGCACAAGGGGTAGAGATGAGAGATGAGAGATAGAGCTAGGGTGCAGGTAGCACAAGGGGTAGAGATGAGAGATAGAGCTAGGGGTGGAGGTAGCACAAGGGGTAGAGGGGAGAGATGAGAGATAGAGCTAGGGGGGAGGTAGCACAAGGGGTAGAGATGAGAGATAGAGCTAGGGGTGGAGGTAGCACAAGGGGTAGAGAGGAGAGATAGAGCTAGTGGTGGAAGTAGCACAAGGGGTAGAGGGGAGAGATGAGAGATAGAGCTAGGGGTGGAGGTAGCATAAGGGGTAGAGAGGAGAGATGAGAGATAGAGCTAGAGGTGCAGGTAGCACAATGGGTAGAGATGAGAGATAGAGCTAGGGGTGGAGGTAGCACAAGGGGTAGAGGGGAGAGATGAGAGATAGAGCTAGGGGGGAGGTAGCACAAGGGGTAGAGATGAGAGATAGAGCTAGGGGTGGAGGTAGCACAAGGGGTAGAGATGAGAGATAGAGCTAGGGGTGGAAGTAGCACAAGGGGTAGAGGGGAGAGATGAGAGCTACGGGTGGAAGTAGCACAAGGGGTAGAGGGGAGAGATGAGAGATAGAGCTAGGGGTGGAGGTAGCATAAGGGGTAGAGAGGAGAGATAGAGCTAGGGTGGAGGTAGCACAAGGGGTAGAGAGGAGAGATGAGAGATAGAGCTAGAGGTGCAGGTAGCACAATGGGTAGAGATGAGAGATAGAGCTAGGGGTGGAGGTAGCACAAGGGAAAGAGAGGAGAGATGAGAGATAGAGCTAGGGGTGGAGGTAGCACAAGGGGAAGAGAGGAGAGATGAGAGATAGAGCTAGGGTGCAGGTAGCACAAGGGGAAGAGAGGAGAGATGAGAGATAGAGCTAGGGGTGGAGGTAGCACAAGGGGAAGAGAGGAGAGAGGAGAGATAGAGCTAGGGGTGGAGGTAGCACAAGGGGTAGAGAGGAGAGATGAGAGATAGAGCTAGAGGTGCAGGTAGCACAATGGGTAGAGATGAGAGATGAGAGATAGAGCTAGGGGTGCAGGTAGCACAAGGGGTAGAGAGGAGAGATAGAGCTAGTGGTGGAGGTAGCACAAGGGGTAGAGAGGAGAGATGAGAGATAGAGCTAGGGGTGGAGGTAGCACAAGGGGAAGAGAGGAGAGATGAGAGATAGAGCTAGGGGTGCAGGTAGCACAAGGGGAAGAGAGGAGAGATGAGAGATAGAGCTAGAGGTGCAGGTAGCACAATGGGTAGAGATGAGAGATGAGAGATAGAGCTAGGGGTGCAGGTAGCACAAGGGGTAGAGGGGAGAGATAGAGCTAGTGGTGGAGGTAGCACAAGGGGTAGAGAGGAGAGATGAGAGATAGAGCTAGGGGTGCAGGTAGCACAAGGGGAAGAGAGGAGAGATAGAGCTAGTGGTGGAGGTAGCACAAGGGGTAGAGAGGAGAGATGAGAGATAGAGCTAGGGGTGGAGGTAGCACAAGGGGTAGAGAGGAGAGATGAGAGATAGAGCTAGAGGTGCAGGTAGCACAAGGGGTAGAGAGGAGAGATGAGAGATAGAGCTAGGGGTGCAGGTAGCACAAGGGGTAGAGAGGAGAGATAGAGCTAGTGGTGGAGGTAGCACAAGGGGAAGAGAGGAGAGATGAGAGATAGAGCTAGGGGTGGAGGTAGCACAAGGGGTAGAGAGGAGAGATGAGAGATAGAGCTAGAGGTGCAGGTAGCACAATGGGTAGAGATGAGAGATGAGAGATAGAGCTAGGGGTGCAGGTAGCACAAGGGGTAGAGAGGAGAGATAGAGCTAGTGGTGGAGGTAGCACAAGGGGTAGAGAGGAGAGATGAGAGATAGAGCTAGGGGTGGAGGTAGCACAAGGGGTAGAGAGGAGAGATGAGAGATAGAGCTAGAGGTGCAGGTAGCACAATGGGTAGAGATGAGAGATAGAGCTAGGGGTGGAGGTAGCACAAGGGGAAGAGAGGAGAGATGAGAGATAGAGCTAGGGGTGCAGGTAGCACAAGGGGAAGAGAGGAGAGAGGAGAGATAGAGCTAGGGGTGGAGGTAGCACAAGGGGTAGAGAGGAGAGATGAGAGATAGAGCTAGGGGTGGAGGTAGCACAAGGGGTAGAGAGGAGAGATGAGAGATAGAGCTAGGGTGCAGGTAGCACAAGGGGAAGAAAGGAGAGATGAGAGACAGAGCTAGGGGTGCAGGTAGCACAAGGGGAAGAGAGGAGAGAGGAGAGATAGAGCTAGGGGTGGAGGTAGCACAAGGGGTAGAGAGGAGAGAGGAGAGATAGAGCTAGGGGTGGAGGTAGCACAAGGGGTAGAGGGGAGAGATGAGAGCTAGGGGTGGAAGTAGCACAAGGGGTAGAGAGGAGAGATGAGAGATAGAGCTAGGGTGCAGGTAGCACAAGGGGAAGAGAGGAGAGATGAGAGATAGAGCTAGGGGTGCAGGTAGCACAAGGGGAAGAGAGGAGAGAGGAGAGATAGAGCTAGGGGTGGAGGTAGCACAAGGGGTAGAGAGGAGAGATAGAACTAGGGGTGGAAGTAGCACAAGGGGAAGAGAGGAGAGATGAGAGATAGAGCTAGGGGTGGAGGTAGCACAAGGGAAAGAGAGGAGAGAGGAGAGATAGAGCTAGGGGTGGAGGTAGCACAAGGGGAAGAGAGGAGAGATGAGAGATAGAGCTAGGGGTGGAGGTAGCACAAGGGGTAGAGGGGAGAGATGAGAGATAGAGCTAGGGGTGGAAGTAGCACAAGGGGAAGAGAGGAGAGATGAGAGATAGAGCTAGGGGTGGAGGTAGAGGTAGCACAAGGGGTAGAGAGGAGAGATGAGAGATAGAGCTAGGGGTGGAGGTAGCACAAGGGGTAGAGAGGAAAGAGGAGAGATAGAGCTAGGGGTGGAGGTAGCACAAATGGTAGAGAGGGGAGAGATGAGAGATAGAGCTAGGGGTGGAAGTAGCACAACGGGTGGAGGTAGCATAAGGGGTAGAGGGGGGAGAGGAGAGAAAGAGCTAGGGGTGGAGGTAGCACAAGAGGTAGAGAGAAGAGATAGAGCTAGGGTGGAGGTAGCACAAGGGGAAGAGAGGAGAGATGAGAGATAGAGCTAGGGGTGCAGGTAGCACAAGGGGAAGAGAGGAGAGAGGAGAGATAGAGCTAGTGGTGGAGGTAGCACAAGGGGTAGAGAGGAGAGAAAGAGCTAGGGGTGGAGGTAGCACAAGAGGTAGAGATGAGAGATAGAGCTAGGGTGCAGGTAGCACAAGGGGAAGAGAGGAGAGATGAGAGATAGAGCTAGGGTGCAGGTAGCACAAGGGGAAGAGAGGAGAGATGAGAGATAGAGCTAGGGTGCAGGTAGCACAAGGGGAAGAGAGGAGAGATGAGAGATAGAGCTAGGGGTGGAGGTAGCACAAGGGGAAGAGAGGAGAGATGAGAGATAGAGCTAGGGTGGAGGTAGCACAAGGGGAAGAGAGGAGAGATGAGAGATAGAGCTAGGGTGCAGGTAGCACAAGGGGAAGAGAGGAGAGAGGAGAGATAGAGCTAGGGGTGGAGGTAGCACAAGGGGAAGAGAGGAGAGATGAGAGATAGAGCTAGGGGTGGAGGTAGCACAAGGGGAAGAGAGGAGAGATGAGAGATAGAGCTAGGGTGCAGGTAGCACAAGGGGAAGAGAGGAGAGATGAGAGATAGAGCTAGGGTGCAGGTAGCACAAGGGGAAGAGAGGAGAGAGGAGAGATAGAGCTAGGGGTGGAGGTAGCACAAGGGTAGAGAGGAGAGATGAGAGATAGAGCTAGGGGTGGAGGTAGCACAACGGGTGGAGGTAGCATAAGGGGTAGAGGGGGGAGAGGAGAGAAAGAGCTAGGGGTGGAGGTAGCACAAGGGGTGGAGGTAGCACAAGGGGAAGAGAGGAGAGATGAGAGATAGAGCTAGGGGTGGAAGTAGCACAAGGGGTAGAGGGGAGAGATAGAGCTAGGGGTGGAAGTAGCACAGGGGGTGGAGAGGAGAGATGAGAGATAGAGCTAGGGGTGGAGGTAGCACAAGGGGTAGAGAGGAAAGAGGAGAGATAGAGCTAGGGGTGGAGGTAGCACAATGGGTGGAAGTAGCACAAGGGGTAGAGAGAAAGAGGAGAGATAGAGCTAGGGGTGGAGGTAGCACAAATGGTAGAGAGGGGAGAGATGAGAGATAGAGCTAGGGGTGCAGGTAGCACAAGGGGTGGAGGTAGCATAAGGGGTAGAGGGGGGAGAGGAGAGAAAGAGCTAGGGGTGGAGGTAGCGCAAGAGGTAGAGAGAAGAGATAGAGCTAGGGGTGGAGGTAGCACAAGGGGAAGAGAGGAGAGATGAGAGATAGAGCTAGGGTGCAGGTAGCACAAGGGGAAGAGAGGAGAGATGAGAGATAGAGCTAGGGGTGGAAGTAGCACAAGGGGTAGAGGGGAGAGATGAGAGATAGAGCTAGGGTGGAGGTAGCACAAGGGGAAGAGGGGAGAGATGAGAGATAGAGCCAGGGGTGGAGGTAGCACATGGGGTAGAGATGAGAGATAGAGCTAGGGGTGGAAGTAGCACAAGGGGTAGAGGGGAGAGATGAGAGATAAAGCTAGGGGTGGAGGTAGCACAAGGGGAAGAGGGTAGAGAGGAGAGATAGAGCTAGGGGTGGAGGTAGCACAAGGGGTAGAGATGAGAGATAGAGCTAGGGGTGGAAGTAGCACAAGGGGTAGAGAGGAGAGATAGAGCTAGGGGTGGAGGTAGCACAAGGGGAAGAGAGGAGAGATAGAGCTAGGGTGCAGGTAGCACAAGGGGTAGAGAGGAGAGATGAGAGATAGAGCTAGGGGTGGAGGTAGCACAAGGGGAAGAGAGGAGAGATGAGAGATAGAGCTAGGGGTGGAAGTAGCACAATGGGTGGAGGTAGCATAAAGGGTAGAGGGGGGAGAGGAGAGAAAGAGCTAGGGGTGGAGGTAGCACAAGAGGTAGAGAGAAGAGATAGAGCTAGGGGTGGAGGTAGAGGTAGCACAGGGGGAGAGAGGAGAGATGAGAGATAGAGCTAGGGGTGGAGGTAGCACAAGGGGTGGAGGTAGCACAAGGGGTGGAGGTAGCACAAGGGGTGGAAGTAGCACAAGGGGTGGAGGTAGCAGAAGGGCTAGGGGTAGGCCAAAGTAGAGCAATGAGAAGGGTGAGAAAAAGAGCGGAGTGAAGAAAGAGTAGCAAGGAGATAGAGCGAAAGGAGTAGAGTGAGACGTAGAGTGAGACGTAGAGTGACGGGTGGATGTAGAGCTTGGCTGGGCAGGAGTGGCTCTGAAGCACAACAGTAGTAATATATGAGCAGATCTCCCTACCAAGTGTTTTTTTGTGGATCTAACCTTGGGGTTGAGGCAATGGGTTATGGCGTTGAATGAATTCGCCGAGTTTATATTGTATTTTACTTGAGAGGCATTTGAGTGGCATTCGAGTGGTGTTTGAGTGGCATTTAAGTGGCATTTGAGTTTTTGATTATTTTTTACTTATTTTGAACTTATATGACATTTAGATTTTGAATGTATGGCATTTAAGTTTTGATAATTCTAGACATAATTCGAACCCATATGGTATTGTATAATAAGTAGAGAGAGAGAGAGGGGAGAGGGGAGAGGAGAGATGAGAGAGGAGAGAAGAGAGAGGAGAGAGAGGAGAGAGACTTTTTAGTTTTCTATACATTCATGTATATATGGATAATTATATTTACATTTACATTACATAATATACATTTATTACATAATAAGTATATTAAATGCAATAAAATATGTTGGAAAATCATCAGGAGAGAAGAACAAGAAGATATAACTACATTAAACCAATATATGATTATATACATTTATTACATAATAAGTAGGAAAATATCCTTGTATAATATATCTAGAGTTAGTAATACTAAGTAATACAAAGCACTACAACTTGTAATGGCAATCAATACATAGTCTTTTTTACAAGGATGACATCGATGTACTGATGTTATATCTTAGGAAGGAAGACTTCTGTTCTATGTACTTTTGATTCCATAATGAATTAAAATAAAAAGTTATGTATTAGTATAGAATGGTTAAACAGAAATTTAAAACAACTACAAACTCTTACTAAATAGTACTTTTTTATTAATTATTACCTTATCATCAAAAATTGGCTGTTAATCGGATGTTTTTGTAGCTTGTCGTGTCTTACGTTGTTGAGTCCTTACCCTTCTAGCTTGTCTTTGAGCGGACTGTCGCTGCATGTTTCTTCTTTTTAGAGCAAGTTCTTTACGAGCACATTCGATAGAAATTGGTGTGTTTACCTGTTCTAGTTGATATTGTCGTTGTTGTAATATATAATGTAATCTCTGAATGTCTGATGTAATATCATTCCCTAAGAGCTTTAATGTTAGAAAAGATTCAGTTCGAAAACTATTTAGCTGCTCTATCAAGTCTTTCTGTATGAATTTACAATTGTTTGAGATAATTCGCACTCTCTCTTCAATTTTTTTATTGCATATGTTTTGTAGAAGTATCAAGTCCTCTTGAGTCAAAGATTTAGGTTGAGTTTCTGATTCTGTGTTGTCAACTATTTCCATTTTTTGTCATTGAATCTGAAAAAAAAATACAGATGATTAATTTTGTTCAGTTGTTTTAGTATAATAAATAATGTATGAGTAAAAAACTGTAATTTATTAAGTTTTTACCTTGATGCTCTCCTAATAGCTGTAGTAGATGTTGCTTCTCTGATAGCCGTTGTAGAACTGGATGCTATCTGTGTGAAAACTATGGTTCTTATATAGCTAAAGTTGTACTGATCAAACCCTATGAATACCATCTCGTGTCAATCTCTATGAATCAACATTTGTTCACGCGAAGGAAAGTCAATGCTTTCGCGGGAATAAATAAATAATTTTCACGCGAATACAAAGCAATGCTTTCGCGGGAATAAATAATTTATTTTCACGCGAATGGAAACCGTTGCTTTCGCGGGAATAAATATTTTATTTTCACGCGAATAGAAAGCAATGCTTTCGCGGGAATAAATATTTTATTTTCACGCGAATGGAACGGTTTCCATTCGTGTGAAAATAAAGTATTTATTCCCGCGAAGGCAACAGTTTGTATTCGCGTGAAAATAAAGTATTTATTCCCGCGAAAGAATTGGTTTCTATTCGCGTGAAAATAAAATATTTATTCCCGCGAAAGCAACGGTTTCCATTCGCGGGAAATTAAATCATTTATTCCCGCGAAGGCAACAGTTTGTATTCGCGTGAAAATAAAGTATTTATTCCCGCGAAGGCAACAGTTTGTATTCGTGTGAAAATAAAGTATTTATTCCCGCGAAGGCAACAGTTTGTATTCGCGTGAAAATAAAGTATTTATTCCCGCGAAGGCAACAGTTTGTATTCGCGTGAAAATAAAATATTTATTCCCGCGAAAGAATTGGTTTCTATTTGCGTGAAAATAAAATATTTATTCCCGCGAAAGCAACGGTTTCCATTCGCGTGAAAATTATTTATTTATTCCCGCGAAGGCAACGGTTTGTATTCGCGTGAAAATAAAGTATTTATTCCCGCGAAAGAATTGGTTTCTATTCGCGTGAAAATAAATTATTTATTCCCGCGAAAGCATTGGTTTGTATTCGCGTGAAAATTATTTATTTATTCCCGCGAAAGCATTGGCTTTCCTTCGCGTGAACAAATGTTGATTCATAGAAATTGACACGAGATGGTGTTCATAGGGTTTAATCACTACAACTTTAGCTATATAAGAACCATAGTTTTCACACAGAAAGCATCCAGTTCTACAACGGCTATCAGAGAAGCAACATCTACTACAGCTATTAGAAGAGCATCAAGGTAAGAAGCGCTAAAATAATTATTTGTCTTTAATTAATTGAATCATCTAGGTTTTTGAATCTTAGTTTTTAAAAACAATCTTTTAATAAAACAATAATTTCAGTAAATTTACATGATTGAACTAAGTTCTTTTACTTTTTGTAGGTATGATGACATCACACTCTAAAGCACTCCTTAAGCTTCATATTGAACCAACTACAGCTAGCAACAACACTGACAATATCTCCACTACAACCATCAATTCCACCACCAATGACATTCACATTGATGATAGAAGACCCAATCCTAACACCTTTAATGATACATCTTCTCGCTCAAACATCAACACTCCTGCTGATATAGCAATGAAATGTCATGTAGTTTCAGCTGACTCTCCTTTGAGTCCTACACCGGACTACACATATCTGCATGAGAACAGTGAAGTCAAACGAACAGAGGATAACAAAAAACCAACAGTGACATTATCTCGAGCTTCAATTTCCTTTCTACTCAGCAACACTAAGAATAATACTGTAAACAAACTTAGAGAGTTCGAATTGCTTGAGATGGCTGGAATAATGACAGGCGCTATGAAGAAAGGGATGTTGGAAATTGGAAATTTTGTGAGTTTGCTGGATTTACCAATTCCTACGATATTGGAGGTTTTCGATGTCAATTACGTTGAAGATTATGGTATATTGGATCATGAATATGTTTTACCAAACAATCATCGAATTCGAGTCAAGTCGCTGATTGACAAAAAACTTACGATCGAGCTACAGGAACTCAATTCCCGCTCTCCACATATCCTAGTGTACATGGGAAAACTAGAAGAAAATCAACCCGATCTACGTATTGTAGGAGGTAATCATCATCAAGGGCTAGAACAACGAGTTATAGCCAAAATATTGAGAAAGAAATCATTGCAGCAGTTGCGAGCATACTTTGATATCATCACTTTCGACAATGTTCCGGTCAACACTCTTCTAACATTCACTAGACTTTCAGTTTGGAAAAATTTGAAGTTGAAGCAGCAAAAACGAAAACAAGATACAGTACCTCTACGTATCACTCACACTGTCACTTACAGATACATGACGAATGATGGAACTTTGATGACTGGGAAGATTGTTGTCCCTCCTGAGAATGTTTTGACGATCAAAAATCATGAATGTGGTATGATTCACTATAAAAGTACGATGTCAACTCAAAGCGGTGCAAAGAAACACATTCTCACGATTCTGGGTGTTGAAGAAGCTTTAATGCCACTATCTACTTCAAGTGAAAAAGAAGGAATAGCTTTCAGACGTTCCCTATTTGATGATGCTGAGCTGATGAAAAGTTATGATGATGATGTTGCTGCTGATGATGCTGATGATGATGACGATGATAACATTGATGCTTATACTGATGAAGAAGATGATAATATGACGGATGATGACTCTGAAAACAAAAAATTTGAGGAAAAAGATGAAGTCGTTAACAATGATAGTGAGAAAAGCAATGAAGATAACAATCACATTTCAAGCGAAGCTAGCAGGACTTTGATATCGGAAATTTGATTAAGGTATGTAAATCTTCACTAGTAATAAGTAACTACTAATAACCGTATTTTTCACCATAGTACGATGTAGTTGTTATAACGACGTCTATGTATGCTTTTAGATAGAATACGTGTACAAGTGAATGACTGATGACTCGCCAAATCTATCAGCAACAACTAATGAACACTAAATTATATATTATTTGTAATGTGGAATAATTTGTATATATTTAGCCCAATAAAGTATTTTTAGTTATATTTAACATTAGTAATTTAGTCAATTTGTAAAACTTTCGGGGTTACAACTCTAAAAATATTACAAAATTTCAATGTTCCGACACAAAAATAAATATTTCAAGTCATCGCCTCATTTTTCAAAATTGTTAAGACAACTCCCATTTATATCAAAATTGTTAAGACAACTCCCATTTATAATTTCTAGGCTTCATTTTTGAAAAGAAATGTAAGAGTTGTCGGCGCATTTTGTCAAAAATGATAAGACAACTCCGCTCTTACACAAAAAATTGTGAAAATGTTTTACAATTTGTTTGAGAAACCAAAACAGTAGAAGACTTTTTTACAACTGCGAGCATTATACTTTAGGATTTACAGTTTTGTGAGTTGGGAGTTGATAGTTTTTCATGATATGACACAATAATTAAGTAATTATAGTCTTTTTCATAACAATGTTATAGATTCAGTAATACAGATGTGAACCTTACTGCTCCATAACTTGGATGTGGTATGAAGGCAGTTAATGCAATATTTATTTTGTAATATTATGTAAAGTAATACAGTAAGAATGAAGCGTAATACAGTAAGAATGAAACATATGAAGTTCTCAACCACAAATCAAAATAAAATAATGCATTAGGTAAACTAATGACAGAATATTTTTTACATGAAATGTATTCATAAAAACACAGACTATTGTCTGTATATATAACATATATATATATATATAGAGAGTATTTATAAAAAAACATCCTATTTACTATATATTTTGTGGTAAGAAATTATAAAATAGGGTAGTTGCATAAGACCTATTCCAGAGCCATGATAATATTAAAAAATATAGTAAAATAAAATTTTAAAACTCACCTAAGAGTGCAGTTAGTACAAGAACTTCTTCTTGAGAAAAGTCTGAGTTTTTCTGCATTTTTTGTCTAATAGACGCTAATTTCAATTTAACACAATCATTAAAACCCTTTTTTTTCAATCCATCTTTTATATTCAAAATTAATTTAAGTGAAGTTAAATCAATTTTCTTATCATCAATCTTTTGGCTTTCTTTTAAATCTACTTGAGTTTGAGGTTTAACTGTTATAGTATTAGATTTTAAAACACTGGTTTTTGGACTGCACTGTGAACTAGCAACAGAAATTAAGTCATTATTACTTTCTTCAGTTTCTGAAAGATCAGAATCTGAAGATATAAGTGCTCTCATTTTTTTACGCTGGTTTTTAAGTAAAAGCTTTTGATCTCCAGCAGCCGATTTTTTAGCTATTGCCAACCATTTACTCCCTAATTCAAAATCTAAAACAATGTTTTCAGAAAAATGTCCTTCTATTGGATAGAGATACACTAACGCAAAATTTTTCGGAAAAGTAATATCAATAAGTAATTCAGAATATTTTCTATTAATAAATAAAACAAAATTATTGTAACTAGCAATATCAACAATAAAAAACATTTTAGTTTTTAAAATACAACTATGTTGCTGAAGATCTCTCAAAGTTGTATGCGATTTTCCACATAAACAATAAAAAATAAACAAGTGAGCACAAAAATGTCTTGAAAGAACTCGGCCAGGCTCATGCAATCCCCCTAATTTAAATTTCTTACCACAAAATATACATGAGATGTTGTTTTTGTTTCCTCTCAGTGCTTCACTCAGCGTCTTTGTACCATATGCTATCAACAACAATGTGAGCACTGAGAGGAAATATTTAGGACTTTTGTTATCAATATCTACATACAAAATAAACAAATTCTCATCACATATAGATAACTTTCTTAAGCATGGTATATGTATATAAAGATAATGCATATCACTTACACTTAAAACACTCTCTATCTTTTTTTATATCACCATCGAGAAGACTTACATCCTTATATTTTCTTATTTCAGGATTCTCCGCTTGAACTAAAATAAAAAAATGAGAATGTAGTGATGTTATTTTTTGAAAAAATTATCAAATTGAATGAGTATGTAGTAAATAATATTTTCATCATACTTACATTCAAATGTATGTTGGTCGTACGAGAGAAAGGATTCGTCCTTCCCTGTACATTGAGCGCTCCCGATAAAGCGTGTAGATGTTTTTTCTACAAAAATAATGTAGTAAATGTAGAGTCGTTATTATTTTACCTACAGAAAAATTTACATTTATCATAAAACAGAAAAAATACTTACTCATGGCAATGTATGTGGTAGCACTGGTCTTTTTTACCTCCTTCTTCGATTGCGCGCTAGCTCTGGTCTTTTTCTCTTCTTCTGATCCCGCAATACACTCATCCAACCACTTTAAGGTTTCATCATCAGTAGAGCTTAATAAAACAATAATTCAAGATTGTGATTAATTAAAAACTCTATATAATACAGTTGAATAATAAAGTTTCAATAATATACTTACATAGCACTGAAATCTATTTCATCAATATTCAGCTCTAGCTCATCATTTGAGGTTGTAGACCTACAAGTAATATATATATATATATACATTTGTATAAGTTTATAAATGTAACAGCAACAAAATTGTAAAAGATAGTATAATATAACTGACTCATTTCTTGTAGGGATATTGCTAGCCATTTTTTTGTAGTTTTTGTGTTCGTGAACTAATATTTTAAATTGTACTTGGTGCAAATGAAAACTGATACTGCTTAGAAAAAATACTTTCTCTTATATACAAAACATTGAAGTCATTTATCAAGATTAATTCGTAGACTGATTTTCATACAAAACCAAAACATTGAAGTCATTTATCAAGATTAATTCGTAGACTGATTTTCTGATCATTACTATGATAACTGATATATTGTTTTTAAAAAAAGTGGAAGTCAATTAAAAAAATTGGTTAAAAAAATAGGAAGATAGAGATTAGATAGATTAATAAGCCTAAGCCATACATACATCCTTGTAAACTTTATTTTTCTACCTAACTAAAATTTTTTGAATGTAAAGCATTGGATAAACAAATTTTACAACCCCTAGATTGATACTCTTTTAAGATACATCTAGCTAGAACCAAACTTACATTTCATTTTAAATGACAACTCACTTCCTCCGAACATATTTTATAGCGAAAATATGATGTGTGATTAACTAGTTCAATTGCAGTTCATTGCATATAAACACATCAACAGCAAAACATTGATGATGTAGTGTAGTTCCATCTTTATATCATCAGACAGTAAATTAAAATGTGAGAGCTTAAATTATAGTTTACAACATTAAGTATGAGTTAGGAATGTATTTGAATGTAAAGCATTGGATAAACAAATTTTACAACCCCTAGATTGATACTCTTTTAAGATACATCTAGCTAGAACCAAACTTACATTTCATTCCAAACATATTTTTATACCAAAAATATGATGTGTGATTAACTAGTTCAATTGCAGTTCATTGCATATAGACACATCAACAGCAAAACATTGATGATGTAGTGTAGTTCCATCTTTATATCATCAGACAGTAAATTAAAATGTGAGAGCTTAAATTATAGTTTACAACATTAAGTATGAGTTAGGAATGTAATAAACACTTTAAAGTTATCTGATAGCATTTAAATATGTATATATAACATATAATTCTTGTTTTATTAGTCAAAACAGCTTCCTAAAAATAGAAAATACAGCATGTATGTTGAAACATTGTTTGTATTTCACACAAAAAACAATGAGATATTTTAAGAAAAGTAACAGTCTAACTAACAAAAAAGTGGATAAAGTCATGCTTTGTTCATGTTTTAGATGATATCGGAGATAACTAGAATTAGAGGTACACCACAAATCCGTTTTGGTGGAAGGCTGTAGCTGTATTAACTAATATGTAATCAAACAATAAAAAAACAGGAGATAAATGCAATCAAGTTCTCTTCCTTTTTAGGTTAAATTCAACCTATAATTCCGTCATCTATGGATGTTCGTTGTTTTGTTTTAAATAGAAAACAACATGATAATAAATAGTGCTTACGTGTAACTAATGACTTTTCTCGAGTGGCTTTATAACACATAACATTAAAAAGATCAAAACATATAGGATTAGGCGAGAGATGATGATTAACGGCTTTTCTGGAATGAGTTTATTAGTGAAGTGAGACTTGCGTTGTATTATAATTAATTACTTTTTAAACTTGTGAAAATGAACTGGTAACATTACGTCGACTGAAATAATACCTAAAACGTCTTGCATAAATTTTGATCTAACCAAAAATGGACTGAAAACCTTTAGGGTGAGTACAAAATTATCGTAACTCGCTATAACGGATATTGTAAGAAATATTTTATTTTCTCGTTGCTAAGTTGACGTAAAATATTTTGTAACGGATGACACGTGATCTCGATCGAATTTTGCTAACTGATCACTTAGTTACTCGTAAACATTTGATACTCGCTTGATTTCTTTGATAACAGCAATATTCCAATTATGTTTATCGTAAATATTTCAAAAACGGATATTGCGTGTTTCAGTTGGTTTTTCCTACTAAATCGCTTAGTTACTCGTAAACATTTGAAAATTGTTTGATTTTTTCGTTGATAAAACATGTTGTATCTTTTACCAACTATTACCGTGATTTCAATCAGTTTTCCTTACTAGATTATTTAATTACTCATCAACATTCATAATTGCTTTTATTAATCGTTGTTGCAAAGTAATGCTGTATTTAAATAATATTAGTAACATTTTGTAACAGATGTCACGTGATCTCAATTGATTTTCACCGACTAAATCACTTACTTAGTTACTCGTAAACATTTTGTGTAAAGAAAAATACTATATATTGATTGTCATTACAAGTTGTAGTGCTCTGTACTACTTAGTATTTACTAACTCTAGCTATATTATACAAGAATATTTTCCTACTTATTATGTAATAAATGTATATAATCACATATTGATTCATGATTGTCATTACAAGTTGTAGTGCTCTGTACTACTTAGTATTTACTAACTCTAGCTATGTTATACAAGAATATTTTCCTACTTATTATGTAATAAATGTATATAATCATATATTGATTCAATGTAGTTATATCTCCTCATTCTTCTCTCCTCTCTCTCTCTCTCAAAATATCATATGAGTTTGAGTTATGTAAAATAATTATCAAAACTTGAATGCCATACATTCAAAATCTAGCTGCCATATGAGTTCAAATTAAGTAAAAAAATAATCAAAACTCAAATGCCACTTAAATGCCATTCAAATGCCACTCAAATGCCCCTCAAGTAAAATACAATATAAACTCGGCGAATTCATCCAACGTCGTAACCCATTGCCTCAACCCCAAGGTCTAATCCACAAAAAAACACTTGGTAGGGAGATCTGCTCATATATTACTACTCACAACAGGTGGTTTGAATACAACAGGTATTACAGCTAGTACATTATATAGTACAATGGTTAGATATAACTGTATGGTATACACTATACAACTGAGCACTCACCAATTCAATGATAGAGTTGCCTCCACCCAAATCATCTACTCTGGCATCTGTTATACCGTACTACAATATAATATATACATGCTGCAGTATATATCATACATACTACAATATATTACATACATTCTACAATATATTACATACATACTACAATATATTACATACATGCTACAATATATTACATACATACTACAATATATTACATACATACTACAATATATTACATACATACTACAATATATTACATACATACTACAATATATTACATACACACTACAATATATTACATACACACTACAATATATAACATACAGACTACAATATATTACATACACACTACAATATATTTCATACACACTACAATATAATACATACACACTACAATATATTACATACACACTACAATATATTACATACACACTACAATATATTACATACATACAACAATATATTACATACGTACTACAATATATTACATACACACTACAATATATTACATACATGCTACAATGTATTACATACATACAACAATATATTACATACATACTACAATATATTACATACATACTACAATATATTACATACACACTACAATATATAACATACATACTACAATATATTACATACATACTACAATATATTACATACACACTACAATATATTACATACACACTACAATATATTACATACATGCTACAATGTATTACATACATACAACAATATATTACATACATACTACAATATATTACATACATACTACAATATATTACATACACACTACAATATATTACATACATACTACAATATATTACATACACACTACAATATAGTACATACATGCTACAATACATTACATACATACAACAATATATTACATACATACTACAATATATTACATATATACTACAATATATTACATACATACTACAATATATTACATACACACTACAATATAGTACATACATGCTACAATACATTACATACATACAACAATATATTACATACATACTACAATATATTACATACATACTACAATATATTACATACACACTACAATATATTACATACACACTACAATATAATACATACACACTACAATATATTATCCACTTCTAACAGATAACAATGTTGCATAGAAAGTAAAACTACCTCAGCCAGGAGTCACTTTCCAACCTTCACTATAATACAACTCAAGAACTCTCACCTCCTCTAGACGTCTGATGAACTCCCCTGCATTGATATGTCCATATAGTATTGGTTTCTGTAACTTCCTGCGCTTGGTTCTTGGAATATCACAACCCAGAGGCTACATAACACAACAAAACCTGCTTGTTTCTATCTGTTATACACAAAATGAGATGAATCATCTAGTACAACAGCCGCCTTCAGCCAAGTGAATGCGAAGGCACGATTGTGTCTAATGGACGAATTTCTCTTGTTTCAACGATTATAAAATAGGATTTGTGACCGTTGTGATTTCTGCATGCTGTGATTTCTGCATGCTATCATTTTGCGCGCTTTTTTTCTGCATTCTGTGATCTTTGCATGCTGTGATTTTTGTGCGCTTTAATTTCTGCACGCTGTGATTTCTGCACTCTGTGATTTTGCCAGAAATTCAAAGCAAAAGTGATAGCGAGAAGCAACATCGGGTTGAACATCAGGAGTTGTCTTATCTGTATTTATGCTTAGCTCTCAAAAACAGAACCATATTATGGCAATCAGTATTTCTGTTTTGGATACAGCAAAAACAAAAAAACAAGTCGCCATCTTACAATCAATGATCGCTGAGGCAAGACCATAATAATTATAATAATTTATGTCAAATATCTTTGTGTCGCAGTAACAATATAATAGTTACTATTATTTCAATAATAGTAATTAGTACTTAATTATTACTAGCTTTTCTTTCTCTAGCCTGTAGGACAAACAAATTTCTGAGAAAAGACAATTTGAAAAACTTAATTTTTTCGTGTCTACATGTTTTGCCAGATTTGCACGCGACCAGTCATGTGAACGCTTGAAAAGTAGCCCAATTCTTTGCGCGAACTTAGCCAAAAGCACCCAATGTCACAAACACAGAAAATATTATGTTTTAATCACTTGTTGAATAAATGTACAGCTGCTGATTAGCTACTGGATTGCCTCTACCGATCAGGATTGACGACAGATTGTGTACACTATTTTCTTTACTTACTTCTTATGCAATAAAGGTTCAAATTGCTGTATTTGATGTCATAGTTTGAAAAACGTGCTTGAAAAATCTTTTTATTGGAAACATTAAAACTACAGGCAGTGATAGGATTGGTCTAATCAGAAAACGTATATAAACTTTCTGATGTGGATCAAAACCTGTCAATCACCTCAAATAAAGTGCTACCGATTACTTATAAACTCAAACGGAATCAGAGGCTGCAAAATCACGTAATCGGAAGGCACAATCAGTAGCTAATCAGTAGATGTACATGGGACCTTAGTATCAGTAGCTAATCAGTAGATGTACATGGGACCTTAGTATCAGTAGCTAATCAGTAGATGTACATGGGACCTTAGTATCAGTAGCTAATCAGTAGATGTACATGGGACCTTAGTATCAGTAGATGTACATGGGACCTTAGTATCAGTAGCTAATCAGTAGATGTACATGAGACCTTAGTATCAGTAGCTAATCAGTAGATGTACATGGGACCTTAGTATCAGTAGCTAATCAGTAGATGTACATGGGACCTTAGTATCAGTAGCTAATCAGTAGATGTACATGAGACCTTAGTATCAGTAGCTAATCAGTAGATGTACATGGGACCTTAGTATCAGTAGATGTACATGGGACCTTAGTATCAGTAGCTAATCGGTAGATGTACATGGGACCTTAGTATCAGTAGCTAATCGGTAGATGTACATGGGACCTTAGTATCAGTAGATGTACATGGGACCTTAGTATCAGTAGCTAATCAGTAGATGTACATGAGACCTTAGTATCAGTAGCTAATCAGTAGATGTACATGGGACCTTAGTATCAGTAGCTAATCAGTAGATGTACATGGGACCTTAGTATCAGTAGCTAATCGGTAGATGTACATGGGACCTTAGTATCAGTAGCTAATCAGTAGATGTACATGGGACCTTAGTATCAGTAGCTAATCAGTAGATGTACATGGGACCTTAGTATCAGTAGCTAATCAGTAGATGTACATGGGACCTTAGTATCAGTAGCTAATCAGTAGATGTACATGGGACCTTAGTATCAGTAGCTAATCAGTAGATTTACATGGGACCTTAGTATCAGTAGCTAATCAGTAGATGTACATGGGACCTTAGTATCAGTAGATGTACATGGGACCTTAGTATCAGTAGCTAATCAGTAGATGTACATGGGACCTTAGTATCAGTAGATGTACATGGGACCTTGGTATCAGTAGATGTACATGGGACCTTGGTATCATTCATTGCTGTCAAACAGAGAAGAGCAAATAATGTGTAAGAAAACAAAAACCAAATACAATAAAAGGAGACACCAACCTCTATGGAATAGCTGTTGTTATGATTCTTAATCTGTGTAGCAATTTGTACGACAGCAACTCCAGGTTTTATCTCAAATGGGACCATATCTGCTGCCAGCTGTAAGTAGATGGTGCAATGATGGAGTTACAGTACAGTTAGTTATAGTACAGTTAGTTATAGCACAGCACAGTTAGTTATAGCACAGTTAGTTATAGTATAGTACAGTTAGTTATGGTACAGTACAGTCAGTTATAGTACAGTACAGTTAGTTATAGTACAGTACAGTTAGTTATAGTACAGTTAGTTATAGTACAGTTAGTTATGGTACAGTACAGTTAGTTATGGTACAGTACAGTTAGTTATGGTACAGTACAGTTAGTTATAGTACAGTACAGTTAGTTATAGTACAGTTGGTTATAGTACAGTTAATTACAGTACAGTACTGTTAGTTATAGTACAGTACAGTTAGCTATGGTACAGTACAGTGAGTTATAATACAGTACAGTTATTTATAGTACAGTACAGTTAGTTATAGTACAGTACAGTTAGTTACAGTACAGTATTGTTAGTTACAGTACAGTACTGTAGCCAGTTACAATAGATCGCTACCAGTTACTAGTAGGTACCACATACTTGGGTGTCCATATTAACAGTGACATAAGATCTTTTGACAGGCAAATGAATTTCATCGAGTCCCCTGTGTTTGATGATGTTAGACTGGTGTGGTTCAATGAGAAGGTCTCCTCTGCCTGCATATATTATATAGTACCAATTGTTACATAATACATGTATTACATGGTATATAGCACCAATTGTTACATAATACATGTATTACATGGTATATAGTACCAAGTATTACATAATACATGTATTACATAGTATATAGTACCAAGTACTACATAATACATGTATTACATAGAACACAGTACCAAGTGTTACATAATACATGTATTACATATTATATAGTACCAAGTGTTACATAATACATGTATTACATATTATATAGTACCAAGTATTACATAATACATGTATTACATTTTATATAGTACCAAGTGTTACATAATAAATGTATTACATATTATATAGTACCAATTGTTACATAATACATGTATTACATATTATATAGTACCAATTGTTACATAATACATGAATTACATATTATATAGTACCAAGTATTACATAATACATGTATTACATATTATATAGTACTAAGTGTTACATAATACATGAATTACATGGTATATAGTACCAAGTGTTACATAATACATGTATTACATGGTATACATTACCAAGTATTACATAACACATCTATTACATTTTATATAGTACAAATTATTACATAATACATTCATTACATGGTATCTAGTACCAAGCATTACATAATTCATCTATTACATAACATAAAGTTCAGTAAAATAACGTATAAAGCCTCAGTAACACATACTTGGTTGTAGTGTGGGGGGTACTGTGTACTGCTCCGGTACAACCAGGTGTTTGGGCTTCAGATCTCTAATGAGTTTGTTAGCCTGTGCAAAGCTCAGTCTTGTATCAATGGGACAGTGTACAACCTTCATGTGCACAGGTTGGTAAGGAGCCAAGGCTTCTATGTAGTTCACATCAGCATCTACAGCCAATATTTGAGATATCTAGGCTAATAGTCTAGGCATGTGAGTAAACAAGGAGATGAGGCTGTATGTATGCACACCACAATACCAAGTCTGCAGCTGATTGGTTAAGAGAAGTAGGCATCCACAAACACAGACCTCTAAAGGGAGATACAAACAACTAACCAGTAAATATAATACTGTTCTGTTTATCCTTGGAATACAGGGTCATAAAGTGGGGCAAGTCTCCACATCTGAGAGTCGGGTGTCCACCAAATATAACACACGGAGTTCTGTATGCTTCATTGAACTCACCATGTATGTTGGGGAAGGCTTTCAGCCTACCCGACTTCAGCAGCTGAAACAGTGTATGCCAAGGTTCTCTGTCTAGCTAATAGCGAATGAGTCATGAATTTGAGTTTCACCAACTATTTAGGGTCAAGGACGAGTGCACACTTTTAATAAACTGGTTAAAATGAAATGGTGAGTTTTCTAAAAAAAAAAGCTCTGAACTTTTGAAGTGACAATCCTAAACTCCTCTTCACAAAAAAAATAGAAACTCCTTAAATAATTTGTATAATAATATATATAATGATTTAAATTGGTGTGTTCAAACAATCATCCAGTTCCAGTAGAAAATATCGATAGTTTCTGTTCACATTTCAAGTCTGAAATGCTCACTTTGTTCTTGTACCTTATCGTCAGGCAGAGTAACAACTCCTAAACTTGATAAAGACTGATTGAGGAATAAATTACTAAGACAATCGCTACGTGCAGGCCGAAAGGAATTAACCACAACAACGAGCTTGTCCATTGATGATAACTCTAATGCAGAGTGCTAGGTGTTTACTGCCAGGATAACACGATGTCACAATTGTGCCAGTGGGCTAGTTTTTTCTGTCTCTGCGTGTAAAAAATAAACTTTTTTCGTGGAAATCTTTTCAAGAACGCAACCAAGAAAAACAGTTTTTTAAAAAATTTGGAGTTGTCTTTTCTTGACTTTTGCGCGAAGGGAATAAAATCAGAGCTGCGCTAAGGTAACCAATATTTTCGTTTTGGAAACAGCAAACAACAACAATGAAGCATCATCGAGCAAGATCCTTCGCAGTTATTTGAATTAGTGATAACTATGACAATCTATGATGGCAACTATCTATGTGCCATAGCTAAAATATACATATACTTATAACGCAAAAAATAATTGTTCACCTTCTTAGTATTGCTATAATAGCTAATACTTCTAATAAAAGATACAATTATTATTATCAAATTATTGGATTTTCTATTTTTAGTCTGCGTGACATATAGTTATTGCAAAAGAAGACCACTCCATTAATTCACTGTTTTGTCCAGTTAAATGTAATTTTAGATTTGTGCTAACAGAATCTGTGCCAAGGGTTAATAAATAGCTGAGTTCCTCGCATTATCTTAACCTTTATTCTCGGTCCAGGTTTAATAAATTGAAGGAAACAGAGAGAAATAGCGATAAATAGATGTACCTCAGCATGCTGAAATGGGGGTGCCGGTAGATACACATTAGCTGTTTTAGATGATGTCAACCTACAATATAATTACAATTATAACACAGCATACTTAGACTGAAAACTTATCCGATCAATGGGACATCTACCCACCATTCCGCGTAGATATTGGAGTAGGCCAGGCTAGCCTCGGCTCTTTCAGATATGAAGTACATGGGGACGTGGGACAGACCACACGTGTTTAGGTGATTAGCCAGGCATTCAAACATGTCAAATGTTACACCACAAGGTAGGCACGGTATGAGAACGTTCCCTCCTCTCTTTAGCGTTGATGCTAACAAATGAATACATAAATAGAAACACACAGAAGCATGCGTGCATTGGATGTAAAGGATATACTACAAGTGTTACCTGCCAGGTTTAAATACACCCACTAGCTCTACTAGCTCCCTGCTACACTCCTACATTCCCCCACCTCTCTCTACATCCACCCCTATTTAACCCCATCGTGCTCTTTCACGCTCCTGCTCTAGTTTTACCCCTCACAACAGCTTTCACCTCTCGAATCTGCGGTGACCACGTGCATCGGCAGTGACCAAACACAAACACACAGAAGCTTTTCATCCATTTATATATATAGATTAGCCAGACCTGCAGCCATACAGAACTCTCCAATCATTGAGTCTGGGTTCTGCATCGGTGTCCTGGTAAGGTTGGTTATTATCATTACATCACTTCTCTTTAGTGAGGTGTGTTCCATAGGCTACAAACAGGAAGTAGTTCACTACATACATAGTACCTACGTAAATGTAGTGAATGGCAACGAACTAAGGCTACACATACTCGAGGATGGGTGGTTAGTGTAGAAGATCCAGCTATGTAAGTTACTCTCTCATGATCAGAGTCTATGATCCAGTTGCAGCTGCCGATACAGTAACCAGAGCTGATGGCCATTATATTCAACAAACCAAACACGCTCTGTAATATGTAAAGCCTGGAGTAATACGTGCAATCTGACTGTGTCTGACTAGCTGTGTGTCTGACTAGCTGTGTGTCTGACTAGCTGTGTGTCTAACTAGCTGTGTGTCTGACTAGCTGTGTGTCTGACTAGCTGTGTGTCTGACTAGCTGTGTGTCTGACTAGATGTGTGTCTGACTAGCTGTGTGTCTGACTAGCTGTGTGTCTGACTATCCGTGTGTCTGGCTAGTCGTGTGTCTGACCATCCGTGTGTCTGACTAGCTGTGTGTCTGACTAGCTGTGTGTCTGACTAGCTGTGTGTCTGACTAGCTGTGTGTCTGACTGGCTGTGTGTCTGACTGGCTGTGTGTCTGACTAGCCATGTGTTTGACTAGCCGTGTGTCTGGCTATCCGTGTGTCTGGCTAGCCGTGTGTCTGACTATCCGTGTGTCTGGCTAGCCGTGTGTCTGACTAGCTGTGTGTCTGACTATTCGCGTGTCTGGCTAGCCGTGTGTCTAACTAGCTGTGTGTCTGACTAGCTGTGTGTCTGACTAGCTGTGTATCTGACTAGCTGTGTGTCTGACTGGCTGTGTGTCTGACTAGCTGTGTGTCTGACTAGCTGTGTGTCTGTTTATGCCATGATGAGACATACCAGGATTGCCAGCTGTAGCCTTAATCACGATTCAAATGTAACCACTTAGGTAGTTGCCTTGACAGACCATTTTTACGCGATTCCGACCTTTAATTTGCAAATCACTATGTCAACGATCATATATATACATGGACAAACTTTAGTCATAATTAAAGATAACTATGCCCATGGATAAAATGTTATTCATGGCAAGTCCTCACTATAACGTCTATCACAATTTATTTGTTCAAGTCATCATGATAGCTTATGTTTATGTAATTTCCAGTCCTTAATTTACGTTGTAATACACCTAATTTTGGCTACACCGGTTCATTCTCCTGCATATCTTGGTATATTTCAACCATAGTTTGTAAAACTTGCGGTGCTACATGATAAAATCAGGATTTGATCATGGTACATCATTAAAATTTGAGGCACGTCTGCATGAGCTAGCATATTATCAATTGAATGTCTGCGCTACCAACTGGATGGCTGTGCAAGGGGTGGCTACACAGGCCGATGTTTGGCATCGGAAAGCCTTGCGATGGGCGTGCCCGTTACTTCGGCACATCGTGGGGCCTGTTCGTGAGCATAACCAGCATGTTGGTCTATGCCCGATCCCGAAGGCACATAAGCGTTCTCTGATCGGTTGAAACAAAATATTTCCCTAAGCTCATCAAGTTTAACCATTTACAACGCATCTCTGTTAGAATTTTTGTCAACAACGAGCATCCACTTCAAACTCCGAAGAGATTTTTATGTTATAGAATTTGAACAGTGAATTCAGTCCAGTGAATCAATTTTACATGGCTCATAGAACAGTGGTAATTAATAATTTCAACATTACTGAGTATAATTATAATAATTAAAATTATTAACAAGTACAACAGTAAAATAAAATTTATTATATCATTGACTATAATATAAATGATGAATAATCGCAATATCTGAAAGATTTAATAACCAATAAAAGCAAAAAAATTATTGAAAGTAATATTTTTATGAAATTGTTCTTCAATTATCGTTATTATTGTGATTATTATATGAGGAAAACAAATAATTCGCTGTTGGAAATGAAACAGGCAAAAACCCGCACTTTGTGGCGTATGATTGGCTAGTTCAGTCGCAGCTCACCGATGTGCTCGAGTACATCGTCACGCTACATTAACCTGTATAGCCACCTGCACATCGTCACGAACCATCGTATAGGTACACCGGCACCAAAACATCGGTGCAGTGTGGCCACACCTTTATGCTACATGCACATCTACCGATTACATCTCCATTTGGTCCTATCAATCCCAAATAGCAACAGGGTGTTTCCCTATTTTATCTACCTGCCATCTCCACAAAATACTGGTTAAAAATGCTGTATTTGACCTCATCGCGCTTGAGAAACATTTTTATTGAAAACTGTAAAACCGGAAGAAATGATATGATTGGTCAAATCACAAAATGGCAACTGGTGTTTTAATTTGGATCAAAACTTGCCGATTACCTCACATAATATGCTACCAATGGGATTCCGGCAGAGTAGTTTCGCTTTAGCAATGCAACCGATAAAAGCATAGTCGATTGTATAACATTATTAAAAATCACGACTTGCTTGTCTATTATTTAGACTTCAGACAATTTAAGCAACTGATATGACAAAACTTATGTCGTTGAGGAAGCTCAAGGAATCAATATAGCCGTTGAAGTTTTTTTTTTTTGAAAATATTTTGTTTTATTCACATGATAAAAATTGATCGAATATTATGCTCGTGTGTAGAGCCATAGCTTTATATTTCGCGGCTCATCGAGCTTGCCAACGGAAACTAATGGAAGCGAGCCCTTGAACGATTACTGTGGTTTACTATTACAGTGCCGTTGTAGTTCAAAAATTTGTGGCGATGGCACATCATCAGTATTATATACTCCAAACTTATCAGCGGCCCTGAATGAAAAAAATGTTTCTTCAGTAATTGTTAAAAATGAAGTGACTTTCGTTTTAACAGTGCTGTTGGTGGAAAGTGGGCTTCCGGTTCTTTAATAATAACTCCGCAGAAAACTCTGCCGGAACCCCATTGCTTAGTGATTCTTTCAGAAACAGAGGCTACAAAATTAGGCAATCAGCAAGGCCAATCGGCAGGTAATCAGTAGATGTACACGGAGATTTAAACTTAAATTTTGAAAGAAAGACATTAGCGGAAATCCATGATTTCAATGGGAGGAGACAGTGGGAGGGCTCAATGGGAGGATACAGTGGGAGGGGTAAGTGGGAGGGGTCAATGAAGGACCACTGAGAGGAGGGTCCATGGAACAAGGGAAGACAAAACAAGGGATGTTGGGTGAGGGTGACAGACAGCAAGGACCTGTTGCTTCTGACAAGATGTGTTTGTTTGCTGTTGTGTACAAACAGTATGAGAGCTACTATACTGAGTGATGAATACATCGTCTGCTAGTGTATCGTCTGCTAGTGTATAGTCTGCTAGTGTATAGTCTGCTAGTGTAACGTCTGATAGTGTATCGTCTGCTAGTTTATCGTCTGCTAGTGTATCGTCTGCTAGTGTATAGTCTGCTAGTGTATCGTCTGCTAGTGTATCGTCCGCTAGTGTATAGTCTGCTAGTGTATCGTCTGCTAGTGTATCGTCTGCTAGTGTATCGTCTGCTAGTGTATCGTCTGCTAGTGTATCGTCTGCTAGTGTATCGTCTGCTAGTGTATCGTCTGCTAGTGTATCGTCTGCTAATGTATCGTCTGCTAGTGTATCGTCTGCTAGTGTATCGTCTGCTAGTGTATAGTCTGCGAGTGTATCGTCTGCTAGTGTATCGTCTGCTAGTGTATCGTCTGCTAGTGTATCGTCTGCTAGTGTATCGTCTGCTAGTGTATCGTCTGCTAGTGTATCATCTGCTAGTACATCGTCTGCTAATGTATCAACTGCTCGTGTATCGTCTGCTAGTGTATAGTCTGCTAGTGTATCGTCTATTAGTGTATCGTCTGCTAGTGTATCATCTGCTAGTGTATCGTCTGCTAATGTATCGTCTGCTAGTGTATCGTCTGCTAGTGTATCGTCTGCTAGTGTATCGTCTGCTAGTGTATCGTCTGCTAGTGTATCGTCTGCTAGTGTATCGTCTGCTAGTGTATCGTCTGCTAATGTATCGTCTGCTAGTGTATCGTCTGCTAGTGTATCGTCTGCTAGTGTATAGTCTGCTAGTGTATCGTCTGCTAGTGTATCGTCTGCTAGTGTATCGTCTGCTAGTGTATCGTCTGCTAGTGTATCGTCTGCTAGTGTATCGTCTGCTAGTGTATCATCTGCTAGTACATCGTCTGCTAATGTATCAACTGCTCGTGTATCGTCTGCTAGTGTATAGTCTGCTAGTGTATCGTCTATTAGTGTATCGTCTGCTAGTGTATCGTCTGCTAGTGTATCGTCTGCTAGTGTATCGTCTGCTAGTACATCGTCTGCTAATGTATCGTCTGCTCGTGTATCGTCTGCTGGTGTATAGTCTGCTAGTGTATCGTCTATTAGTGTATCGTCTGCTAGTGTATCGTCTGCTAGTGTATCGTCTGCTAGTGTATCGTCTGCTAGTGTATCGTCTGCTAGTGTATCGTCTGCTAGTGTATCGTCTGCTAGTGTATCGTCTGCTAGTGTATCGTCTGCTAGTGTATCGTCTGCTAGTGTATCGTCTGCTAATGTATCGTCTGCTAGTGTATAGTCTGCTAGTGTATCATCTGCTAGTGTATCGTCTGCTAGTGTATAGTCTGCTAGTGTATAGTCTGCTAGTGTATCGTCTGCTAGTGTATCGTCTGCTAGCGTATCGTCTGCTAGTGTATAGTCTGCTAGTGTATAGTCTGCTAGCGTATCGTCTGCTAGCGTATCGTCTGCTAGTGTATAGTCTGCTAGTGTATAGTCTGCTAGCGTATCGTCTGCTAGCGTATCGTCTGCTAGTGTATCGTTTGCTAGTGTATCATCTGCTAGTGTATCATGTGTGCATGTGCCGTACTTACATTCTTCTCATTGTAAGCAACAGTGTGGACCTTGGAGAGACATGAGTTCACCTGAGACTGTTTATATATCCTCCTCCATTTGTGATTACTGCTTAAAGCTGTTAGTAGCTCTACTGGTATACTACTAACAATATATAACACTGTGACATAGACAGATGTATCATAGAGTGATGTATCATAGAGTGATGTATCATAAAGCGATGTATCATAGAGTGATGCATCATAGAGTGATATGCCATAGAGTGATGTGTTATAGAGTGATGTCCCATAGAGTGATATGCCATAGAGTGATGTATCATAGAGTGGTGTGTTATAGAGTGATGTGTCATAGAGTGATGTGTCGTAGAGTAATGTGCCATAGAGTAATGTGCCATAGAGTAATGTGCCATAGAGTAACGTGCCATAGAGTGATGTGTTATAGAGTGATGTGCCATAGAGTGATGAATCATTGAGTGATGTGTCAGAGAGTGATGTGTTATAGAGTGATGTGTTATAGAGTGATGTGTTATAGAGTGATGTGTTATAGAGTGATGTGTTATAGAGTGGTGTGTCATAGAGTGGTGCATCATAGAGTGGTGTATCATATACTAGTTTTTCATGTATCAAAGTTTCGACGGATTTTTGAATGACGAAGTGTTGGAAAATTCGAAGTTTTGAATAGGCGAACTTCCATTACACACAATTTTTAAAAGAATCATGCAGAGTTGCTACACCAAAGGGAGGACAACTACTGCCTTTTGTATCATCGATCTGGCGGCTTGTTACACCATGGTATTGTTGCGGAGCCATGAGCAGTTTTTATAAAAAAAAAAAGGATACCAATGTGAGAAAAGCTAAAATATTATGTGGTGTAAAATGACTCACTAACACACTAGTATCAATATATTTCACTATAAACTACTCACTAACACATTAGTATCAATATATTTCACTATAAACTACTCACTAACACACTAGTATCAATATATTTCACTATAAACTACTCACTAACACACTAGTATCAATATATTTCACTATAAACTACTCACTAACACACTAGTATCAATATATTTCATTATAAACTACTTACTAACACACTAGTATCAATATATTTCACTACAAACTACTCACTAACACACTAGTATCAATATATTTCATTATAAACTACTTACTAACACACTAGTATCAATATATTTCACTATAAACTACTTACTAACACATTAGTATCAATATATTTCACTACAAACTACTTACTAACACATTAGTATCAATATATTTCACTATAAACTACTTACTAACACATTAGTATCAATATATTTCACTATAAACTACTTACTAACACACTAGTATCAATATATTTCACTATAAACTACTTACTAACACATTAGTATCAATATATTTCACTATAAACTACTTACTAACACATTAGTATCAATATATTTCACTACAAACTACTTACTAACACATTAGTATCAATATATTTCACTACAAACTACTTACTAACACACTAGTATCAATATATTTCACTATAAACTACTTACTAACACATTAGTATCAATATATTTCACTATAAACTACTTACTAACACATTAGTATCAATATATTTCACTACAAACTACTTACTAACACATTAGTATCAATATATTTCACTATAAACTACTCACTAACACACTAGTATCAATATATTTCACTACAAACTACTTACTAACACACTAGTATCAATATATTTCACTATAAACTACTTACTAACACATTAGTATCAATATATTTCACTATAAACTACTTACTAACACATTAGTATCAATATATTTCACTATAAACTACTTACTAACACATTAGTATCAATATATTTCACTACAAACTACTTACTAACACACTAGTATCAATATATTTCACTATAAACTACTTACTAACACACTAGTATCAATATATTTCACTACAAACTACTTACTAACACATTAGTATCAATATATTTCACTATAAACTACTTACTAACACATTAGTATCAATATATTTCACTATAAACTACTTACTAACACACTAGTATCAATATATTTCACTATAAACTACTTACTAACACATTAGTATCAATATATTTCACTATAAACTACTTACTAACACACTAGTATCAATATATTTCACTATAAACTACTTACTAACACACTAGTATCAATATATTTCACTATAAACTACTCACTAACACATTAGTATCAATATATTTCACTATAAACTACTTACTAACACACTAGTATCAATATATTTCACTACAAACTACTTACTAACACACTAGTATCAATATATTTCACTATAAACTACTTACTAACACACTAGTATCAAATATATTTCACTATAAACTACTTACTAACACACTAGTATCAATATATTTCACTATAAACTACTTACTAACACACTAGTATCAATATATTTCACTATAAACTACTCACTAACACATTAGTATCAATATATTTCACTATAAACTACTTACTAACACATGAGTATCAATATATTTCACTATAAACTACTTACTAACACATTAGTATCAATATATTTCACTATAAACTACTTACTAACACACTAGTATCAATATATTTCACTACAAACTACTTACTAACACACTAGTATCAATATATTTCACTATAAACTACTTACTAACACACTAGTATCAAATATATTTCACTACAAACTACTTACTAACACACTAGTATCAATATATTTCACTATAAACTACTTACTAACACACTAGTATCAAATATATTTCACTATAAACTACTTACTAACACACTAGTATCAATATATTTCACTATAAACTACTTACTAACACACTAGTATCAATATATTTCACTATAAACTACTCACTAACACATTAGTATCAATATATTTCACTATAAACTACTTACTAACACATGAGTATCAATATATTTCACTATAAACTACTTACTAACACATTAGTATCAATATATTTCACTATAAACTACTTACTAACACACTAGTATCAATATATTTCACTACAAACTACTTACTAACACACTAGTATCAATATATTTCACTATAAACTACTTACTAACACACTAGTATCAAATATATTTCACTACAAACTACTTACTAACACACTAGTATCAATATATTTCACTACAAACTACTTACTAACACACTAGTATCAATATATTTCACTATAAACTACTTACTAACACACTAGTATCAATATATTTCACTACAAACTACTTACTAACACACTAGTATCAATATATTTCACTATAAACTACTCACTAACACACTAGTATCAATATATTTCACTACAAACTACTCACTAACACACTAGTATCAATATATTTCACTATAAACTACTTACTAACACACTAGTATCAAATATATTTCACTATAAACTACTTACTAACACACTAGTATCAATATATTTCACTACAAACTACTTACTAACACATTAGTATCAATATATTTCACTATAAACTACTTACTAACACATTAGTATCAATATATTTCACTATAAACTACTCACTAACACACTAGTATCAATATATTTCACTATAAACTACTTACTAACACATTAGTATCAATATATTTCACTATAAACTACTTACTAACACACTAGTATCAATATATTTCACTATAAACTACTTACTAACACACTAGTATCAATATATTTCACTATAAACTACTTACTAACACACTAGTATCAATATATTTCACTATAAACTACTTACTAACACATTAGTATCAATATATTTCACTACAAACTACTTACTAACACACTAGTATCAATATATTTCACTATAAACTACTTACTAACACACTAGTATCAATATATTTCACTATAAACTACTTACTAACACATTAGTATCAATATATTTCACTATAAACTACTCACTAACACACTAGTATCAATATATTTCACTATAAACTACTTACTAACACATTAGTATCAATATATTTCACTATAAACTACTTACTAACACACTAGTATCAATATATTTCACTATAAACTACTTACTAACACACTAGTATCAAATATATTTCACTATAAACTACTTACTAACACACTAGTATCAAATATATTTCACTATAAACTACTTACTAACACACTAGTATCAATATATTTCACTATAAACTACTTACTAACACACTAGTATCAATATATTTCACTATAAACTACTTACTAACACATTAGTATCAAATATATTTCACTATAAACTACTTACTAACACACTAGTATCAATATATTTCACTATAAACTACTTACTAACACACTAGTATCAATATATTTCACTATAAACTACTTACTAACACACTAGTATCAATATATTTCACTACAAACTACTTACTAACACATTAGTATCAATATATTTCACTATAAACTACTTACTAACACATTAGTATCAATATATTTCACTATAAACTACTTACTAACACACTAGTATCAATATATTTCACTACAAACTACTTACTAACACATTAGTATCAATATATTTCACTATAAACTACTTACTAACACATTAGTATCAATATATTTCACTACAAACTACTTACTAACACATTAGTATCAATATATTTCACTATAAACTACTCACTAACACACTAGTATCAATATATTTCACTATAAACTACTCACTAACACATTAGTATCAATATATTTCACTATAAACTACTTACTAACACATTAGTATAAATATATTTCACTACAAACTACTCACTAACACATTAGTATCAATATATTTCACTATAAACTACTTACTATCACACTAGTATCAATTTATTTCACTATAAACTACTTACTAACACATTAGTATCAATATATTTCACCACAAATGTCCAAAAATGCTGAAGCCTCAGTATTCTTGGATTTGTAGTTGACGTAAAAGCACTTAATTTTCGACAAATGTTTTCATCAGATTTTGTAGCTGTGTGGTTTTGGATCAAGAATGGTATAGAGTTAATAGGCCCATGAAATCTAAGCCTGCGTTTAGCGTGTCGTTCAAAAGCACAGATTTTGGCAAAGACGTTCAATAATTTGCAGTGGACTGAAGAGACCTAATGAAACAACACAATGACAGGCGTGTGATATACAAATGGGTTAACCAATAATATAACAGTACCTGATATTATCATCCAATAGCATGAGAGAAGGGTGATGCTCATCGGCCTCCCCTAGATATTTAATAAGCTCCTCCATCAAATGTCTACAAACAAGAGCAGATGTGAAACGTCAAGTAAAAGTGTCCGGACAAAACCAGATGAGTCAAAACAAACCAATGTCTATTAAAAACATATCATATATGTTGGTGTATGATTTGTATTATTCTTTAGTTGGTGATTGCAATATGCTAGCACACTGCTCTCCTTTGAGTAAATCGGGAAACATTACTAGCACTGTTATACATGGCTGATTACAATTCAGACCTTCATTATGTACAAGCTGGCATCCAAATGATACGTTAAATGAACATCTCAAAAACCTTGGCACAATTACAATTAAATTGAAAAAAAGTCGTTAAAAAATTGACTACTGTTGAAAGATTGAGATTATCATAATATAGAATTAACTTGTGAAGGCAGAGAAAGCACCAGAGTTGCATTTTCAGCATCAATGTAGTTGTTATATAACTGTGTGTACCCGCTTGCAGGTACACAGGCTTATGTGACGTCCACTTGACATCGTGTTTAATTGTGATTGTGTTCACTGCTACCCCTGGTAGAAGTTTATGCCACGTGCTAATGGCTATCTAGTGATCGACTCCCAAGAGACTCGTTCATTTTCTATCTACTGTGCGTACTGGTAAGTGCCGCTACGCACAATAACATGGCGTCGTAGGCAAACTAGTCATGGTGGTGGTGACTTACGAGGTGTTTTCTTTTCTATATAATTTGGTTCAGCGGTGGTGGTGTTGTTTTCTGTGCGGTGATTGTTGATTAATTGTTACGAATTGTGCAATTTCTTTACAAGTAGTGCATATATTATTATTTGTGTTGGGGTGGTCTCTACTTTATTATTATTGTTGCGTGATATATTTGTGTATGAAGTCAGCTTAACTTGCTGGCATTACCAGGCAAGATGGCGGCTGGGGGATTTTGATGATTTCCCCATTTTAAAGATTGATAGTGAAAATGTTTCGGCATCATGGAAAGCATGGTTAACAGAATTCAATTTGTCTGTTGAGATGATGACTTTGAAGCTAGGTACAGAGGCTATTGATGAAGGTAGAGAGAACGTCTTTAGAGGAAGTATGAAATTGTTGTCTTTGCTGCAAGCTATCGGGAGAAACGGTAGGGATGTATTGCAATCTATTGGTGTTGATGTTGAAGATGTAACTGCTACCTATGACCAGGCTATGGGTCACTTGAGAAATGTATATGGTACGGAAGAGACCATTTATGTAAAAACCATGAGGTTTGTTACTGTAAACCAAAATGTTGGTGAACAGGAAAATGATTATTTAGCGAGAGTTGAAAAACTTAGTAGGACATTGAATTTTGGTGTTAATAATGATGTTGTTAGACATAGGTTTGCTTTATCTATCGCTTTCAATGGTTTAAGGAGTCCTCCCTACGAACCCAACTAATGCAAAGAAATGATCTGGGCTGACAAGGACTGACCGATACACTGAGAGCCAGAAGGCTTGCTAGAGAATCTGAACAGATTCGGGGAGGTACAAAGAAGGAGCAACTCCAGGTCAAGCAGGAGGCTGCAGCCGTGGAGAAAGGGAACGTGTCTGTAATTGGCACCACTGGTAGACGTGATAGAAGTGCTAGGAGATCAGGTGGGTCACACAGATCTAAGTCTCCTGCTAGTGACATGTCAGATTGGCGCCGACCAGGTAAGTTACGTGGAATGTCTAGATCTAGGCTTCTGAGTGGTATAGACATGGCAATGGACAGGATGGCAGGCGCAGAACCTGGCCATTTAGGCGCCAGTAACCTAAGACCACTAGTGATGGTTGTTTTAACTGTGGTGACTATTCACACAGAATTAGAAACTGTCCTCTTGTTCGATGCTATACCTGTCATCGCCGAGCTCATACCTCTACTGATTGCCCGACTAAACGTCGCAATTACAGTAGTCATAGAGGTATGAGTAGCAATAGTGCCAGCAGTTATGGTTATTCACCTAAGGCTGGACGTGTTATGTAAGCTGATACTGATAAGAGTTCTGGCAGCTCAAAAAAATAACTAGAGAGTAGGGTTGTTAGAACTCTGAAAGTCAATGACTACAATGTTGATTTTACATTGTATACTGCTGCTGAACTTTCTACTCTCACTGAGAAAACTTGTGAGAGGTTAGGTTTGCAGCTTGATAAACCAGAGCGCCAACTGACTGGTGCCGATGGATCCCAGCTCAATGTCGCTGGTATTAGTAAGGTGCGTATTGAAAGTACTTATTGTTTTACCAAATGCCATATTTATGGGCTTAAGGGTTCACGAAGGTAGGGTAGGGTATTCCTGAGCTGCGATAACTGAACCTTTTAGCTGTTGCCAACGCAATGTGTGCTAACGCATTTGATCCTATTAAAAAATTTGCTAATGTGTTCGAAGGTTTGGAAACAATGCCTGGAGTGTTCAAAAGTCACCTGAAAGAAGATATTGAACTTGTTAGACTATTTTCACTCAGACCCATAGCTGCGGGTTTGAGGGAAAAAGCTAAACAGGAGATTGACAAAGTGCTTGAGAGTAACGTCATTGAACCGGTAGAAAAACCTACAGACCGGTGATTAGATTTGACCATTGCTGCGAAATCCAATGGTAAAATAAGAATGTGCATCGATTTTACTAACTTGAATTGGGCAGTTATGAGAGAAATTTACCCTCTACCAAAAATTTTCGATATGCCATCTGATTTGTCGAATGGCATAATCTTTTCAAAGCTTGATGCTAATTCTGGCTTTTGGCAAGTGAAACTCGACACTGAGAGTAGATTATTGACAACTTTTGTAACCCCTTTCGGGTAGATTTTGCTTTAAAAGAATGCCCTTTGGGATATCTTCAGCTCCTGAATATTTCCAACGCGCTAAGGAAAAGACATTACTTGGTTTGATAGGTGTAATTTGTTTGACGAATGATATACTAGTGTATAGTAAAAACTCAGAAAAACACTGGTACCGCTTGGTTAAAGTGCTCAAGCAGATCGCTGATTCCGGGTTGACACTTGAAAAGGAAAAATGCGAGTTTGGGTGCGATGAGGTGAAGTTCCTTGGACACTTGGTTAGTGGCATGGGGATAAAACCCGACCCTGATAAAATCAGGGCTATTGCTGACATGAACTCACCCTCCAACAAGACTGAAGCCAGAAGGTTCACCGGTATGGTAAATTAATTACTTTACGGAGTTTAGTGACAGACTTGCAGAACTTTGTGTTCCGATTAACGCTGTCACTGGAAGCGGGTCAGAGTGGTTTTGGGGATCTCATCAAGACAAAGCCTTTGAGAGGGTCAAAGAGGAGATAACTAAACCTCCTGTACTATGTACTATTGATTTGTAAACCTAGAGTTTCTGCTGATGCTAGTAAGAACCCTCTGGGTGCTATTCTTTTGCAGTTGAATGGTAGTGGATGTCGACAACCTGTGGAGTATGCCTCGGGGAAAATGACGGAAACGGAGAAACGTTTTGCGATGGTTGAGAAAGAGGCTCTCGCCATCACATGGGCGTGTGAAAACTTTGATTACTACCAGGTAGGCCGTAAGTTTGAAATTGAGAGTGATCATAAACCCTTGATATTCATCTTGGGGGAGAAGGATCTATCATGCTTACTGGTGAGGGTACAAAGATTCAAATTGCGGTTGCTGAAGTATGATTACAAGATTTTCCACACACCTCGGAATGATATGCTATTAGCTCATACTTTAAGTAGAGCTAATGGCAACATTTTTTATAACGAATTAGAGTCTAACCAATTTAGCGATGTTGAATGTTACGTGCAATCTGTTGCCGCTAGTTCCGCTTGTAGTGATTTAAAAAAACAGGAGATCAGAGATGCTATAGGTAAGGATAAACCTGCAATCCACCGTCTGCGTTATATGCATGCTCACTGGCCTGAAAGCACTGAACTTGTACTTGATGAACTAGGCTTTATGCCGCCAGAGAAAGGCTTTCTGTATATAATGGTCTACTGTTATATGATGCTAGGGTATATGTGTTTCTTTTTGAGACCAAAGCATCTAAAATTGTGTCACGGATGCCATCAGGGCGTGACCAAGTGTCGTAATTGGGAAATTAGGAGTAGTCCGCGACATTGCTGAGTATATATCCAAATGTAATGTTTGCATTATGCATAGTCAGGTTAAACATGAACCTATGTATGAACATGTATCGCCATGGGAGGAAGTAGGTAGCGATATTTTCATGCTAGATGACGCATTATATGCAATTTTCATAGATTACTATACTAAGTGGATTGAAGCTGTGCCAATTGTAGCTCAAACATCTAAGGCTGTGATTAAAGCTATGAAATCTGTGTGTTCATGTTTTGGCATCCCAAATGTTATACCATCTGACAATGGTAGTGAGCAGCAGAGTTTCGGAATTTTTTTGTGCAAAGTGGATTTATCTTGGCAACTAGTAGCCCTAGATACCCTTAATCGAATGGTTTGGCAGAAAGTGCAGTTAAAACTGTTAAAAGACTGGAGACTGGAAAAGTTGTAATGATAAATGTGTTGCTCTAGCAGCGTATATGACTACACCTTTGTCATCAGGGTACACACCCAGTGAGCTAATGTTTGGGCGACCCATACGGTCTAGTCTGGGCATTTGTTATGATACTGATATTGATTATGGCCATTTCGAGGATAGAGAGTTCCAAAGAAAAAAAAGGATCAAATGAAAATGGGACAAAAAGTATAGAGTTGCAGAATTGCCAAAACTCGAGCCAGGTCAAGTTGTTTATGTTAATGCACCTACTGACTCTGGTTCCCAAGGGATTGTTTTGAGGGAGGACAATACTCTTAATGGCTATTGGGTTAAGGTGGGCCAGAGTACGCCGTCATAGAAAACATCTATTTTTGCTTCACTCTGACATTGTGAATAATGAAAATGTTGATTTAACCATTCCGTCACTCGCTGATGGTAATGCTCGTCAGGAGGGTGAAACACACACTGCTGTCAAGGCCGGCCGCCGTGGATCTGAGGGTGACATACCTCCTGGTAGAGAGACCTTGGGACATGGTGCTAATGGTGGGGAGTCAGGGGAGAAAACTCATGTTGACAATAGTAACAACAATTGGCCTGGGGCTGCTACAAACCCTGTAGTAACTAGCGGGAGCAGGCAAAGCTAACCTCCCCAGAGATTTGTTGACTATGAATATTATTGATTTGCACATTTCATTTGTCAGGTGTAGCTGTACTATTTCTCTATTCCACTACACTGTACAAGTTCTCATTGTGACAATGGTTGAGAGAGGCCGTAAAGTGGCTGGCGCCGGAGGTAGTGCTCCCGGTGGCTATGGAGGATCTGATCGTGGCTCTGGTCCTAGTGGCAGAGGAGATGGTTGCAAGAAAGTTTTTGGCAAGCCTGGCAACAAATGTTGCATCATTTGCAAGGCTTACAGAGACTATGTTGCTGCATACTACCCAGGCAATGTCTGCAAGTGCTGTGAAAGGCGTGGTCACTGGGTACGAGAGTGCACAGTGGCTGCCTGTACATGATGTGACAAGACTGGACATAGAATGGCTGATTGCAAGGAAGGAGGCGCAAACTTCCTTAAAAGCAACAACAAGAGGTAGACTGAGTCCGAGCCACGACGTGAAGTGACAGTGAAGACTCCACGCCCCAACTCTTCTGTTGTTTCTGGGAAAAATAATTCCCAGGCCATTACAAAGAGTAATGGCGTGGCGTTAATGATGTTGGTGCTTCGGCTAGTCGGCAACCCTTTCTGCAAAAAGTTGGAAGCTTTCTGGCCAACATCCAGTCCAATAATGTTCTGGGCCGTTCCCCGATTGCCTCCCGCAGAAGAACAGTGGCGCAAAGGCGTCAAGATGCGGAGGAGCAATTTTGGAGTGCCATAGCTGGTATCCATCATGATGAAGCTCGGCTTGAGCATGAAATCGAGAGCGAAGCCGACCTTAGACAGATCCTCCATCAATTTGCCAACCTCAAGAACAGTGTCTTGTCCGGCAATGATGTAAGTGCTATTGTTAGTGGTACCAGTGCTGGGGGTGCTCACCACACATTTGAAGCACCTAACAGTCCCACCCACTCTGAGGAGCTGGTGGCAGCCCAGAGGGAGTCGTCTGTTAGGCCTGCGGAAGCATTGGCTCCTGCAGAGGAAAGCCAGGAGGTAGTTGCTGTGCAGTCACTTGTGACTCGGCAACAACTTGCCTCCGAGGCTGTTTAGAGGCCTCACCCCGGTGAGAACATGGATTGTGATACTCACTCCAGTGAGGGGGATAGTGCTACTCACCAGGGTGAGACTGTGATAGGCGGAGGTAAGAGTCAATCAGGTGACTCAGATTCAAAGCCAGGTGGAGGTGAAGGCCAATTGTATGGTCCTGAGCCAAAGCCAGATGATGATGGTGGAACACCTTCAGGCGCAACACAACATCCTGTGGTGCGAGATTGGTTTGATCGCTGTGGCGACTCAGATGATAGCAATCCTGGTGAGGTTGAGTCTTTGTGGTGAGCGGCCAGTGGTAGGTACGACACTGGTGAGGTATGTATTCGTTCAATCTAACTGTACATCTTGCAGGTGTGGATACTATCTTTGCCCCCTAACCCAAGTGTGTAGTTGGGAGTATGCTTATGATGATGTTGCAACTCTGAAGCTAGCTGTAACTGTGGATTTGGTGCCTTGTGTGTCGTGCTAACTTGAAAAAAGGGCATGTTGTATGCCTACGTGTACCCGCTTGTGATGTCCACTTGACATCGTCGTTACTTGTGATAGTGTTCTCTGCTACCCCTGGTAGAAGTTTATGTCACGTGCTATTGGCTATCTAGTGATCGACTCCCTGGAGACTCGTTCATTCTTGATCTACTGTGCGTACTGGTAAGTGCGGCTACGCACTATAACAGTTGTATCAACAGACAAAATAATTCGCAAACTTGAATTACAGATTAATCGGCTGAAAAAAATCAAAAAACTGCTCTAATCTTTATTTAAACCCCAGCAAAAAAAGGGCTAACCTTTGATTACTTTTAGTAATTTGGTATTAGTAACGATCTTCGAAACTGAAGCAGTGACAACTTCGAAAAAAAAACTGTAAAAGGAATTTGCGACCGACCACCTTTGAAATGGGAAAAAAGGCTCATAAGCCACAATAACTAGAAGTACCTGCCAGTTTGTATGGTCGGATCAGTAGCATAAATAGTTCCTTTGAAGCCTGTTTCCTCAGTGATGAATGGTAGAGCCAGCATTGATAGATAATTAGACATAAGGATTGCATCTATACCGGCTAAGTTCACTGCATCAACCTGTATAAACCATACATTTACATTCATCACATGATACGAGGGTTTTCCACTGTGTAAATGCCATTGTAGCAACCATGTTTGGGTTGAAAACTAGAAAAAAAAATCTATTTTTGCCAGTTGATTTGCTTTTCTTATAGGAACAGGCTCACTCTGCGCATGGCTGTAAGAAAACTATACAGTAATCGTTGGAGAAGAGGAAAAGGAGACGAAGTGATGAATGCTGATGACAGACAATGCAGTAGTATGAAGACATGGTATTGTACATCACATACCTCAGGTAAACTAACCAGGGGCTCTGAGTCAAATAATGGAGTACCACTACAGTCCCTGATGTCCTACAATATAAAATATCATATAATGATGGAGTACCACCAAGTACCACTAAACATAAAACAACAAAGAATAAGAACTTACACAAGGCACAGCGTTTTCAGCTCCAGTCTTGTTGGCGTGTACCACTTTAGAGCCCAGTGAGTTGGACAATCTACCAAATAGGTATCAGTTACACTAAGATTAATCAGGAAATTATATGCAATATACACATGAGCTTAGACTATGGTGCAAACCTTGATCTGACGTTGAACACAGGCAGAAAGTGTAGAAGAGTGTTAATGTCTAGACCACAGTCTAACATTATATTCGTATCATTGAACTTGAGAACGTAACATGGTCGGTTTGTCTCTCCAGAAAGTGAAAACTGGCAAAACAGCGAACGAGATATAAGTGACATTTAAGTCATGTACGGGTCATGCACACAATATTTGCTATATTCATCATAATATAATCCATACCACAGAGCATTCTGCTAACAATTTTGTAAACAAGTTGTGCAGCAAAATGTGAAACTTATAAGATAGAAAATGTACCTACCAATCTCATGACAGCGTTTGAATGAAGGTGAGCTTCACCAGCTGTAAAAAAAAAACAACCAAAACCTGTGTCAAGATATATTTATTTTCAACACAATCTTGTATAGCAGCAACTCACTCTAATTATCAATAATTGGAAAAAAAACAGCAAGTTGTTGAAACTGGTAACTTTCTGTGCACGAATGAAAATTAAATGGATGACATTGGTGCGGCTGTCTTGGTTTGTACACATGCAATATTATAGGGTAGAACTCATTTTTTAGTATTATATAATCCATTATGTACACATCAGTAACAAAATAACGCATGTGCAAAGCACATATCCAGGTAGATATAAAGGGAAAAGCAATCAGTATTTGTACTAGCTGGTTGTATCTGTTAAGAATAGCCGCCTTGCTACTAGCAAATGCAGGCTGTCACTAATTGGGGAGAGAGGGTTGGGGTCAAAGTGACTGTTTAAGGTCAGCAGTTCCACAGTAGTACCAGTCTGTGTTATTTCTTACAACTTGTAATCGGGAAGTGAGGCGAGGGAGTGTATTTATTCAGTAAGATGCTTTTGCTATTCCTCTTACTAACACCTTGAGCCAAGGCAGCTGACTTTCCTTTGGAGAACATGCGGTGAATTTGCCTTGTTATCAGAAAAGCAAGTATAAACTCGCCCTGGATGCCCAGCAGCAATATGAGTAATTGAAAAAGAGACGAATGGTGGAAAAGGTAAGAGTAATAATAATAATAATAATATCAATAATGAGTAGAAAAATATAGTAATACACCAGCATACAGAAATTTAATTATTACATAGTAGACTTAATAAATAGTTCTTCACCAATGGTTGCCAGGGGCTATGCTGGTAGCTGAAACCACACACAATTGTTAACTGTATAGTTTTGTCTGCAAAAATAATAGAATTTCAATAAAGTAAAGATAAAAGTAACATACAAAAAATTTTCAAGAAAAATCCGTAATAAACAAATATTCTCTAAATACATGTAATTACAATCTGAAGGCGTTCCTCACCACATAATAAAAAAATTGCACATGGAATGCAGGTATCTCTATTAGTGCAAAAGATTCATTTGAATGGTCTCAGGACACTGTATGCGGCTATTACCAAGTAATTTTTCAAGGAAACAATATTTGCTGAACATTCTTCTCGGTTGAATCCCAGATGTGAACCTCAGTGCATTGGATTTCAGCACACTATTGTACAGCTCAAATAACTTTTGTGAGAGCCCAGTATTTCCCACACAGAAATGCCATTATGGTTTTCAAGCGTAAAGAACCTTGCAAGATTTATTTGCCCTTGACAATAACACGCCTGAATCCAATGCACTGATGTTCACATCTAGGATTCAACAGTAAAGGCTGATTAACAAATGTGGTTTTTCTGGAAAAAATTACTAGGTAAGAGCTGCATACGGTGTGCTGAGACCATTTAAACGACTCCTTAGCAGTGATAAATTTAAATATGCATACTTTTTTATGTATGTAGTGAGGAACGCCTTCAGTTCGTGATTATTTAGGGGATTTCTTTTATTTCGAGTTTTTCACAAAAAGATTTTATATCTTTCGTTTTTTTACGCTATTGAAACTATTATTTGTGCATACAATACTGTACAACTAACAACTGTGTATGAAAAAGGAAACCGCAATCATCACAACTGCCGTCCTAGTAGCCCACTTTCCTGCTCAGAGCCCAAGGTCTTTGGTCCGGTGCTGTTCCTGGTGTTTATTAATGATATAGCCAATTCTTTGGATTCCTCCTGAAGAAGACTGTTCGCTAATGATGCTCTGCCCTACATCATGGTGAACAGTCCTGAGGATCATAATAAATTCTGGCAGGATCTTAAAAATTTGAAAAAATGGGCTAAATTGAACTGTATGCAATCCAATGTTGCTAGGTGTCAAACTGTAGCTTTTAATAAAAAACCTAATGTCGAGCCAATGTACACATTGGACAACACACCATTAATCCATGTATCAGAGTTTAAATATCTGGTTGTCAATATATGCAATCATTTCCACTGGGATTCACACATAAACATAGTAAGGCCTCCCAGAAATTGGGAATGATCAAGAGAGCCCTCCATGACGCCCCGATAAAAGTGAGACTTGTGTTATACCCCTCCTTATGTCTGCTGATCCTGGGTTATACTTCCAACACTTGAAATACCCACGAAGCAAAGCATGTAGAACAGTCGGAAAGAGGGGAGAGGCAGGCGATCCAATTTGTATGTGGCCTAAGAGGAATTCTTAGAGTGGAAGAGGTAAAGTGGCACTCGGATTGCCCTCATCGGAAGAGAGACGGAAGGATACCCATCACAAATTGTTTAGTAAAATTGTCGGAGACAAACATTATTCTTTCGAAAGTCTGACTTTGAAATCCACCAGACATCTGACGAGATCAGAGGTTAGGTCAGTGTCTCCGGTGCAAGTTTCCAATACCAGTTTCATGCAACAAGGCTTTTTCTGTCCCACTCCCAGAGAGTTGAGAGCACAGCCCAAAAAATAATGTTACTAGCTATCGAGCTATCATTCTTTTAGTATTTTTGCTTTAATTTTATGATTTTACGTTTAGTTTATTTTCTCATTTTCACAGCTAACATCATGCTCATGGCGCCTGCCTCTTCCCCACACCTGACGAAGGGTTTAGGCCCTAGGGGATCTGGACTTACAACAACAACATCATAACATTAATTGTCGATGATGATAATACTATATAATACTATATACTACATGTTTTGTTTCTCACCTGTTATTGGTCGAATGTGTGTGTGTGTGTGTGTGAAGTGTAGTGTTACGATAATCTGGTGATTGATTGTTTAATGTTTATTATTTTACCCTGGCCAGGCTCTAGTAATAATAGCTCTTGTTTCTAGTGGCACGTTTTCTAACTACATGTATAAAGCCCGATCCTTCACATGGTGTGTAGGCGCATGCGCCAGAATGTAGTCTCTAATAAAGACATATAATATTCGGCACAACATCCTCTCTTTTTTACTATTATTGTTTTGATTGTCTCTATAGATTTTGAGTGGATTGTCTAGTTAAATCGCTGACCTGCGATTGATTTCTGAGTAAATAAAATGAAGAGCTATGCATTTTGTACAGCGACGGCTGAGTCGTGAGGATAAATGTTGAGTAATATGTTGAGTAAATGTAGGGTATATGGGTCAAAGGTGAGTGACCTTCGCTACTCGCGGTAACGAATTGGAAGGGTGACTACTCTTCCTGATCGAGTCATTTTGACTGGGGGTGTCGTGTAAGCATCAGTAGATTCTGCCGGGGTACAAGTGGTGGCTTTCGAGTTATCCTCTTCTGGAGTTGGCGATGTTGGCTTCCCTATATTGCTGTTGCTTGGTGTGTTTACAGATGGAACTTTTCTCATGTCTACTCTGTTCCGGCGAAAGAGTGATCCTTTTTCAGGCTGTACGACGTAAGACCTTTCATCGAGTCGTTGGGTAACTTGAGCCTTTGCCCACACCTTCTGACCTAGAGTAACTGGTCTGAGTCGTACGGAGTCTCCTTGCTGTAGTGACTCCAACTCCTTGGTATGGGTATCAAACTGTATCTTGTCAAAGACCTGCTTCCGCGCAAGCATGGACTTTGTCCGCTTGCCGTCAGTCAAGTTTGGTTGCAGCAGTGAGGGCGTCGTTGGGAGCGTAGTTCTGCACCTATGACCAAACATTCGCAGAGCAGGACTCTCATCAAGTCCTTCCTGTGGGGTATTCCGATGAGCTAGCAGTGCTAAATATATATCAGCACAATCATCGTTGGCTTTCGTGATTAGTGTCTTGGCTGTCTTCACTGCAGATTCCGCTTTCCCATTTCCTTGAGGATGATGAGGGCTAGATGTCTGATGACGAATATTGTATTTCTTGTTGAATTTCTCAAACATTTCAGATGTGAATTGGGGACCGTTGTCCGAGATTAGAGTTTCTGCCAACCCATATCGTGCCATGTGATTTTTTAGCTTCTTCACTATGGTCCGAGTATCTTTGGACTCAATCCGATCCACTTCAATGAAATTGCTAAAGTGGTCTAGTGTGACCATATATTCCCTATCGCCACATGTGAAAAGGTCGGTCGATACAATTTGCCAGGGTCGATCTGGCAAGTCGGTTTTCATCATTGGTTCTGGTCGCTACTTAGTACCATGTCTTTGGCAGATCTCGCATCTGGCTATAAAATCCTCGATCTCTTTGGTCATTCCTGGCCAATAAAGGCATTCCCTAGCACGCCGTAGGGTAGCTTTTATGCCTTGATGTGACGAGTGAAGTTCCTGTTTAAACTCTGTTCTGAGTGAATTTGGGACAATCGCTCTCTCCCCTTTGTATACCAAGCCATCGTGAACTGCCATTTCATCGCTCATGATATGATATGGCTTGGCTAGGTCATGGACCTTCTCTTTCTCTTCCGGCCATCCTCCCATAATTACATCTTTGATGGTCTGTAAGACCTGGCATTTTGCAGATTGTGTTTTCAGTTCCTCTTTCCAGGGGCCCGCCATGGTGCCAGTTAGTGAGTGTATCGACTCTGTTATGCAGTTAACGGTTTCTTTTGGCTGGGAGTCAGTTACTGGGTAGTTCACATTCTTACCATGTCTGCTGAGCATGTCGGCCAGGTGCTGCTGAGAACCGGGAAGATAGGTGACGGTGACATCATATTGTTGCAATCGCATCCGCAGACCTTGTAACCTTTTGGGGATATCTCTTAGGGGCTTGAGCATGATTCTCTCTAACGGCTTGTGATCAGATAGTATGGTGGTATGTCTGCCATATGTGTACCGGTGGTATCTTTCCACTGCCCATACTACCGCGAGTAACTCTTTCTCGATAACTGCATATCGAGTTTCGGCATCTCTGAGTGATCTACTTGAGAACTCCAATGGCTGTCCATTTTGGAACAGAGCCGCTCCGATGCTTTTGTCGCTGGCATCACAATGTACCGTCAATTCTTTGGTTGGGTCATAATATTGCAGCATCACTGGCTCTGCTGTTACTAATGCTTTGGCCTTTTCAAATGCTTTGCTCTGATTTTTAGTCCAATTCCAGGTATCACCCTTGGTTGCCTCACGTAGGCACACAGCAATTGGGGCGAGGTTGTAGAGAAATTTGGAGAAGTATTGAATGAATCCAAGAAAACTCTTCAGCTCCTTTTCATTCTGAGGCTCTTTCATCTCCGCTACACTCTGAATTTTCATTGAGTCTGGCAGCAGGCCTTGATCGGTCACTATGTGTTCTAGAAATTTGATGGACTTCTGACATAGTTGGATCTTCTCAGGGTTTAGCTGGATGTGCAAGTCCTCACAACGGTTTAGCAACGCTCTCATTCTCGAATCATGATTGACTGTTGCCTCTTTGTCATCTAGGCCACGTCCAATCACTACTATGTCATCCGCGACACATACGACACCTTCAATATCGTGAAGCGCCCGATGTAACTGCTTTTGGAATATCTCCGAGGATACTTTCAGTCCAAAAGGCATTCTCAGCCATTGGTATCGACCAAATGGAGTGTTCATACATGTGAGAGCAGCTGATTCATCATCAAGTCTCACATGCCAGTATCCTGATTTCAGGTCTACGACAGAGAATATACGAGCATGCTTGAATGTCGGAAGTACGTCTTCCAACGTTGGCATGAGGTAGGATTCTCTTTGTAATGCTTCATTCAACCGCTGCGGGTCAATGCAGATTCTCAGCTTACCGTTTGGTTTTTTGGCTACCACCATGTTGCTTTCCCATGGTGTCGGTGTGTCTACTGGCGCGATTATCCCTTTCTCTACCATTGCCTCTAATTCAGCCCTCACCGCGGTGTGAATTGCATGCGGAACTCGACGAACCGGAGATGCATGAGGTTTCGCATCTGGGGACACTTGTAGAGTCTGTACCCCAGGAAGTGAGCCGAGGTCTCCGTTAAACACCCTGGGAAATTCTTTGTGGATATCTAGGGGACCATCTGATGATAGCACATTAATGTTCTCCTGATTGACTGTTATCATGCCCATGGCGATGGACGCTCGTAACCCAAGTATTGGCGTTCTGTTCTCAGCTACCACGTGAAACAACACGTTGTACTTCTTGTTGTTAATAGGATTTCGCACCATCACTTTGGCCGTACCTAGGGAGGTCTGGAAGTTGTTGGTCCATGATGTCAAGACTGTCCCATCTGCTACTAGTGGTGTGTCCTGTGGTAGCATGTCACGTCTTAGGATGTTTACTGTCGACCCACTGTCTATCTGGAACTTGACTTCCAAGGCGGACTTCACCACTATCAAACGCGTCATAATCTTTTTAGCGCTTGTGGACGACGTGATTTGGTCTATGGATTCGTGGTCACTGTTTTCATCGATTATTGCATGGGTCGACTCCCTCGCAACAACCTTCTTTTTCAAACATACCGCTTCGAAGTGATTCTTAGCTTTGCAGTAGTTACAAATTTTCCCAAAAGCTTTGCACGCCTCCTTTCTCGGAGCATGGCTTGCGCCGCAGTATTTGCAGGCTGACAATCTGGTAGACACCTTTCTGTCTGCGGATCCTCTATGATTTCGGCTAGACACAGCATTGACAGCTTCATCTGCTTGTATTTTTCTCAGGGTGGTGGGCGCCCTCTCCTCACTCTTGCACAGCTTTGTGATGGCTTCCAGGGTCTGTTCAGATGATGCCAACAATTTTCGCCTTGTTTCATTATCCTGTATACCCAGAACAATTCTGTTCCGGATCATACAATCTTTGAGGGCACCGAAATCACAAATATTCTCCAAACCTCGTAGCCTTGCCAGAAAAGTGTCAAAATCTTCGCCCTTTTTTTGGTCAGCCGTGCCAAAAACAAAATCATGATACAACTCATTTTTCGTGCCTATACAATGAGTTTCTAATATCCCCAGTATCTGATCAACGGTTGTGTGGGGAGCCCCACTCGACTCAACCAATCTGACAGCCGGCTCTCCAGCTGTGTATAACAACAGCACTGCTCCATAGCCACCATCTTCATCGGCTAGCTTCTTAACAATCGAGTATCTCTGCCACTGCTTCTTAAACACGCGGAATGCTTCCTCTCTATGTTCATCTAGCAACAGGGGCTTCGGAGGATCAAGTTTACGGGCCATTAGCCAACAGTGTTGTCGATTGGGAGCCTCAAATCACAAAATCAATTAGTCAGGATGGTCTGTGTAGAGCTACAAAACCGCGTTTACTTCTGACACCATGTTTTTGTTTCTCACCTGTTATTGGTCGAATGTGTGTGTGAAGTGTAGTGTTACGATAATCTGGTGATTGATTGTTTAATGTTTATTATTTTACCCTGGCCAGGCTCTAGTAATAATAGCTCTTGTTTCTAGTGGCACGTTTTCTAACTACATGTATAAAGCCCAATCCTTCACATGGTGTGTAGGCGCATGCGCCAGGATGTAGTCTATAATAAAGACATATAATATTCGGCACAACTCTATATACTATGTACTATATAATACTATTATTTAGCGTCTACAAATTGATCACGAAATATGACGCCACACGTCAAAAGCATTGATATAAATATTTGTATCACCTGGTTTTTTTCGGTTTCCAAATGTTCGGGAATTACAAAATTTTCAATAACTTCGGACCATATGCTGCTAGAAACAAAATTTTAAAAGAGTTTAATAGGGTAAACTAGTCCGGAGCAGATTGACCAATCACTGGACTTCTTACATATCTGTAGCTTTGGGAAAAATTGTTTGGAAATGACGTTGTAAATGAGAAAATTCCTACTGCGCCGTTGGCCCTCATGATTTTAGTTAATTTTATATCACTAGCCTATCAAATTACCGACATGTTGATATACTACTTGTTGTAGATCATTTATATCTGAAGGTATGAAAATACATTTAATAATTCCCTTGCCAAACAAAAACGTAATTATTTTTAATGAAGCAATTAGTAACTAGTCGCTAATTAATACCGTATGCTTGGTCACGCGCCACGGATTTTACTCAAATGTATCATTAATGAGGCGTAAAACTCTCCTCTGTGCGTCCATGAAACAAAGTAATTTTGGTGCGGGGAGAGTCATTTTTAAAATTTATTTTCTCAGTAACTATCAGTGAGAGACAAAAAGGTTTACCACTATTGTGATGGCAAGATATGATTTTATGCCATAAAATAATTTTTAAAGTCTCTAGGCTGATTTGAAAAATCAATTTACACTGGCTAATAATGATTAATTAAAATCAAAATTTAATTGATTAAAAATATTTTGGAGGAAATGCGCCAGCGTCCCCCACAGCAGGTCGACCACATTGACATTATTAACCTGCCGAACTGTATACATTTACATTCACACATTATTACCTGCCGAACTGTGCCTTATTTACACTTATCTACTTGCACTTGTTTTATATATTTTATTGCTTGCATCATTTCTTATTTTTACACACATGTGCTTGTGCAACCAGCCGTGCTACTAAGCACCACCCAGTTCTATGCTAGCGAGTTCTATTGGTACATGCTCAGCCAATCTATTGTACAGGCGGGGTTTGCTTTTGTATTCAGATCTGTCAATCTTATTATATAATCTTTTCTAGTATAAATACCCATGTCATAGTGTAATAAAATCAGAGTTAGCCTACACTCTCACTTGCTTGTTGATTCACATGCATAAGCGCACTTATGCTAAAGCACAGGTAGCTTAGTAGAAAAGACACAAGTAAGCTCTTGCACTGATTGCGCTGGCAGAGGAACTTACAAAGTTCGAACACTTGCACAATAAACTTGGACAGAGAGATTGCACTGAAACAAGTCCACTAGCAACTAGGATAATAGACAGTAGAAAGTGGTCAGTCGATTCGACTCACACTGCACTTGACTCACGGGCAACTGGGGGATTTCCGGTTTGAAAAATGAGCAGACAATTTCAGTTGACTGACAACTGGCGTTTATTATCAAAGTAAGGATATATAAATATTTATATATCCTTTCTTTGATAATAAACGCCAGTTGTCAGTCAACTGAAATTGTCTGCTCATTTTTCAAACCGGAAATCCCCCAGTTGCCCGTGACTTGACTAATACCCCATGTACATCTACCGAATAGCTCCCGATTTGCCTTACCGATTGAGGATTTCCTTGCATCCGTTTCCTGTGTGACGTAATAAAATAATCGGTAGCATTTTATTTGAGGCTATTGGTAGGTTTTGCTCGTGGTCGAAAAATCGGTAGATATTTTGTTATTGGACCAATCATACTACCGTTCGTGGTTTTAATGTTTCCAACAAAATGGTTTCTCAAGTGCAATTATTTTTAGATGAGGAATCGTTTTTTAGCGTCCCGTCTTTGTTGTTTTAAATCACTTTATGGCTAACTATGGAAAACATATAGCGAGTTTCACCGATATTGCGTGAGAATGGCAATTGGAGAAAAAAATAGGGGAAACTCCTTGACGTCATCTCCAATCGGTAAGGAGAAATCGGTAGGTAATCGGTAGATGTACATGTAGCATTACGGGCAAGTGATACTGGAACGATTATTCGAACGGCTAGTTCGACCTAACACACCTATTCCACCGAATAGAAAATCAGTGGAAAGTGAGAGAGTTGTGACAACTCCTCACTGTGTATTGCTTACGGGCGTACAACGCTGCAAATTCTATTCCTCTGGTTTAGGCTGCGGGCGAGTTGGAAGGCGTACACTGCACTGTTGTAGCTCACCTACTACTGTGGGCCGCTGTACAGGTGACAGCTACCACTTCACCCTAAATTCCTGTACAATATTACAGTGTACAATAATAATAAATAATAATAATTAATAACACACAATAAATAATAATAAATAATAATAATTCATGAATAATAATTATTATTAAATTATAATCATTATTATTATTATTATTATATATGATAATAATTAATATATTATTTATTATTATAATAATATATTAATTAACTACTATTATATAATTATCATTATTATTTTAAATAATAAAATTACTATTAACTAACATTATTGTATAATAAGAATTAATAATATTGTACAGGATTTCAGGTCTGGGTGGTAGCCACCTGTACACTCTCCCGATATGCTCTGTTCGACCCGAAGTCAGTGCTTCAATAATATGCTTATTATTATTCACAGTGCGAACATTGACTGGTGCAGTTTTGCGTGCGGCCGAATCTGGGGTGGAGTGAGTGCAATAATTAGTTGTAATTATTGGCTGTGTCCGAACCTTTACAAGGCCCGACAATAATTGTGAATTATTGTCTAGTTTATAGTTTGTTTCGAACTGTGCTCTGGCAATAATTATGCTGAAGTGGTAGCCGAATCTGGGCTCAGCCGAGATCGACAGGAACTTCCTGCAATTATTGTTTGACTAGTTTGTTGGATTCCCCGAATCCGAATTTGATATGCCGAACTATTAGTGCACTAGGCCGTGTGTTGTAATCCTTGCCTCAGGCAAGGGTATACACAGTGATAGGGCGTACCGTTCTCACTTTCCACCTTAGCGTCGTACTTGCTAATAGTCGACTTGTCCAGCGCAGGTAGTTTTGGTGCTCCTAGCTGTGCTTGCTTCAAGAGAAATAGATTCTTCTGAGAGTCAGGCTAACTCTGGATTTTATTGCATGAACATCAAGTTAAATACAGGGAAGGCGGGTACACATTACTAACCACGCCTGAGTAAAAATACTGGTGCAAGCCACGCCTTGCCCTTACATCAACACCCACTTTGTAATAATTAAAACGTGGAAAAAGATATAATAAATTGTAGTAAATAATTATTTGGTACAAGGTAGAACGCGCTAAATAGTATCGTAGGCACATGTAAACAATAGACTCTTGCATAGACATAGACAGCGTGTAGTGAGTAGACATAAATGTAGACAGTGAGTTATTTCGGAGATAAAAGCTTAACTCGTGGACAAAGGAATAGAACAATGAGACGCAGGCTTAGACGGTAATTGTGAGAACGTATCTTACTAAGTAGAAAATATCCATAGAGTATGAGATTGTACTGGCGTCCCTCACACACTCCCCTCCATTGACAACTATAAGGTCAATAAAAATAAAAAAGGGACGCAATAGTGTGTAAGAAAGATGTAATGTCCACTTGCCCAGTATGTCTCTCAATATTGTCCTCGTTCTTTCTGGATGGCCGTCTTTATTTCTTCCACTCTTTGTAATTGTTTATATGCCTCACGGGTGGCCTGATATAACTCTTCCTCTAAACGTTGGATGCGTCTATACTTATCTTCTCTCCTTCCTTCCTCTACCCTTTCTCTATGTCTCCTTCTTTCTCTTTCGGTACTTGGTGTTCGGGGTATGTTTTCTTGTTGAGCGAGGTGTCGTTGGTATGCTGCCTCTTTGCCCCCATTGGCATTCGTGGTGCTTTCTTGTTGGTGTGGTAATCGGCTACGTCGATCCTGGCTATTTTGGTGGGTGTATCATTGGTTCTATCACCAAGTCTTTTCTGTATCGGTAACTTCTCTATTTCTTTAATTGGAGTTGGCGTGCCGAAGGGTGCTGGTTTCTTCCATTTCATGGTCCTGCAGAATTCGGGGTAGGATGGCTCATCTACTTCGTACAGGGGTCGAGCCTCTCCACCATGTGCAGCTTCTCCTCCTTGGCTCCTGATATGTTTCAATATCGTGTCACGCGAGCTGCTTTTCTTGCCACAGGCACAGAAAAAGTAGGTGTAATGCTGATGTACGTGATACATTATTCTTTTCTTATTCAGCTGGAGGCTACATACTTTGCAGCCCCATGTGTCTCCTTGCACTTGGTAGATGGCTTTTTTAATAGCCTGTGATGTCTCATCCGACTTCCAGGTCTCTCTCGTGTGTGATGGTGGTAGAGGGGTTGTTGTTGTGACTGGTGTTCGAATTCGGCATCTAGCTGCACCGTCGTCGGCTAACGTAATGTTGTTTACCTTTGTAGGTGCTGAAGTTGTTCTTTTTCTTGCCCGATCGGTGCGTGTTCCTGTTAGTAGTGCTTCGGCAAAGGTCGGATCTTCTTCTGTTGATATTGCGCCGTCATTCTCCATCTCTGCTAATATCCAGGTGATGTTCTGTAAGCACTGCTTTCGGTAGTGTGTGGCATTTACCATTGGTCTGGTATTTTTATTTGCACAGGGTGCCTGGTTAGGCATGCCTTCTTGAGTTGTAGGTGCCGCCCTTTCTATTGTCTTAGTTGGCCACGTGTTTCGGTGGGTGTACTGTTCCGGTGAGGGGGCGTTTTCGGAGGTAGACCTTTTTCTGGGAGTTGTCTCCTCGCTTCGGGTAAGTATTTTTCTTGGTATCTCCGTTTCGGAGTTGTCTATTCTTTGTGAATTTATTATTCTCTTCGTTTCTACTTCATTCTGCCATGGCGGGTAAGCTATTTCTTCTATTTTCGTTCTTTCTTCGCCATTTCTGTCCCCTTCTTTCACTTCTCGTGTTCTGTAACATTGATAGTCAGTAAATTTAACTGGCTTTTTCGGCTCTCTCCTAGGCCTGTCGTATGTAGTGGTGGTTTCTGGTCTGGGTGGTAGGGGTGGCCACTCGTTGTTGTCCAGTCCTGGTCTACTTGGGTTTGGTACTAGGGGTTGACTCTCTGGTGGTACCTGGTTCCTGTGTTCGGGTGTAGGTGGTCTCGCTGGTGTGGGTGTACCAGTCGTTTGCTCTTCTAGAGGTGCAGGTGGTGGGGGTGGTTGTACCTCTCTAGGTTCTTCTTCGGCCCTCCTTGGGGGGTCGGGGGTGGTTTCTTCTACCTCTACACTATCCCTTGTCACTGGGCGCCTTAGGTAGGCCCCTCTCATATTTGGCCGGACGGCCTGTTCCCTGCTTGGGGGTGCCCTACCGATTGTTTCTTGACACGACCTGTAGTGTTTTAGTCACCGGCTGTTTTGTACAAACCCCTGTCCATCCTTCTCCAGGCGGTAGGTGTGGTTGGGGTACGCCTGTGTGATGGTGTATGGCCCGACATAGCTCGGTTGGAGTTTAGGGTTACTTCCCTTGGTACGGCGTTTATTTTCTATGACGACTAGGTCGCCCTCCGTGAACCTTAGGGGCTCGTCTCCCTCTTCTTGGCGCACTTGGCGTTGTGCGCCTCGCACGTACTCGTGGGCTATTGCCAGGTTCTCTTGTGTGCGTAGGGTGTGTTCGGTGACTGTGGCTCTGTCTAGTGTGGGGGCGTGTCCCGAGAGCTGGTCGGGGAGTCGTACCTCTCTTCCCATCATTAATAGGTTGGGTGTCTCTCCAGTGGTGGAGTTGGGGGTTGCTCGGCACGCCCTCATGATCTGGGGCAACAAGCTGTCCCATTCATCTTGTCCCCGGGTGAGTATCAAGGATCGTAGTGCATCGCCCAGCGTTCTATTTTGGCGCTCTACCATTCCGTTCCCCTGGGGGTGGTACGGTGTAGTGTGTGTCTTCCTTATGCTCCACAGGGTACACAGTTCTTCCAACAATGTCGACTCGAACTGCGCGCCCTGGTCCGTGTGGAGTTGTTCGGGTAGCCCCCAATAGCTGAATACTCTCTCGTCCAGGGTGGTGGCCACGGTGGGTGCCGTGGCATCTGGTATAGCAATGGCGTCCTGCCAACGGGTGAAATGATCCGTGAGGACGAGGATCCATCGGTTCTTTCGACGAGTGGGGGGTAGGGGTCCGACCAGATCTACAGCCAGTTTTTGGAAAGGTCTCCCCGCATAGAGTCGCTGGCCTTCGGGGGCACCAGGGTGTCGGCTCTTTTTAGCCACTTGGCATACTTCGCAGCTTCTTATGAGGCGGCGTACCATGGCGGACATGCCCGGCCAGTACCAGTCGAGCATCACGCGGTTCCTAGTCCTGTTGATGCCAGCGTGGGCCAGTTTGTGGGCCTCCCATATTGTGTTCTCACGCCACGAAGGGGGGCAGACGGTACAGTACTTGGTTCTTCCTTGGTGTTCCAAGTGGATGGTGAGCACTTCGTCGGGCCTTATACGCAGGCGCTCCCTTCGATCGTGCAGAACTCGTAGCTCGGTACTGCCTTCTTCCAACTCTTGTCGTGAGATGGGCTCTTGAGCCTTGATTGCTTGGTATAGGCGGGCCACGGGGTGGCTGCCGTCCTGTTGTGCTCGTGCTAGCTCCTGGGTGCTGCGAGCGGGGTCCGTAACGGTCAGGCGGACCAGAGGTGGTTTCCCTTCGCCGACGAGGTCGGCATGGGTGGGTCCCCCATCGCGCCGTTCTATGGCGTTGCATTGCTTGCAGTCCACGCACTGAGCTTGCCTGCTGAGCCCGTCTGCGTTGGCATGGTTGGGGCCTGCCCGATGTTCGAGCTGGTAGGTGAACTCAGCCAATATTTCTAGCCAGCGTGCAATCTGATGTGAGGGTTCCTTTCGCCGGCACAACCAACGGAGGGAGGCGTGGTCCGTTCTGAGTCGGAACTTCCTGCCGTATAGGTAGGGCCGGAAATGTTTTAAGGCCTTCACCACTGCGAGGAGTTCTCTCCGGGTCACACAGTAATTCCGTTCCGCTGGCGCCAAGGTCTTGCTATAGTAGGCAATCACTCGTTCCTGGCCTTCTTGCTCTTGTGAGAGTACTGCACCCAGCCTCACGGCGCTGGCGTCTGTGTCTAATATATAAGTCGTTGAAGGGTCGGGGTAGCCCAATATGGGGGCTTGGCTCAATCTTGTCTTGAGATCGTGGAAAGCTCGGTGTTCCTCCTCACCCCATCTCCAGCTTGTCCCTTTGCCGGTCAGTACAGTCAGTGGTTTGGCTATGGTGGCGTATTCTGGAATATACTGGCGATAATAGCCAGCGGTACCGAGGAACGCCTGGAGGGCCTTCACGTCTCTGGGGTCCTCCCACCTTTGTACAGCATCCACCTTTCCAGGGTCCGTAGCTACACCTTCGGCACTTACTATGTGGCCCAAGTAGCGCACTCTCTGGCTCAGCAGCTCACATTTTGAGGGCTTGACCTTCAGGTCGGCTTGCTGGAGTCGACCCAACACCTCTCCGAGCCTGTGTATGTGTGTCTGAAAGTCGGGTGCTATTATGATCACATCGTCTAGGTATAGTAGGAGTGTTTTCCAATGTAGTCCTTTTAGCACTCGCTCCATCAGGCGTTGGAAGGTGGCGGGTGCAGAGGTAAGTCCGAACGGAAGGACTTTCTACCTCCACAGCCCGCTTCTGGTGATAAAGGCGGACTTCTGCTGTGCGTCTGCATCGAGTGGCACCTGCCAATATCCGCTGGTAAGGTCTAATGTGGAGAAGTAGCGGCTACCGGCTAGGGCATCTAGTGAATCGTCTATCCTGGGGATAGGGTATGCGTCCTGGCGTGTGACGTCATTGAGTTTACGATAGTCCACGCAAAATCTCCAGGACGAATCCTTTGTTCTTACCAGGACGACCGGTGAACTCCAAGCACTATCTGCTGGCTCGATCAGATCCTTAGCTAGGAGCTCCTTGACTTGGCGCTCGGCCTCCGCCTCTTTCTCTGCTCCTAGTCTGTGTGGGGGGCAACGTATGGGTCTCGTACCCGGGGCCACAGGAATGGAGTGCTCTGCCCAGTGTGTGCGTCCTATGTCTCCATCATCCTTGCTAAATACCGTCTGGTATCGGGTCAATAACTCGTGGAGTTGCCGTTCTTCCTGGGTGGTTTTGCACCCCTGTCTTGCCTGGGAATACAAATCTTGTAAGTGGGGAGGCAGATCCTGGCCCCCTTGTGCTGGAGTAACTGGGGTGTCTGAGGTGGACTGAACTTCTTCGGGGTCCACTCCAGTAAAAGTCCCGACTATCTCTCCGGCCGGTAGGCGGATTTTCTCGGGGGAGGGGTTGAGGCATCTTACTAAGACTCTCCCTTGGTCGTCGGGGGTGTTTACGCTGGTGGCTAGGAGATGTCCGCCCTCGATGCTTTCTATGATCCCTTGTCGACATGGCTCTTTACTGGTGAGGTGGCATAGGAGGGTGGTTTCGGTTTGGGGTGGCAAGTAGTTGTCTCGTTGTACTTGTACCTTGGACACCAGGTCCCGTCCATGTCGGTCTGTACAGGTGAGTTCTCTTCCATGCACCGTGAGGATAGGTTTGTCGAACCCCATACGGCAGCTCTGATTCGTTAGAAACGGCATGCCGAGGATTACGTCTTCATTTATTTGACTGACGACGAAGGTCTCTTCATATCGGATGTGCCGAATACGCCCCGAGAGTGTAATCAGCCCATAGAATGGTAGTCGTGTCCCATCGGCCATCAGCCCGTGGGAGTCATACTGCTGTAGACATTGCTGGATGCGGTCAGGAAGTCGGTCGTAAACTCGTTTGGCTAACAAATTCGTATTACACCCGGTATCGATGAGGTAGGAGACCGTTCGACCTTCCACCTTGCCAGGCAGGTAGTAGCTGGATTTGTATGGCCTTTCGATCTGGTTGAGGTGGATGGTTCGAGGGTGGCTCGTTTCTGGTTGGCTCCAGGGGGGTGTCTCGTTTTCATCGCCTTCCGACGGTGGTGGCTCCTCCTCTTCTTCCTCATCGCTCAGGGGAGTGAACCGGTTGGTTAGGGCGATCTGGGGTGGCCCTATTTGCTGTGTAGTCTTCTGGCTATGATAGTTGGTATATGGGGTCTTGTGTTGGTGTGTTGCCCTTGTGCAGCTAGTAGGTGGCCCTACTACTGCGGGCCGAGCCCGTTTCCCTGTCGTGCGGTCCACGGAGCAGTTTTGCATTGGCTGCGGAGGTGTCCAGTGCGCTGGCAGCCCCAGCAGCGCTTGGGAGGTCCTCCTTGTGGCTTTTGCCGTAGGTCGGCCACTTCTTTGCTGAGGGCCTCGAACGTCTTCAGTAACTTGGCCAGAGGGTCCTCTACCTCTTGGCAGGAGATCTCGCCGGTGGGCAGATCTGTAGGGTGATCGGCGGGGCCTTCATGAATGGTCCGCACGTTAGATTGGGGGAGTGGATTGTGTTGGATTTGTAGATAGTCATTGCCTGCTCTTACGGCCTCCTCTAAGTGGGTGGGCCGGATGGCCAGCAAGTGTCGTTGCAGGTATGCGTGGCCTAGCGTGCTTTGGAACGTTTGGAGGGTTAACTCCGTCCGGTTCTCTTGTGGTAAATCCTCGTAGGCTGCCTCCACTAGCTTTTCTACGCTGGAGGCGTGCTCCCGTAATGTGTCTCTTGGGTGCTTGCGATACGCCGTTAGCTTGGCTTGGGCCTCCGTCCTGGTAAGTCCGAAGCTGGCCCTTAAGGCTTCTATTATGGCAGGTTGTGTGGGGCCGCGTCCACATTGTTCTGCCTTCCCTGTTAGGGCATGGCGGAGGTGGACTGTGGCTTCTTCTGGAGTCCAGCGGTTCATTCTTGCCACCTCTTCGAAGCGCTGTATGAAGTAGTGTACGTCACCCTCTCCATTGAAGTGTGGCACCTTGAATTTGCTTTTTGCGGTTGACATGGTCATTCTCTCTAGAATGTCGGTGAGTGTCCCCATAATCTGCATGGAGGAGCCCTCTCTGTCGGAGCTGACTGCCCTTCGCCTGTATGTCATCTTGCTGCTTGGGTCCTAGGTTCGGGAGGTTGCTCTTGGTGGGTATTCAAATCCCACTGCTGCCACCAATGTACAGGATTTCGTGTCTGGGTGGTAGCCACCTGTACACTCTCCCGATATGCTCTGTTCGACCCGAAGTCAGTGCTTCAATAATATGCTTATTATTATTCACAGTGCGAACATTGACTGGTGCAGTTTTGCGTGCGGCCGAATCTGGGGTGGAGTGAGTGCAATAATTAGTTGTAATTATTGGCTGTGTCCGAACCTTTACAAGGCCCGACAATAATTGTGAATTATTGTCTAGTTTATAGTTTGTTTCGAACTGTGCTCTGACATTAATTCCTCAGGAATTACTTGTCTAGTTTATAGTTTGTTTCGAACTGTGCTCTGGCAATAATTATGCTGAAGTGGTAGCCGAATCTGGGCTCAGCCGAGATCGACAGGAACTTCCTGCAATTATTGTTTGACTAGTTTGTTGGATTCCCCGAATCCGAATTTGATATGCCGAACTATTAGTGCACTAGGCCGTGTGTTGTAATCCTTGCCTCAGGCAAGGGTATACACAGTGATAGGGCGTACCGTTCTCACTTTCCACCTTAGCGTCGTACTTGCTAATAGTCGACTTGTCCAGCGCTGGTAGTTTTGGTGCTCCTAGCTGTGCTTGCTTCAAGAGAAATAGATTCTTCTGAGAGTCAGGCTAACTCTGGATTTTATTGCATGAACATCAAGTTAAATACAGGGAAGGCGGGTACACATTACTAACCACGCCTGAGTAAAAATACTGGTGCAAGCCACGCCTTGCCCTTACATCAACACCCACTTTGTAATAATTAAAACGTGGAAAAAGATATAATAAATTGTAGTAAATAATTATTTGGTACAAGGTAGAACGCGCTAAATAGTATCGTAGGCACATGTAAACAATAGACTCTTGCATAGACATAGACAGCGTGTAGTGAGTAGACATAAATGTAGACAGTGAGTTATTTCGGAGATAAAAGCTTAACTCGTGGACAAAGGAATAGAACAATGAGACGCGGGCTTAGACGGTAATTGTGAGAACGTATCTTACTAAGTAGAAAATATCCATAGAGTATGAGATTGTACTGGCGTCCCTCACAATATTATAAATATAATAACTATTTATTATAATAATTATTATTTATTATTAATTATAATTTATTATTATTTATTATTATTGTTTATTTATTAATAAATAAGAATAATAAAAAGTACTATTTATTTATATCTATTATCAATGCTAAACATATTACTATTATTATACACTAATTACTTTGTTACATATTATTGATAACAGTAAAGTAAAAAAGATGCTTGGCGACAGAAAAAGTGAGTACAGAAGCTGTGGTCGATATTGTTGCAAGAAAAAAACATTTTTGTAAAATCATGACCTTGACATAGAGCTTGAAAAACGCTACTCATTACCGTAAAACCATAAACCTATAACCTGTGGTTGTAGGTCTATGCATGAAACTACGAAGAACTACCTAGTTTTGTGGCTACAAAAAGGCGACATCTTACGCATATACAAACCAAAACCACGTCCTAAATGTAATTTGGCCAATCACGGTGGGCCACGAGGGGAACTTCAGCTTTGCACACGTTCAACAACAATCCATTCATTCATACCCCCATCATATCTTTCCCGTCAGTCAATGAAACATTTCTTGTCGAGTTTTGCAGTAAGTACTGAGAGAAACTGCGCTCGAGTAAATCATGATTTTCTTTCAGTCCAGGCTGAGGTTATTAGCAACTATTTTAGGTGAGTAGCTGTTGTTAGCAACTGCTGCACAACAACTTGAACAACAACGACAACTCGAACATCATTAACTAACTACTACTCTACACTACTGCTGCTACCACTGGCACAGGCCTACCGCAGAAAATTTGGTGGAATTTGGACCATTTTTTTTTCGGAATTTTATGTTTTGTTGTTGGTGTTTTGAAGGTAAGTCATGATTTCACACACCTGTCTTCACGTGCTGGCCTGCTGACTCAAAAATAATTTGGGCAGCACCCCACCAAGAAATCACCAAAAAGTATTGTACCGGAAAACAGCGAACCATACTTACGATGGACAACAACAGCAGTTCTATTTACTTTCTTTATTTGCAGTCACGTGTGCGATCGAGATTTATAACCTCGACACTTATTATTATTTTATACTCTTTTTCAACGAGGCTATTTTATTATTAAGCACCGCCTCTCCAGTATATAAAGTCAAACAGAGCTCCTCACAAGTCAGTGTTACTGAGGAGACTCACTGGTTATTTTCTGATAAGAAATATAAGCAGCCTACACTCAATCAAGCTTATTACTTGATATTCTAACAGACGACTACATTGCTATATGATAACCGCTTAAACGACCTTATAGGTCCTGACAGCACTCAGTGTTATCTGATAAAAGACGACGACGATAACGACAGGCCTGTAGGCAGACGATAACCAAAGTGCTCGTCCTACGGCAGTCATGCTGAAGGGTGGACACCGATAGGCTCGCTGACTAACAGGCTGTCGGGACCGACAGATAACTCTTTGCCTAGAGGTAGTAAACCGTGTGGGTGGCTACCGAGATAACTACGTGTTAGTTATACAAAAATCCTGCACATTGGTGGCAGCAGTGGGATTTGCACGAATCCCCTGACAGAGAAAGACCTCTAGGAGAAAGAGAAGAAAGGACAGACCATGGCTAGCAGACGAGCCATGAGTGTGGACAGGGATCCAACCACCAGGATTATGGGTCAATTGACCAACATACTGGAGAAGCTGACAGACGCTCCTCCCAAGGCATCACCCTTCAAGGCACCAGTCTACGACGGCTCTGGAGACGTACAGTACTTTCTGCAACGTTTCCAGGAAGTCTCAGAAGCCAACGACTGGGCGCCGGCCACCGCCATCATTCATCTGAGGCAGGCACTACAAGGAAAGGCGCAACAGTGCGGACGAGGAGAAACGATCTGGGCGATCATGGACTCCCTAAAGGCGAGCTTTGGGCTCACCCGCCGGGAAGCAAGAGCAAGGCTGTCTGGCTACCGAAAGGAGCCACGACACTCACTCAGAGAACATGCCCTCGCCATCGAGGCATTAGTAGAGACGGCCCACGACGACTTCCCTCGGATGCAGAGGAATGAATATGCGCTGGAACACTTCCAAAATACACTGGGGAACGCATATCTCCAAAGACACCTCTTGGCAATCCAGCCGACCTCTTTAGAAGCAGCAGTAAAGGCAGGAAATGAATACCTACAGATACAGCCGGCATATACGGGCCCTAAGATCAGGACCGTGGAGATAGAGGAGGAACAAGAGTGTCAACAAGTAAAGGCTGCAGGGACAGCTCCTAAAGTGGAGACGCACCTAGAGACACTAGCCAAGGCGCTCAGCGCACTAACACAGGAAGTGGCCGCCCTCAAGACTGCCCAGCCAAACGGCGCCCCAGCTAGACCACCAAAAAAGGTAGTCAAGTGCTGGAGGTGTCAACAGCTGGGGCACACCCAGAGGGAGTGCCGCCAGGAGACCTGGTCCCCCAACCAGGGAAACGCAGCCGGCCCGCAGCAATAGGGAGACCTATTGGCTGCAAATGGGCCACGAGAACCAACAGACAAGTCGGGTCTGGAGGACAGACCCCAGATGGGTGGCAAGAAGCAAGACGACCGGTTCGCAGTACACCCATGCCCCAGCCAGTTTCAGTCCCTACCCAGAATAGGTTCGATCACCTATCCGCCCTGGAGGACGACCTATCTGACGACGAGGGGCCATCACCACTGGTTACGCACACCCAGAGGGAGAAGACGAGAAGGCAGTGGCACGGACGAGTGCAGACTCCTACTGAAGGCAGGAGAGAGCCTCGAGTGTCACCCAGACTGCCAGCAGAAACCACCCCTCTTACCTCCTGTGTCAACCCGATGGAGAGGCCACACAAGTCAAGCTACTACCTGCCAGGCAAAGTGGAAGGAAAGACGGTGACCTACCTGGTGGACACCGGCTGTAACACCAACTTACTCGCAAAAAGTGTGTACGACAGGTTGCCAGATCACCGGAAGGCCACCCTGCAGGAATACGACTCCCACGGGCTGATGGCAGACGGCACCAAGCTGCCGTTCTACGGTTTACTCAAGGTGACAGGACGAGTCCGATCTGTGGCCTACGAAGAGACATTTGTCGTCACGCAGATCAGCGAGGACGTCATCCTTGGGATGCCGTTCTTGGCCAACCAGAAGTGCCGTATGAGCTTTGATCAGCCAGTACTGTTTATGCAGGACAAGGAACTGGTGTGCACCGACCGTTATGGGCGGGCACTGATCTCTAAAGTCCAGGTACTTCGGAAGACAGAGATCCCCCCACAGACAGAGGCTACCATACCGTGCCACCTTGCCGCACGGAGCTACTGTCCACAGGGCGTGATCCAGAGTTTACCGGGGAGCCTACCTTTGGCTACGAGCATAAACTCGCCAGATGAACAAGGACGGGTGTTGGTCCGGTGCCTCAACCCTACCCCGAACGTGATAAGCCTGCCAGCCGGCGAGGTTATCGGAACGTTCACGGGGGTAGCGGCCGATGAGGTACAGCAGACCACACCCAGGGACCCGATCGGGTCGGACTCGACAGGTGTGCCAGTACCTGATCACTTGGTGGAACTATACAAGCAGGCGAGCAGAGGGTGCGAGGACGAGCGACAGATGGAACAGTTAAGGGGATTGCTTAGGAAGTACGAGGCCGTGTTTAGCAAAAATAGCGGAGACATCGGCCGTACTGACCTTGTAGAGCATGCCATTCCAGTTGCCGAGGGCACCAGACCGGTTCGGTTGCCTCCCCACAGGCTGGGACCTGAGAAGGAGGCTGAAGCTGAACGGCAAGTGAAGGACCTGCTAGAGAAGGGGCTGATTGAGCCCGCAGACGGGGCATGGAGTTCCCCGGTGGTGCTGGTACGCAAGAAGGACAACACGTGGCGGTTCTGCATCGACTACCGGAGGCTAAACGACGTCACTAGGCAGGACGCCTATCCTATACCTAGGATAGATGAGTCCCTTGACGCCCTAGCTGGCAGCAAGTATTTTAGCACGTTGGACCTGACCAGTGGGTACTGGCAGGTGCCGTTAGATGCAGACGCCAAGGAGAAGTCGGCATTTATCACCAGGAGTGGACTATGGCGTTGGAAGGTGCTGCCCTTCGGGCTGACCTCCGCCCCTGCCACGTTCCAACGTTTGATGGAACGAGTGCTGCAAGGGCTGCACTGGAAAACGCTGCTGCTCTACCTGGATGATGTGATTGTAATCGCACCCGACTTCGAGACACATCTGCAAAGGCTAGGAGAGGTGCTAAGTAGGCTACAGCGGGCCAACCTTAAGGTCAAGCCGTCCAAATGCGAACTACTGCAGCAACGGGTCAAGTACCTGGGGCATGTAGTGAGTGCGGAGGGCGTCGCCACTGATCCGGAGAAGGTGCAGGCCGTAGCCGAATGGACACCCCCCAGAGACCTCAAAGGACTGCAGGCCTTCCTCGGCACAGCAGGGTACTACAGGCAGTATCTGCCAGGGTACGCCACCACTGCTAAACCTTTAACGGTCCTGACCAGCAAAGACACCCCCTGGAAGTGGGGAGAGGAGGAGCAAGTGGCCTCTGAACGCCTGAAGCAGGGACTCGTACAAGCGCCAGTGCTAGGCTACCCCGACCCTGCCAAGACCTACATCCTGGATACGGACGCGAGCGCCGTTGGATTAGGGGCAGTGCTGTCGCAAGTACAGAACGGACAGGAAAGGGTCATTGCTTACTATAGCAAGACCCTAGCACCCGCCGAACGGAATTACTGCGTGACTCGGCGCGAGCTACTGGCTGTCGTTAAAGCAGTCAAACACTTTCGACCGTACCTCTACGGCCGAGAGTTCAAGCTCCGCACCGACCATGCATCCTTAAGGTGGCTGTGCCGGCGGAAGGAGCCGTCCAATCAGATTGCGAGGTGGCTGGAGATTCTAGCCGAGTTTGTATACAAACTCGAGCACAGGGCTGGCAAACAGCATGGGAACGCTGATGGGTTGAGCCGACGCGAACCTTGTATGGACTGCCGTCAGTGCAGTGCCATAGATCAGCGTGATGGTGGGCCGACCCATGCTGAACTTGCCAGGGCCCCTGGACCAGAACTCCAGTTAGCGAGGCCTCCTATCTCAGAGGACGTGCTACCGAGGAGCCGGCAAGACCATCCCGTACCAATGCAGAGCCCAGATGAAAAAGCAGACACGCCAGCGCTGCGTGTGGTCACCAGTGTGGAACTGGTCGAACAACAGCGCACTGGACAAAACCCAGTGGCTAGAATGTACAGAGAGATCAGCGGCGGCCAGCCAGTCACCAAGAGAGAGTTGGAAGAAGGGAGTAGGGAGCTGCGGGCACTCTACAGTCGCAGGGAGGCCATGGCAGTACAACCCGATGGTACTCTTACTATGCAAATAGCCCCCAAGGGCCGAACCAGACTATATGCAGTCTGTCCGTCATCCCGACGCCGACAGGTAATCTGGGATACGCATGGGCTGTCCCATGCTGGTGTAAACCGCACCAGGAACCGAATCCAACTCAACTGGTACTGGCCAGGAATGTCCGCTGAGGTACGAAGACTGGTCAAGTCCTGCGAAGTCTGCCAAGTGGCCAAGAGGGGTGGAGTGCAGCCGGTCCAGGGGAGACAGAGGCTGTTCGCCGGCAGACCCTTTCAGAAGGTAGCCGTGGACTTGGTGGGACCTCTCCCAGAGACCAGGCGGAAAAATAAGTGGGTCCTGGTGCTATCAGACCACATTACGCGGTGGCATGACGCCACCGCCATTCCAGATGCCACCGCCCCCACGGTCGCCACCGCCCTTGATGAGAGAGTATTCTGTTACTGGGGACTACCAGAGGAGCTCCACACAGACCAAGGGGCACAGTTCGAGTCGCGGCTCATGGCTGAGCTCTGCGTCCTGTGGAACGTTGATAAAACACGCACCACACCCTACCACCCACAGGGCAACGGGGTAGTGGAAAGACAGAACCGGACGTTGGGTGACTCCTTGCGGACGCTCCTGCTGAGACGCGGGCAAGAAGAGTGGGACCTGCTGCTACCCCAGATAATGCGGGCGTTTCGCGGCACCCCACACTCCGCAACCGGGGAAACACCGAACTACCTCATGTTGGGTAGGGAGGTCAGACTGCCCGACCAGCTGGATGGCAGGCCCGCAGACATGGATCGACAACTGGTAACCGAGTATGCTCTCCAGATGCAGGAAGACCTACAGGCAGCTCACGACCTACTCCGGGAGCAACAGATAGAGGTCAGACAAGACGACACCGAAGAGCCATTACTCTACGTACCCAACGACTTGGTGGTACTAGAAAACAAGAGGCGGGTAAAGGGTAGCAACCCCAAGCTGCAACCCAGTTTCGTGGGGCCATACCGAGTAGTGGAAGCCTACCCAAACCACACCTATAAAATAGAGAAGGACGGCCAAACATCTATACAGAATGAGCGGCGACTGAAGGAGTACCGCCCCTGCCACGAACCCATAGGTAGAGCCCCCGCCAACAGGGAGGCCGCCCTGCGCCCAAACATGAGGGGCGCAATCAGAGGGAGGGGCCGACCCCGTGGGCCCAGTATCAGACAAACCCCAGACCCGGGCGTGCCACCAGTCAGACACCCAGAAGCTAGAGAAACCAACCAGACGAACCTGCAAGTCCTGGAGCGCCAGCTCTCCCAACTACCCGCCCTAATGGAGCAGGCCGCTAGACAAAACAACTCCCAGCACGCTCAAGACAGAGGCTGGGAGACAATACCAAACCCACCACCAAGGCAGAGCCGCCACGAGCAATGGGAAAGGGACAGGGAGTGGCCAGCATTGCCGACCAATGAGGCAGCTGGCAACACCCCCCCTCAAATTCCCATTGCAGCAGAAAGCAATGCCGGTGACCAAGCAGCAGAGCCGCTAGAAGAGATTGCAGTAGAAACTCACCAGGACACAGGAGAAGAACAAGCTACCAATGAAGAGCCAACTGAGACAGGCAGGCCTAAGAGAACAACTAGGCCGCCGTCGAAATTAGCTGATTATCAGTGCTATCAGATGGCCGACGAAGGGGTAGCACATCAAAACAACAATTTATTGCTGCCAGCAGTAATAAAGCAACACCTAGAACCCTCTGAGCACTGTGACAGCCAAAAAAATATACTATTGGCATTAAAACAGTGCTCCGAAGATAAGGCGTTGCCAGATTCATTAGAAAGTGCAAAAAACTATTGGAAACAATTAGCTGCACAACAAAATGAATTATTAAATCATAAACTTACCTCCCACGAAAAGAGCTTGACTCGCGGCGACGAACAAGTGTCAGGAGGAAACAACACCCAGCACAACTCTACTGATAACATAAAAAACGATAGCTCTATGCATGATAGATCGGTTGCAGTACAAAGCCCCGCGGCTAAGTTACTGAGCGATGACGTAGGAGAGTTGACCACGTGGGTGAGTGACGTCAAGGGTGAATCCACCAATCAACCAACAGCTCACGCAGCACAGCGGCAAGCTTGTTCACAACAAAACGAAGAGCTGTCACCTGGCAGCAAGATTTCAAACAGCACACACGATTTAACACTACTCTCTACAGAAGAATTAATTATAATTGCTACGACAGCACTCGAAAAAATGAGGCAGAGAAAGCAGATGGACTTGTCGTTAGAAGAGGATGCCTCCATAGCCGAACAAATCGTAGGGGAGGAATACATCATGCAAGTAGCAAGTGAACTGGAAACTAGACAAGCTCCCTGCACAAATCGGGTGGCAACAAAGGAAGAAATACATAGCAGAGAACAAACACAGCTAGGACGAGAGGTAATCCATATTAATAAAGTTTCACTCTCCTCCAGACAGCTGAGCGAAAGTACGGGAAATCGTACTACGTGGCTGTCATCCAATACCATCACAGCACTGAAAGAGATGGTGGCCAAGGTGGAAGGGACAGACGATGAGTGGAAATGTAACCATTGCAGCTACACCAATGGCCGCAAGCGCGTAGTCTATCATACGCACCAACACTTCGTCTATTACTTCTGCACGTGCGGGAAGAAGTCTGCCTCCCGAGATGCACTGCGGAAACATATTACCAAACAAAATAAAGCTACGGCTCATGGTGGACCACAAGCACCGCTATACGAGGTGGATGCTGACTCGTACCCAGAATTCACGAGATTTATGACTTGGCCGCACCCGCCGCCATTTGGACACCCGCAACCAGTGTCAGAGAAGAAGGAGAACATTACTCCAGCACACAAGCGAGCCCCGTCCATCCAAGATAGACTAGGAGCTCCCAAACACAGCAGTAGCCCAATCAAAAAGCTACCACGTGAGGTATCACCCCTATATAAACCGAAGAAGGTAGAGACTACTGCAGAACAAGTGCGCAGAACAGTGATGCTGACTAAACAACTAAACGACCAGACGGAAAAGCGTCGGGAGACGCATCGCCAGACAGAGAAAGCTGCCACAGCCCGACGCCCCAGAGAAACCTCCCCGATAGCACTCAGATGTAGAGTCGTACATACCTCGCCTCCGAGAGACGACGGAAGACGTAGAGAGCAGAGAGAAAGGGGACGTAGACTTGAACGCAAAAGAGCCGAGCTCAATAAATTAACCGAGGATGCATATAGACTGTTACGACAAGCCCAAGACGTAAAGGAGCAGATTAAGGACCTGGAGAATCAAGCCGCCTAAACAAACATGTAACTTATGACATTAGTCACCCCAATTACCTTGCAATCATTGTACATAATTATATACCATATCCGCATATCACTACATGTTTCTAGGTACACTGTATTTTTCTACTGCTACGTCTATGCTTACAAATATTTTATTATTATTATACTGTTGTCATACATCTTTCCTATTTTTCTATGGCATTCTCGTTTTGTACTTTCTCATTGGTCCCCTACGACGACCAATGGGGGGGGGGCTGTGTACCGGAAAACAGCGAACCATACTTACGATGGACAACAACAGCAGTTCTATTTACTTTCTTTATTTGCAGTCACGTGTGCGATCGAGATTTATAACCTCGACACTTATTATTATTTTATACTCTTTTTCAACGAGGCTATTTTATTATTAAGCACCGCCTCTCCAGTATATAAAGTCAAACAGAGCTCCTCACAAGTCAGTGTTACTGAGGAGACTCACTGGTTATTTTCTGATAAGAAATATAAGCAGCCTACACTCAATCAAGCTTATTACTTGATATTCTAACAGACGACTACATTGCTATATGATAACCGCTTAAACGACCTTATAGGTCCTGACAGCACTCAGTGTTATCTGATAAAAGACGACGACGATAACGACAGGCCTGTAGGCAGACGATAACCAAAGTGCTCGTCCTACGGCAGTCATGCTGAAGGGTGGACACCGATAGGCTCGCTGACTAACAGGCTGTCGGGACCGACAGATAACTCTTTGCCTAGAGGTAGTAAACCGTGTGGGTGGCTACCGAGATAACTACGTGTTAGTTATACAAAAATCCTGCACAGTATACCCTCTGGGCTGACGATACTGACCTTTTTTATTCCAATTTGACCACTCCCTGAGAAAAAGCAGCAACCGCGTGTTTCCAAACTTTTGCTTGCAAATAGGCTTGTCACGCAAAATTTCTTCACATCACCTAAGTCTCCTAAACTAGCAAGTCCTAGTTTAGGGGAGGGGCACAGGCGCTCATCTCAGCTTTAACATCATTGGCAACTCGTAAAATCCCGCGGAAATTTTTGTCAAATACACAAGAGGGGCTTCAAGAATTTGCCAAAAAAAGTAAACGATACAGCCTTCCTGTATGTACTGGTCTGATTGTACTGACCGAGCGCTCTCGTCGAACAGTTGGGAAGCGGTAAAATGATTAATTATTACCGGGCGCATCATCTCTATTTTTTTCGGCAGTAATGTGTTGTGTGGAGCCTCACAATATTAATATGGGTTAATATGAGAGTCTGCAGTTTCAAAGTTGAGATGCGGACTTTTCGTCACCCCCGTGGGTCATGATTTGTTATTTTAGGAGACTCGGTGATGTAAAGAAATTTTGCGTGACCGGCCATTATCAAGCAAAACTTCGGGAACACGTGGTTGCTGCTTCTCAGGTAGTGGTCAGATTGGAATAAAAAAGATCAGTATCGACAGCCCAGAGGGTATACTTTTTGGTGATTTCTGGGTGGAGTGCTGCCAAAATTATTTTAGTCAGCAGGCCAGCACGTGAAGACAGGTGTGTGGAATCATGACTTACCTTCAACACACCAACAACAAAACACAACATATAATTTTGAAAAATGGTCAAAATTCCACCAAATTTTCTGCAGTAGGCCTGTGGCTGCTACCTCATAATTAATAATTATAATAATGATAATACTATTAGTTAGCTACCTACTACTACACTACTGCTACTACTCTACTGGTATTGGTAGTAGTAGTAGTAGTACTTGTTATTGTTACTACTATAATACATATAATACTACTAGTGGTTCTATTTTCTTTTCTGTTATATTATTATTTATTAAACTAAATTGTTACATGATTTTCTTGCTTTTTCATTACAGGAATTACAGCTCTGTCTCATGTAGCATGTGGACTATACAGTGCATCTGATGATGTAATTCAGCTCAGTAGTAATGACTTTGATAGAAAAGTTATTAGCAGTGATGATCTGTGGATTGTCGAGTTTTATGCCCCTTGGTGTGGTCATTGCAAAAGTTTAGCTCCTGAGTGGAAGAAAGCTGCCAAGGCTCTCAAGGTTTGTTACAGCATCAGACTTGTTCAGTGGGTGACAGCTGATTGCAAGTGACTTACTATTAAATACGCACGATATCGATGTTGAAGTTGTTGTTGTGGCAAGAGATGTTTCTGGCAATTTCTTAGATTTCAGTATATAATTATTATAATAGCTGTTAACTTCCAAGCAATGTGTGAACCGACTGATATGTTGATAAAGCAGTAAGAGCTGAGCGTGTCATTGCAGGGTATAGTTAATATAGCAGCTGTAGATGCTGACACACATAGAGATGTGGGTGGCAAGTATGGAGTGAAAGGATTTCCTACTATTAAAGTGTTTGGTGCAAACAAGAATTCGCCATCTGACTATAATGGTAGGTATATACTTCCAATCCATCGTGTTGTACATTGCCTTAAAAGTGGCAGGTCAACGATTAACACATAATTCATTAGTCGAAGTTGTATTTTGTTTAGTGTCAAAGAGTGCTGAGTCGTCTCAACCGAAGTACTAAAAATAATGATAAGTTTGTGGCTATTCATCTTTTTATTGTATTTGAAAATCATTATTTACAATCTATATTTATTAGTTTCAAAAGACTTGTAGTTTATATTTGAAAATTATTGTTGTTATTGGTGACAATACGTCAGCAACAAAAATCTGGCGTTTTTTTCTTCACAATTCAATTCTAAATATTGATATTTTAAATCTTTTGATATCATTAGATTTGGAAAAAAAATTTACAACTGTAAATTGATTTAGTTTTAGAGATATTTACCATTTAATATATCACGTGAGGGCCAGTGTGTACATAATACCAAACTTATCAATAGAAAATTAACTTGCTGACTCAACTAAAACGCTTCCAAAAATTCTGAAAATTATTGCGAAGCTAATTTTTTATGCTCTTGAAATCCTGTGCGCAATGACTATTACTGGGATGGCCTCCTTCTATGCAAACAAGCCAATTTTTTTGCAACTTCACTCTATGGCCTTATATAAAGTGTTGCGTATCGAGAAAAAAGTTGCGTTCAAGTCAGCGTCTGTTGCGCTTATACTATAGATGAAACTAAAGAGAGCACAACTCCGAAAAAGTTTTTTATATCAAGAAACGCTAGAATTGAATAAACTAAGCTTGAATCAGCCCAAAATCGCTGACATAGCATTTTTTAATTGCCGCTCCAAAGTACTGAACAAATTGTTTACTTCAAACATTGATAAAACTTAATCCAGAGTGTTGCTGTACTGCATCAAACACCACTGAGTAAATGTTGATTTAGTCATGAGATATGGATTAGGTGCTTTGTTAATAATTGGGGCTTGGTTTACACTAGTACGCCCCACGAAACACGGTAAAAAATCGTAACAGGTACGGCTCGTACTGGTCCGTACCAAAGTGCCTATTTAGATGATCGTTTGTCTAGCGCATTAGTTCCGTATCCGTATTAAAACATCTTGGGCCACGTTTCAGTTTTGAGACAATACGGAACCGGTATTGGTGCAGCGAGCTTATCTGAACAGCTGGCATCTGCGCTGCGAACTTCAGTGTTCACATTTGTACGGAGTGCGCATCAGTGTAAACGGGGCTTAATGTGCTGCGTTTGTGTAGAATCTTTAGCTTTGTTTCTTCATATTTTATATCAATTATTGCAAATATTTTAGTTGTCAGCTCAAACAAATCGGTTGTTGGTTTAATGATGAGAAATAGGTTTATTTGATCAATTCAGTCGCAAATGTACAGTAATTCTGTGTATGTGGAGTTGTGGTTCATGCATCATCCCAAAGTTTTCATTTCTGTAGCCCACTTCTGAAAATCAAATCGTCTTCTTGTTAATTGATGTGCAAATTGCCAATTTTGAAAGATATCAAATATACCAGAAGAAAGTTGTGAAATTCTACTTTTTCTAGAGGCAGCAGATCACCAATCTTATGTCCTGTAGACGTATATAAGCAAGTATATTGCTTCAAAGTGGTAAAAAGCGCTACATTAGTGTTACAATTTTCAGTCTCATTCATTTGTCAGTTCTGGACAAAATATGTTTTTTGTGCGGTGAAGTTCCAAACTTTAGAATTTTTTTCTAAATAGACACCAATAAATTTTATGTTCATGGTTTTTTTTTGCGTTTACAATTTGTTAGCAAAGACAGGCACTCACAATGATGATGCATACCGCTGGGCTCTGTCAATGTAGAAAATTCAGGTAGTTGGTGTAAACTCTTGGTCAATATTGAGTGTTTCTAATATTTGAATGTAACAGTAGAGCAGGACAGGAGCTTAGCAAAAACTCTTGGAATACGAGGGGGTGGGGGGGGGGGGTGTTGTTATGAGTAGTTATTGATGCTAAAGTGTCATATTGTATTGCAGGTGGTAGAACTGCACAGGCAATAGTAGACCAGGCTTTAAATGAGTTGAAAAAAATTGTCAGTGCCAGGCTTGGTGGAAAGTCTTCAGTGAGTGCTTGTTATGTCTACTTGGAGTGTTATTTCTACAGTTTTATTCCTATAACAAGGTGTTGGTGTGATGTCACAGCGCTTATTCAGTTGATATTCTACTATACATTCTATGAGTAACTGGTGTTGTGCAGGGTGGAAGTGGGGGCTCCGGCAGCGGAGGCTCTGACAAGGATGTTATAGAGTTGACGGACAGCAACTTTGATTCGATGGTGCTTAACAGTGAAGACATGTGGCTGGTTGAGTTCTTCGCACCGTGGTGTGGCCATTGTAAGAATCTCGCCCCTCACTGGGCTAGCGCTGCAACACAACTGAAAGGAAAGGTTTGTGTCTGTTGGTTGTGGCATTCTTCGTTATACGCCGTATTCTTCACTCTCACTACCCTCCGCTATTCCTCCTCCCTATTCCCCTCTCTACGCTTGTCTCTCTCTTTCTCATGCTGATGTCGACCGCGTTGTTTGTGTGTAGGTGAAGCTTGGTGCTGTAGATGCTACAGTGCACTCTAGTCTAGCCGGTAGATTCAATGTGAGAGGTTACCCGACTATCAAGTACTTTGCACAAGGCAAGGGCAAGGATGCAGAGGAGTACGATGGAGGTAGGACTGCTGATGATATTGTCTCCTGGGCTTTGAGTAGGTTTGAGGAAAACCTGCCCGCCCCAGAAGTTATTCAGGTAATTCTATAAAAGTGTATAACAGTTGTTGTAGTGTTGTCTAACAGTTGTTGTAGTGTTGTATAACAGCTGTTGTAGTGCTGTGTAACAGCTGTTGTAGCGTTGTACAACAGCTGTTGCAGTGTTGTGTAACAGCTGTTGCAGTGTTGTGTAACGGCTGTTGCAGTGTTGTATAACAGTTGTTGTAGTGTTGTACAACAGCTGTTGTAGTGTTGTACAACGGCTGTTGTAGTGTTGTGTAACAGTTGTTGTTGTGTTGTGTAACAGCTATTGTAGTGTTGTATAACAGTTGTTGTAGTGTTGTCTAACAGCTGTTGTAGTGTTGTACAACGGCTGTTGTAGTGTTGTGTAACAGCTGTTGTAGTGTTGTATAACAGCTGTTGTAGTGTTGTATAACAGCTGTTGTAGTGTTGTCTAACAGCTGTTGTAGTGTTGTACAACAGCTGTTGTAGTGTTGTATAACAGCTGTTGTAGTGTTGTATAACAGCTGTTGTAGTGTTCTATAATGGCTGTTGTAATGCTTTCTTGCAGCTAACTAAACAAGAGGATCTTCAATCAACTTGTGAGGACTCTCAGCTCTGTGTCATCGCTGTACTGCCACATATCCTAGACTGTCAATCTGATTGCAGAAATGCCTACATATCTGTTCTCAAGACGGAGTCTGAGAAGTTTAAAAAGGAGAAGTGGGGGTTTGTACTTCTGAACTTTTTGTGTACTTTGGTTTTTTTTCGTGGCTGACAAACCTGGGCAGTGCTCTTGTAAAGAAGCATTTTGACTGGAGAGCATTAATGGGTGTGTGGCTGCCTTTGTAACGTGACTCTCTGGAGCCAAACGCTTGAGTGACAACGTGATAATATTTAGCTCAGCGGTTTGGTGAGCTACAATTCTGAATAGTGATTAATCTAAACTTTCAGAGTTTTCTCGTTCTCGTGATGAAAGCAGACGAATGCTAATTGAAACAAAAATATGTGATCAAAAACCAAAGGTTTCAAAATATGTACTTAGCCAGATAAGTTTTACATCTTAATCAACTTTTCTGTAAACTTATAGTAAATGGTATCTAATAGGGATATGGTAGGAGTTATCTCCCACAACCTGATGCAACCAGAACTGTCATTCGTGTGATTTTACCGCGTTTAACATAAGCTATAGCGCAATATCCGCTGGTGATTGGTAGTAGTGGTAGTAAATAATAATAATAGAAGTTTTAATTTGCAAAGTATATTTTATCTAATTACGCAAAGTTAATCCTTTTTGAGTTGAAGTCAAAATTATCAGACCAGTGGGAAAAAATCTGGGTGAAAGCAAGTGGAGTTGGTAGAGAAATAGATGATATATTTTCTAGAGTAACAACTGCAACAGTATTCAACAGCTGCAAAACAACAAAAAACAACAACAGTAGCAGTCCAGGGTTACATCAGCAATGAATAGTGTTATCAATAGATAATAATAACAGCTAGTAAATTGTAGATAATAATAAATAATTATATTAATAATTAAACAATACTCACCACTGGGCTGTGCTAGAACTACTACCAACAGTTATGTACAATACTCTCCACTGCGCTGTGCTAGAGCTACTACCAACAGTTATGTACAATACTCTCCACTGCGCTGTGCTAGAACTACTACCAATAGTTATGTACAATACTCTCCACTGCGCTGTGCTAGAACTACTACCAACAGTTATGTACAATACTCTCCACTGCGCTGTGCTAGAGCTACTACCAACAGTTATGTACAATACTCTCCACTGATCTGTGCTAGAGCTACTACCAACAGTTATGTACAATACTCTCCACTGCGCTGTGCTAGAGCTACTACCAACAGTTATGTACAATACTCTCCACTGCGCTGTGCTAGAGCTACTACCAACAGTTATGTACAATACTCTCCACTGAGCTGTGCTA